>JAAONU010000008.1:4332122-4647605 GCA_012932295.1 Cyclina sinensis | reverse complement strand
GAAACATAAAGGACCTGGTTCAACGCACTGTTCGCAAAGGAATATTTCGCATGATTCCACCAGCCGTGTTGTCTTCTGTGCTCGAACACTTGCAGGAATAGGAAGGACTTTAGGAACCGATGACAGTGCCTATGTTGCATCGGATTTATTAAGTGTTAGTGAAACGGACGTTTCCAATTTCTTTCAAGAAGTAGAGAGTTCGACCCCAAAGATAGGAATCGCCGATGAAAAAGAACAAACCAAACATGAACATACTGAAGTATCTGAAACTGTGGAAATTGTTTATGTATCGACGTCTGCGATTGGTCAGATGAGTTCGACACAAGTGGTTGCTCCTCCTCTTTTTCAGTCAGCCAATCACAGAAAAAGCATTATTTTTTTCAATCCATTATGAGCCGTCTCTTTCTCTCAGTTGGACTTTATATCTGATTTGACCGTTCAGCAAACAACATTGTTCAAGAAAAAACGAAGCATGGCTTTCAAGATGCCTAAACCATACTTCGCAGATTATATTCCTGTGCAGTTTCCTACAAGTGCTCACAGCGAAGACAGTTTCGGTATTGGTAAAGGATTGAATCAGGGAAACGACGTTTTCACAGCTACTCCAGAGGTTCCTTAGAGCAGCTAGCCAAACAACAAGAGAAACAAGAGAGCCATGATGGCCCTTGAATCCATTATGAACCGTCTCTTTGTCTCAGTTGGACTTCATATCTGATTTGACCGTTCAGCAAACAACATTGTTAAAAAAAAACCAAAAAAAAACGAAGCATGACTTTCAACATGCCTCATCCATACTTCGCAGATTATATTCCTGTGCAGTTTCCTACAAGTGTTCACAGCAAAGACAGTTTCGGTATTGGTCAAGGATTGAATCAGGGAAAAGACGTTTTCAAAGCTACTCCAGAGGTTCCTCAGAGCAGCCATCCAAACAACAAGAGAAAAAAGCCAGCATCTAACAATAATGAGACAACGTGTAGTAAGAAAAGAGGTTCCAATGTTTATCGAAATAAAGAGAAATACCAACGATTATTTTGTCCTTCGTTTATTACATTCACTGACTTGATAACAATTGTATTTATGACATATTTTCGTCGTACACTTCGTCTACAATATTCGATAACGATGGTTCGTAATCGAGAGAACAATGGTGATTTTGTTCATCTGCGATTTTTCAGGGATAAAACAGAGAGAAATGAGGTGGGTTTTGGCGCAAGGCATATCGCTCATTCAATTTTCTCTGTATTGTGCAAAGTTGTTTCGTTCATTTTGCGTATTAACTCTGCGAAAGGTGTTACTCAGGTAATGGTGTGTATTTTCATCGGATCTGTAACGCAGTTTCATTTTGCAGTAAACAACTGAACGATTTGTCATGACGTCATGCATATGTCATTGTATGTGTTTGATCGCTTGTTTACGAAAGCAGTATTCCCGACTTGTAGAAGATTACGGGTAAAATGTGTTAAATGATAGACGTTTTTTTTCTCGTATTCGTTTTGGATTTTCGTTTCGACATGTTAGGGATCGAGAGGGACGGTTTTTTTTGCTGGGGTAGATACCTGTAACCAGTAAAATGTGTGAAGTTTTCTTCTCTGTGTTTGCCATTTTCATAGATGCATTAGATTGATTTTGAATGTGTCTGAGCAGATCAAAATCAGAGTCTGATTAAGCAGTTAAGAATTCAAGGGTATGTCTTTAGGTATACTGTATGCATTCTCCTTAAGAAGCACAGTTAATTAATGTTACTCCTGACTGAAGTGTTACAATGCAAACTAAACAATTTGTGGTCAAAACAATCATATTATCAGTAATGAAAATAAAATAATGAGGCAAGTTTCAAGTTTATAGCCAATATTCGCTGTAGCCATGTTGAGTACAAACATTCTCCTTAGTAACAAAGAAAAGAAAAAGCAAAGCCTATCAGTAAAACAGAGCGTTAATAAAAGAATTTTGTAACATATAACACACAGTGGTAATATCCATAGTGTCAGTGCAGAAAAAAAGGACTTACATGTACTTTCTTAAGATTTGGTAACTATGAAATGAGTAAACATTTCATTAACCCTTAGCCTGCTAAATATTTTAAATGGATTTGTCCATCTTTCCATTAACTGTTTACAGGAGTCCTTTCTGAAAATTTACCGATTGAATGGTGAATAGTGCAGACCATGATCAGACTGCATGGATGGGCAGGCTGATCTTGGGCTGTACTATGAGCTTTGAAGAAGTACACCTAAGTAACGGCACAAGGCTGTGTGTTTGCTCAACATGACTTTAATGCCTCATTAATGAAATAAATATTAAAGTTTATCTCACAGCTTCAGTTTAATGTAAAACTAACAAAATGAGACCAAATATTCCTGAATGACTAAAGCAGAGGATTTGTAAAAATGTTCCCGCCTTAAAAACAATTTCACAGTCAATATAATTCATTACTCACATTAAACAACTCGTTTGTTGGAAAGTTATCAGATTAAAATGTGCACTGAACAAGATGGCTGTTACCTGAAGCATTTTATACTGAGGTCAAAGGTACCATCATAATTTTCTTCTTTTGCCAACTCATCAACGTTTGACCTGAATCTAGGATTTTTTTGCTATTCAATTTGTGCACATAAAATGTTTAAGGTTTTAATTTTTATGTACTTTTTATATAATTTTAGCACTTTTGATGTAAAATACAACAAGATACCAAGGCATGATAAGAAAGATACCTTTTTTTATATAAACCAATATTTATCATACTGGTTTAACAAAACACCTATAGTACTTCTAGGTAAAACGAAGAATCTTTAGGTAAAACATACATTATTAATCAGCACTTTAAAAACGATTAAGATAGCACTGAAGTTAAGGACAGGAGAAGTAAATTCTTTATAACGTCTCAAGATGTCTTTGATTTGTAGCTTGTTAACCCAAGTTCGAATTTTCCCTTGCTTATTGTCGGTTGTTTGTCAGGTAGTTTTGATTTCTGTTAACTCGTTAATTTAGAGAGAGAGACGGTGGTTTTTTTTAGTTATAAAAGCCTGAGAGTTTGATTTTTTTGTGTGAGCTTTATGAGAAAAGACAACGTTTCGTTTCTCGTGTTGCAGCACCGCGCTACCACTGTGGTTTTTGTTTACAATAATCGAACTCAAAGTAACAGGTTGTGTAGAACCGTATGAAACGACGTTCTTTCACGAAAACGATGTATACTAATAGCTGATAATCCGAATCATCGAAGCCAAAAAGTAATTGTAATTTATGTATCGGAGGTTCTATTAATTCTGATTATCTTTGTCTTAACATCGTTTTAGTATTTGAAAATGAAACAGAAACTAGGAGAGTTATATTTTTAAAGATAATTTTCTCATGGGAAATGCTTTGTGTAGTAAATGGAACGAGACAAGAGCCTTAAAACAGTCATATAAATAAGTCAATTGGTAGGTCTTTGGACACTTACTTTTAAAGAAGTTATACGCAATGTTAAAGTTTTTGGATTTAATATCCTACTGGCAGGTATAAAAATTTTTGTCCTTCGGGGGCCGAATAACCGGGATAACCGAGTTTATAAAGATTATAAGAAATAATAATGACTTCATGTGTTCTTCTGCATGAAGCAAGATGAGCAAACATGCTGAATTCGTCTGTATGCAGTTGTGAAAATGTAAACATCCGGACGCCAACTGCAGGAATCAATATGGCTGACAAGAATTCAAGAGCAACAAGCCTTAACATAACATCAACTGTGAAATATTGATTTTTTAACAGTTTTAAAACATGGATCATACAATACAGTACTGATGTCAACGAATATTTGCATAAAAAGTAAAAGAGACATATTATCTAATTGCTGAAAAATTTGTTATTACGCGCGTCGATTTGCAATTTGATCAAAGCCATTTGCTGTCCACGGGTATGTTTGTTGTTATAATAGTTAACCCTACTGTTAATTGACATGCTGTTTGATGTATTGTTCATCCGCTAAAGACACAAAATTTACAGACAATTAATAAAATTTACATAAGATAGATACATTTTCACAAATACATGGAACGAAATTTGTAAATGCGCGTTCTTAACTCAAATCACTTTTTTTCAAACAAAATATTTAAATATGACAGCCTTTTGATTTTTAAATCTATTCTCAGATCAAATCTTTAATTCAATCAGCAAAAAGGTTAATTTAAAATACCTCCTCAAAACTATTAAAAAATTAAGTCAATAAACGATGGGAATTAATCCAGTAGACTTAATTTGCAAAGACACAAAATTCAATTTCATTATTTTATATGACTTGATAAATTGTAATTAAAACTTTTCAAAAATATCAAAGAAGAAAAAATGAATTCCAAATACGATCTGGTGAGTGAAACAAATTTGATTCAATAAAACAGGAGCATGTCAATATCGTAAGTGTATGGGTGTTTGGATACCAATGATTCGGACATTTAGAAACAATCACATTTCGTATACAGATATTTGAAAATATTCGAACATTCTATACAAATATTCAAATACTAAAATCAGCATTCGTTGACATCCGCACATTAAAGACTGGGAAAAAGTTTAATATTGACTACACTGACGTATATAATGTTAACTGTAAAAAAAACCCCAAAATAACAGTAATCCTTCTGTGCACTACAAACATATACATTATAGAATAACGAAAAAGAAATGAATACTGAATGAATGGAATGAATGGAGTTTTATGGCCCGTCGACAACTGAGGTCACTTTGGGACGTAAAAACAGTAAATAATCAATAATTATAAGTAAATATAGTTTTTTTGGTTTTTTTTTATTGTTGGTCTGTGTACTTGATCAAGGACAGCATCTAACTAAATTTGCTGTAGCCAGTACAAATAAACAATACCAAAAACAAATTAGTTGAAGAATGGGATATGAATATATAATCAAACAAATGCTGTGACAAGACAATACATCCCGATCTTACAAGGAAACCACAATTTGTCTCCTTTTTCACACCGGTTCACCTAAAAGCTAATTTTGCTGTTTCCAATCCATGGCTAAATTTGCAGATAACATTAGACAGCTACATGCAAGATACATTGGATCCTGCTGAAGAAATAAAAATCCAAAAAGAAATTAAGCAATGGAAAAAAATGGAGAGGAATTTAGAGTTGGAGATACAGAAGGTGAAGACAACGTTGAAGCAAAACATTGATAGAAGTGTTCAGAAAGTAGGTGGAGTGAAGTAAAGGAAAAAAATACCTTATTTTGAATTACTTTTTTTAAAGTCCTCTGTTAATCTTTGCTGATGAATTTTAAAGCAAAATATGCTGAATAAAATAGAACACTGCACTGTTAAACTTTGATATAATATAAACATTCCACTTCTCTTGTGCAATAGATGGAAAGCGTGTTTTACTGATCATCATAGCAAATGAGCCAGCACATAGCCTTCGCATAAAGGTGAGACTGGACAAGATCAAAGAAAAATAATGTGTGGTTTAGAAAGCAATGCTGCTTTTGCAAAATGGTGAAATGCAAATTACCTACAGAATGTACGTATGTGTTGTTTTCGAAAAAAAACAAAGCTTATCAAGAAAAAAAAAATGTTATCTTTTTTCATTATTCCCTTCCAATGCATTTTCTTTAAGTACACTGTGAGCTCATACAAAACAAGAAATCGGTAGAACCGATGGATGCTTCCCGAATAAATGCCAATTACAAAAGGGCTATTTTTTAATATGTATTTTTTAAAGCATGAAAAATAACAAAGGGCAATAACTGCTAAATTATGCAAAATAGAGTTACGGTTCTTGCACGCTGCATTTCTTCTCATAGAGATCTATCTACCAATAAAGTTTCATGTTAATATCTCTTATACTTTGTGAGATATGCCCCGGACAAAAAATAAGTAAGAGAAATTTCAAAAGGCAATAACTAAAAAAAAATAAAGCAAGAGTTATGGTTCTTGTGCAGTGCACTGCTCATCAATGAGATCTATCTACTTATAAAGTTTCAAACTGATAACTCTTATACTTTGTGAGATATGCCCCGGACAAAAAATAAGTATGAGAAATTTCAAAGGGCAATAACTCAAAAATTAATAAAGCAAGAGTTATGGTTCTTGTGCACTGCACTGCTCCTTAATGAGATCTTACTAACTATGAAATTTGGTCTTGATAGCTCTCATAGTTTATGTGTTATGCTCCGGACAAAATTATGACGGACGGACGAACGGACGGACGGACAAAGCGGCAACTATATGCTCGCCCTTCGGGGGAGCATAAAATGAGGCAAGTATTAACTGAGCTTTGCGTAGAGAAGTAGGTTCTCATTAAAGAAAGGGTTAGGGTTTAGATGATGTACTAGGCCATGCATGTGCTGGACCATCTCAAACTTATGAAGGTCTACACCAGTAGAACCTCAACAATTGCTCTACATGTTATTTTCATAACACAGTTACACCGAAAAATACTTCTTTCAAATAGCAGGCGTATTTGTGTATTTTGCTGCTTATAAATTCATTTTTGCCTCCTTTCAATCTTTTAAAAGGCCACACTTATTTAGCTTAGTAATACTCAGCTTATTTCTTTGTGTATGTTTCAGAAGTTCTTGGCTGCCAATAGGAAGAATTACTGGCTGTTTATTTTCAAACTCCATTGTGGAACCAAGGCAACAGGTAGTGATTTGCCGACGACAGAAAGATAATCAATATAGACTGTTTAACAAGAGCTGTCGTTGTAAACAGACATATGCCACCGACACCCAATTTTTTGATAGAAGGCATTTGAAGTCGAAAGAGTAAACTTGACAGTACATCTCATCTAGTGGCCTATGCAAATGCAAGGACTTTAGGTTTAAGCACTGGCACTTAAATAAGATATTAGTAGACACAAAGTCTTTAATAACATAATATTTGTACGATATATTCTGCATTCTCTCTGTCTATTAAGGTTTACCTTTTCTGAAATGTAGATGTCTTAGTCAAGGATATGGGATTTTATTTTATGTATGAAATAAAATAATTACAGTAAAAGATTTGTCATTCTGATTATAATTATCAAAAATTTAAGCAGTAAACTTTTAAATAAGGTGCGATATTATTTGAGAAAACCATTACTGCATACTGCATTATAATGAGAATGAGGTTTTGAAGCCCACCTATGACCTTGACCTTTGAGGAACAGACCCCGGTCTTGTGCAAGACACGTCGTCATAAAGTGCAACAAATTTATGCCAAATTATTTTAAAATCTATCCATAAATGAACAAGAGGGCCAATGGCCTTAAAGCGCTCAGCTGGATTCAAAGTTGAAAGAAATTTTTATGAATGTAATGATGCATATGACAGAAATGGACCAATGCAACTTCACTGCCATAGCCCGAAAAACAAAAAGTAGGTCAGTAGGTCAAAATATAGGTCATGAGACGACATTTTTGAAATCGGAACAATAAGCTGTACACACAGTCCAAATTTCATTGCCGTAGCTTTTAAACAAAAAAGTAGGTCAGTAGGTCAAAAATATAGGTCATGCTATGACGTTTTTGAAATCGGAACAAAAAACTGTACACATGGTTCAAATTTCATTGCCATAGCTCCAAAAACAAAAAGTAGGTCAGTAGGTAAAAAATTTAGGTCATGCGATGACATTTTTGAAATCGAAACGAAAAACTGTGCGAATGGTCCATATTTCACTGCTGCAGCTAAAAAAAAAAGTATGTCAGTAGGTCAAAAATATAGGTCAAGGAATAATGTTTTTGAAATCATCTTGAAAAACTGTACAAATGGTCTAAATTTTACTGCCATAGCGAAAAACAAAAAAAAATAGAAAAACATTTTTTTGCGCGTGGGGGGAGGGGGGAGTGAACCCAAGGGGAGGGGGATGACTCCACTGAGGTAACAGTGCATACTACCAAATATCTTAGCTCCAGGCCTTGCAGTTTGTGACAAGAAGATTTTTATAGTTTTTTCTATATAACTCTATGTAAAACATGTGACCCCTTGGGCGGGGCCAGTTTTGACCCAGGGGCCATGATTTGAACCATCTTGGTAGAGGTCTACTAGACAATGCTCAACACGAAATGTCATGTAGTTTCTTATAAAAAGATTTTTAAAGTTTTCCCTAACTCTATGTAAATCAAGTAAGCCCTGGGCGGGGTCAGTTCTGACCTCAGGGTCATAATTTTAACAATCTTTGTAGAGGTCCACTAGATAATGCCTCATACCAAATATCTAAGCTCCTGGCCTTGCAGTTTCTGACAAGAAGATTTTTAAAGAAATTACTATATAACTCTATGTAAAACATGCGACCCCTTGGGCGGAGGCAATTTTGACCTAGGGGCACATAATTTGAACAATCTTGGTAGAGGTCTACTAGACAATGCTCAACACCAAATATCTAAGCTCCATGCCTTGCGGTTTCTGACAAGAAAATTTTTAAAGTTTTTCCCTATATAACTCTATATTAATCAAGTGACCCCCAGGGTGGGGCCAGTTCTGACCCCAGAGTCATAATTTGAACAATCTTTGTAGAGGTCCACTAGATGATGCCTCATACCAAATATCTAAGCTCCAGGCTTGTGATTTCAGACAAGAAGATTTTCAAAGTTTTTCCTTTAAGTTGCCATAGCAACCAGAGTTCTGCATGGAACTGAATTCTTTGAACAACTTTGGAAGAGCTTCATGCAAGGAACATCCCATGCAAGTTTGATTGAATTTGGCCCAGTGGTTTCAGAGGAGATGTCGTTTGAATGAAATTGTTGACGCCTCACGACGCACGACGCACACCGGACATTGGGGTATGACAAAAGCTCAATCTGGCACTTAGTGCCAGGTGAGCTAATAAGCAAGCAAAGGCTGCGACAAGACAATACATCCCAATCTAATAAGGAAACGACAATTTGCCTTTTTCCAAACCTGTTCTCCTAAGACAATTCTGCTGTTTCAAATCCACTGCCAAATTTACAGATAACATTAGACAGCTACATGCAAGTACGATACATTGGATCCTGCTGAAGAAATAAGAATCCAAGTAGAAATTAAGCAATGGAAGGAAATGGATAGGAATTTAGAGTTTGAGACAGCGTTGAAGCAAAACGTTGATTATCAGATAGAAGCTTCTCCTGGAAGTAGATGGATTCAGGTAAAAGAGAATAATATCTTATTTTGTATTACTTTTTTAAAAGTTATGGAAGGCGGGTTGGGATACACCACTTGCTATTTGCCACCTGCTACTTGCCGCTTTCTTCTTGAGATTTTAACAGTCGGATAATTTTTCAATCACCAACAAAACGGATGAGAAATATACAATACAAGAACTTGTAACAGAGTTTACCAACATCCCCCGCCTAAGGGAAGTTTTACATGAAGCACAAAACTGTGGTTATTAAAAGATTGAGGTATGGATCTGGACTTTCAGTGCAAAATCTTTATCACATGCAACAATAAATTCATTAAAGAATTAGAATGAAATAACTCCTGTGTATGTGTCAACAGAAATACATTTGTGTAGTTGTTACCACTATTTCAAAACGACAAAATGTGAGAAATACAAATTTATACAAACCAATTAGAAAACAGATAAAATAGTCAGGATATTGGCGGTGTAAGAATCTGGAATCACTCTACTAGTACAATGGATATTATCAGATGCGAAAATCAGGTCCAATGTTCTTCCCAACTGATAAGTTGGCTTTTCTACATTTTGTCTAAGTTGATTATCATGACAAAACTTAATCACAACTGGATCATCAGGCATCAAGTTAACGTCTCCATGAAGTATAATATTATGTTACTTAGGAATAGCATTGACGGCAGATGAGAGGAGAGTAAAATACACATTTCTGTTGAACTGAGTTGGTCTGTAAGTAACAGCTATGAGAAAGTTTCTACCTTGGTCTGAAAATATTCTATACATAAACTGGAGAGAACTGTTATTTTCAAAATCAGTTGACTCTCTTTTAGTGAACATTGCTAGACCATGTTGTGTCAGCTTGAAGTATCCGGAGAATCCTTCTAAAGAAAATTCTTCTGTAGTGTGCGTTTCTGTTAAGCAAAGAGCATTCAATCATGAAATATTTCTTAGGGCAGCCAAGTCTGAGAGGTGGGCTTTAAAGGAACGAATGTTGAGAAAACCTATGTGCACACTTGCATAAGAGTCCAGGTTTTCGAATGGGTGTTCCTTACTGAAAGTACAGTGCTCACGCAGCCTTTCCATTTCTACTACAGCCGACTTGTTTACTTTGATTTTGTCTGCAGTAAAATTGACTAACTTCAAACCATCACGTGACGTCACTCTGCTGAGCATTGTATAAACATGACCCTGAATGACAGACTTCATGTTTGGAGGTAGTTCGAGGTTAGCAATACAGTGTGTGTAGGTACTTCCCCGACACTTGTGAGCAGTTAAGCCAAATGCTAAAACTAAAGGATACATTGTTCTCTCGACGGAACTGGAAATTCTGATGTGAGTAAGAATGTAACAGTGGATTGGTACACAATCTCGTAAATGTTGTGGGCTTCTCTTCTTACTTTCTCTTCCAATGCTTGGATCAGAAAATTTTAAAATTACTGTTCCTTTAAATGGCTTTTGTTCATCAATGCTTATGAATTCAACTTTTCCAACAACACCATTTACTAGACGGTCAGGAAGATCAATATTCTTTGTGACCACGACAGTAGCTGCAACAGCTATAGTAAGAGTAGACGGTAATCCACCTGCTGAGTATATCTGACTGGTGGTTATTAGTCGCCGGGAAAACCCGGCGACTATATTTTTAACTGTTTAAGAATCTGTCTATGGTAGGAGAAGTCAATAAAAAATGAAAATTTAAATATTAAGATAAAGGTATAAAATAAGTTTTTTATCACTTTTTAATCATTTAAAAAATGCATAGATTAAATTTCATTGATAAGTAAAGTGAAATATATAAAAATTAACCTGTTATAAAGCAAAATAAAACTTTTTATTATACAAATAAAGAACGTATCCCTGTTGATAAGTCATTAAAAACACACGGTTTAAATTTTGCTAAAATCAATCATTAAAGAAATAACTTTCTCAATAAAGTTGAAAGTGAGACTGTGGAAAGTATTTTATTTATTATTTATATTTATAATTTTATTTATTTATCTAGTTCTGTTTTTCTTTTTCTTTTGTTTAACAAATTCTCCCTATTGTTGTTGATGAAAGAAAATGACCTTGACCGGTTCGCTTGCATCACGTAACAGCGTTTTCGGCAGCGCGTGATTTTCAGAACGAGGGTGAACCAACAAAGGAAACACAACAAAAGAAAAATGGTAAGAGGGTATTTGGGAAACTTTCACCAAGGCTGCAATGTTTTTCAGCCTTATAATGGTGTAAAATGTACTGCAATAGCTCTCGTAGCATTATTAACTATTTTTTAATTTTGATTTACAAAATATTGGCCAGCAACATGCGGAACTGGACGAATTTCGGCAAGGTTTACGCAGTGAATTTTCGTCGCATTCAACATTCAGGCAAATTGATCATGTTTTGTATGAAGGCACACGACTGTATGAAAACATTATTGAAACTACCAATTATTACGGGTAGCTAGGCCACAATCAGTTGCCTGAACATGTATAATTTCGGGGTAGTTCATATACTTCACATTTTGTTTTGGATATGTTTTATTGCACCATCAATAATCCTGTAGATAGAAATTTAGGTCAGACATGTTTTTATGAAGCCCTTACTCAGGCAGTTCTCATTTCTCCATATCATATATTAACTGTAAATCAGCTTACCATTGCTTTGTATATAGGGAATGACTATATTTTTATTTTTGATTCCCACCAAAGAAATTCTGATGGCTTACAAGATGACCATGGTGCTAAAATTTGACAGTCTTGATGAGTTAATCATGTATATTTTTCATGTATACTCAGGAAATTTGTATGAACTGACACCAGTCCTTTTTCGTGAGAGAGGTCAGGATGGAAATCTTTGTCCCAAAATGCCAAAATTGTCAGGGTTCAGTGAAATGCAATAGAAAATTTTGCAATAAAAATAAAATGTCCACTTGTACTGATGAAAGATTTAGTGATGAAGGTCGGTTTCATGAGCATTCCTTAAATAATGTACAAGAAATATATGTAGCAACAAAAGTCTTGGAAAATAATGAAGTTCTTTGTTCAGAAAATGAAATTTTACACAGTGATGCTCACAATCACACATATTTTTCTAAAAAACATCAGGCAGTAAGAAAATGCAAAAAACAACGAAAAAGTAAGAATTTACCTGTTGAATTCCTTAGTGGTATCCCTGATAACTATAAGTTGAATCTAAGTAGTGAGCATATTAATAAAACATCAATGCTAGATGTTGATTTAGTTTGTAACTTGACAACTTCGATTGATTTAACGTTTTTGGATTATGCATTAAACAAAAATTTTGAAAATGCAATACGTCTCACTCCAGTTAAAAGTTGTTATTGTTGTAATAGATTCCTTTATGATGAACAGGTGTATTTTCTTCATCACTTTCAGAAGTGTGTGATACTCTTCACGTGAATAAATCATCTTCATAGACGCTATTCACGCCTCGTTTTGAAAAAATCCAAAACGAGGCTCTTAACGCAAGAGGATTCCCTATAGAAAAATGGCGTCACGGAAACCTTTAGGCGATCCCGGATGGACAAATAATTTATCGATTATTCCAGAAATTTCAATGAGTGATGTTGTGACAATAATTCAGAAACACTCTAAAGTTCCAACAAAACACCTTGACAAAGGCTACAGATTTTTCCATGGATCGTATGTGCACAATATTGAAGGTAAATCAGGAGGTCAATGACCTGTGATGATTTTGTTGTTAAAAATAGATTGCATTTAGTCATCCGCTTAAAATAAAACTATGCTGTATTGTCAACCTGTCATGTACATTCTTTGTGTTACGCATAATATTTAAACTCTACACAGGATGTAAATTTACCCTGGATTAAATTTTTATAGCTTTAGGCACACAAAAAGTGTTTTATCACAATGAATATTTACAGCGACACTTAGAAGTCGTGAGATAATAACTTTAGATATGATTGACACTGATAAATACATGGAAAATTACTGATCTACTTTCAGTGAAAGTGAACAAAGGAGGTTGCTTTGTCAGAGGAAAATGTTTCCGGTCTATGAAAAAAAACGAATCTCCATGGTCATTGCATGTAAGTTGACTGTTGCTATTCTGTATTTGTAAACAGTAGTATCTAGATCAATCAATAAAATTTGATTTAAAGATTGTTGAGAGTGGCCTCCTAGCTGACAAGGTCTGTTGGCACTCAGCCCATGGCATGAATATTTGTCGAACATCAGCATGCATATGTTAATATATAGAAGAGTTCGTCCTGCCGGGAATTGAACCCAGGACCTATTGAATCAACCGCATTGCTAAAGTATTAACCAGACTGGCCTAAGAGCTGACAAGGTCTGTGGGCACTCAGCCCATTGCATGAATATTTGTCGAACATCCGCATGCATATGTAAACGTGTACAAGAGTCTGTCCTGCCGGGAATTGAACCCATGACCTATTGAATCAACCACATTGCTGAAGTATTAACCCAACAGCAAGGCTGTTTACACTTATAATTTGATGACATGATAAATTGGTAATGGCTTGGATGCCAATGACTGTTTTAAGAATATTATTTATTAACTTTATTTTGCAAATATTAAATTTTGTATGTTGTTGAAATAAAATGATTTTAGCTCATGAAAACAAATTTTTCATTGTTTTCCAGATATCCTTGTTGAACACAAAAGAAATTGAAAGCCAGTATTGTGCATGCTCTGCAGGAAAAGGCTCATGTGCACATGTGGCTGCCCTTGTTTACCAACTTGCACACTTCAAGACTCTTAAAATGAAATCTGTTCCAGATATTGTTTCCAAAACTTCCTCTCCACAACAATGGCAAGTGCCGCCAAGAACTCATGGGATAGTACCACGACCACTCTCGGATGTCAAGTTTGTTAAACCAAAGTCAAAGAAAAATGAAAAGTCAGAGCAATGTGTATGTAGCACACTGTATAACCCGATAAACACATCATTTCCAGATATTGACTTTATGAAGGGATTACAGGAAATTGTATCAAGTTCAGATAGTATCCAGTTTAACCAAGTGTTGCCAGACAATTTTGACAGTGTTGAAAGAAAAATCAGTGCATTTGGTAGTGTGTTACAAGGAAGTTGTTTGGCACATCAGTTGCCAGAACCCAGTTCTGATGGCAGTATAACGCGTGTTCCAGAAGGACCTGAATTCCCAAAACTGCCAATTTCAACTCATGACTTGACCCGTACATATGAGATTGTGTTAACTGAAAATGAACAGTTGTTTCTTGACGGCATAGCTGTGAGTCAGGAGCAAGCAGAGGAGTTAGAGGAGCTAACACGTAAACAAAGTGATTGCCCAGAATGGCACAACCTCAGGAAAAAACGTCTAACATCATCAACCTTCAAAGACATTGTTATCCGTAAAAAAGATTTCGATACATTGACCAATAGGTTGACATCATCCCGTAAAGTGCAGACTGCCGCAATGAAACATGGCATTGAAAACGAAGCTACAGCAGTGCTTGAATATGCTACGCATAAAAATGTGAATATAAAACCATGTGGCTTTGTAATAAATCCTGATGCTCCCTTTCTTGGATCTTCACCAGATAGGATTGTTTACGATCCAAACGAAATATGTCCATTCGGTGTGTTAGAAGTTAAATGTCCAGTCAAAGAGTCGTACACTGAAGCCCAGTTTTTGAGTGAAAACACCGATGGTTCTTATAAACTGAAACATTCACATGCTTATTATTTACAAGTCATGGGTCAAATGGCACTCACAGGCCTAACATGGGGTGATTTTTGTGTGTGGACACAAAATGACATGCATATCGAAAGGATTTACTTTGACAAAGATGTATGGTTTCAAACGTATGAGAAACTGTGTGTTTATTATTTTGACCATTTCATGAAAAAGTTTGTATAAACGACAATGTTCAGTGACCACACTTAACTGTTAGCGTAAAATAAAACATGCTTGTAATTTCTGTTCATTACACCAGATATGTTGGGACTGGTATGATCCAAGCTACAGCCAAATAACTGAATGTATTTATCACTCATTTTCATTATAATTGAAAATTAAAAAAGTATGCTTGATATTTAAATCATCTCATTTAAATTCTTACACAAAAGGTCCACCATGATAAGTTAGTCACACATAAAACCAAGGTCAGCAGAGAGTTACATAGATTCATATGCAACCTGGTAATGTGATAAAGGTCAAGGGCATAATTAAGGGTCAAATGTCAAATAAATAATTTAACGAGTTCAACTTCTGTTTACACATGTTACATGGACAGACTTTATTGTATAATAGCACAAATGTTATCAGTTGCCTATATATTGGCATATTTCACATAAGATGACTGTCAATATTTTTCTTTAGTTACATGTATAAAGATAACTCTATATATTTTCATGTTTTGTTCTATTTATTTACAAGAAAAATCATACATACATGTATGTTTATCTTTAAATGGAAATGAAACTTAAAAGTATTTTATTTATCGCAATAGTTCGATTTTTAAGGCTTTTTAAATTTGTTTAGAACTTAACCTTTCATGATAGCAACTATATCTGTTCTCAATTCACACGAAAATGCATGGTAAATGTACACAAATGCTGCTGTATAAACATGATAATGTAAATACACACTGCAACTTCAGCAGTAGCTTGTTGAACAAGTCAATAAAATTGTAAAACTTTTCACTTGTATTTGCTCCTTTAGAATAGTGGTCCTTTGAATAAAGTTAACAAGCAACATACAGTCCAGAGTTGCAACGCTGAGCCAGCTATTGCAACAGGCAGAACCGAATCGAAAATGTGGTATTCTTTTATGCGTCGAATGGCGCGTTCAACATGGATTCTAAGTCTGGCAATTTCCTGTGTTTCTTCCACTTCTTCCTTGGTAAACTGGTCGCGTTTAGTTAAAAATGGAGGAATATTGAGTCTAGCTTGTCTTTCTGCCAACATTTGTTCAATAAGAAATCCTTTGTCGGCCATTACACTGTCACCTGGCTCAATAAGGGGGAGAATTCCAGATTGTCTAGTGATATTTTGGTCTGATATTGAACCTGCAAATAAGGATGACACAAACGTAACACAACCTGATGGTGAAATACCTATAAGTCCCTTTAATGTTGTTGTCCCCTTGTAGTTCGAATAAAATTCCGAGTTCAAGCTCAATGCTGAAGGTGTTTGAATTTTCACTTCTGTGCAATCAAGAATGACACGAGTTGAAGGGTAAAGTTCCTTAAAACAGTCCGGCATGAATTTATTCACTTTGTCCCGTGTTGGCCATATGGGAACTGAACCGAGTTGAAAATACAAGAAATTTGCCCAAGTTATGATTATACGGCTGACAGTTGACTGTGAAACATTGAAACGACAAGCTATATCCTGCTGAAAAAGCCCTAGTCTTATTTTCACAAGAAACATAAAAAACTGGTCAATTAAAGGAATGCTCTCTGATCTGAAAGAGATGTCAGTGTTAATGTCTTGTGAATATCCCATTCTTTTCCTTTGAATCTGAGACCATCTTGTCATTTTGTCTGCTGTTGGTCTCAATAAGTGGTACACATTTAGTAAAAGAGTGTATGAGCTAAATCCGGTGTAGAACTGTAGGGACTTTGGATCAGTCTCAAAGCGTTGAAGTCCAAACCTGCCAATCGTAAGCTTTTCAACCATCTGCTCAAGATATTCAATGTGCTGTGTGGCAGCTTCTAACTTTTCATCACATGAAAGTTCCTTGTCAGGACCTAAATAGTCATGAAAGACTGGCTGTGGTGTCATGACTGGGCTTTCATTTTCCTTCATTTCATCATTCTCTTCACCATCTCTAAAAGGAAAGAGTAATCAGAATAAAAAAACATGTACATGTACATATTCATTATGACTATGACACAGTAAGAGAATGATGATTAATAGTAATGGCTTGCTTCATTGAAATTGAAAAGATTGGGAAATGCGGACATCTACAAGTAACATATTTAGGTAATTTTTAGCACAATGCGCAATGTAAATCAAAATCACATGCAAAAGCAACCATTTTATAAATTTTAAAATTAAGCAGCAATTTTAATCACCTGGTAATGCATGAATATGTGAATATTTGTTATTTTAGAGTAAACTATAATTTTGTATTTCTTTTAAATTTATTTGATCTTGACGCGCGAAACATCTACATCCCTGTAAGGGGTATGATGTCATTGGAAGATAGATACCAGGATAAATAAAAACAACTTTCAACAAGCAGTGCGCAAAAACTCACTCTAATGTCAGTCTCTTTCTTTTTGATGGATTAAGGCGTGGTGTAGGAAGTTTTCTAGAAGGTGTCTCAATACTCCAGTCAAATACAGATGGAAAAGCCGTCTTGGTTAGGCATCTCATTCCGGTCAACGTCCTTACAAAATCAGTGTCAATAAAATGAGCTGAGCAAACCTTTGTGTGTGGTTTCACCTGCGAAAGAAAAAAAAGTCTGAATATATTACAAATAAACGAAAATCTTTTCATATTTAAAACCTAGAGAATCAAACACAATGGTAACAGTTTAACAATTCCTGTTTTGATAATTAACTATCCGAAAATAAGCATATCCGAAATCGTACATCACAAAAGTGAAAATTTGCGATATTTTCTATAATTACCTGGAAGAATGGTCCCTCATCGCGCCGAATTTTTACCAACCACAATTTCTTTCTACTAACATCATTTGGAAAGCTGTGAAATGATAGAGATTTGTTATATCTAGAGTCATTTGTGCACTTTGGTACGCAGCAGTGATATGAAGCCATATTTCCCGTTTGCGTTAAGAGCCTCGTTTTCGATCCAATATGGCCGACTCGTGATATTGGACTATTGTGTAACAATTGCAAAAGGTAAATAGCAAAAGGGAAAATACCACCCATTTCTGCTGTTGATATTTTCATTTTTCTGGTGCAATACCGTCTGCATTGCAAGGTTTGTCCTCTTTGGAAAAGAAGGAGAGAGCGAAGAAAAGCGATCGATAGGTTGACAAAGATACGACGACAAACATAAAGGACCTGGTTCAACGCACTGTTCGCAAAGGAATATTTCGCATGATTCCACCAGCCGTGTTGTCTTCTGTGCTCGAACAGTCGTCGAGAGAAGACAGAACTGTTCAGTCAATGTTCGACCGAGTTAAATTGGTTTGCTCTAATACGGACTACAAGAAGCCATATTTCGATTTGTCGGACACAGATCAGGTCATCTTATCTGACAGCGATGAGGAAAGTTTAGTGCCCAACGAAAAGTCTCCGAAACGAAAACGCAAACGTGCTCAGAAAACCGAGACTGATGCAGTGCCGAATCTGACAGATTCTGATGAGAACTGGTAATATAATTCGCAAATACGTTTGTACCCATCACTGAACGGAATAAATGAGGTGTTTTTTCGGTTTATAATTTAACTTTTCTATGTTTGTTGTCTGTTTTTCAATATTTGTGAATACCTTCTCATGAATATATGTGATCATTTCGATACTGTGTTCGGTCATCTCTCTGTTCGACGAAACAACCATTGACAGTGAGAACTAAGTTAGGTTCGTGCTAAACACATAAAAGTATTCTCGAGGCACATCGTTATGTCCCTACTCTTTGCTTTGTGTTTCGTTTATATTATAATGACAAACACTGTTGGTGCAGACATTACACAGTTCAAGAAGAAACACGACTATTTGTGGATGAACAACTGCCTAAGCAATCATGGCATTAGGAAAGGCAAGCTGAAGTGAGTGACTCTGGAAAAAAGAGTATATGTATTGTTATGACGTATTCGCTAATAAACGGGGTTACGGCTCAGAGGTAACTGGTAAAGAGTAACTGGTAAAACGTAACGGATATGGGGTAACGGTAAGCGCAGGCGGTTAGGGGTAACGGGTAAAGGGTAACGCGATGTAGAAGCCATTACTTTTTTTTATAGATAATAGAATGAAAATCAAAATACGAAAATATCACTTTTTGGCATACTAGTATATCACGGCCAAGTGCGCAACTTTTTATGTGGCTTGTTGAGTTTGTCGAGTTGACTAGGACCCTCTTACTTGCCATTGCTATGTTGTTGCTATATTTCCTAGTCGGTTCAAATCAGGGTCTAAGCACAAATACTTTATATCTACAATCAACATAGTTGGTTCAATCTATTTTTTCGGTGTGATGTAGGGTGGGCACTTATATCACGGTTATCCTTGTACCCTTAACCCGTTACCCTTTACCTGTTACCCTTTACCCGTTTCCCTTGACCCGTTACATTTTACCCGTTAACCGTCACCACTAAACCGCCACCCCTAACCCGTTTTTTTCTATTCTAATTGATTTGACTTTTATATCTGGTTGCAGAAGAATGGCGACGATTGAGCAGGACTTGGTGGAGGAGGAAGAGAAAGACCCGATAGAGGAATGTAAAGATTTTGTAGTTGAACATGTTGCGGAGGTATTAAAGTCAGTGAAGTGGATAGAGTGTTTGTTTAACAAGTTCCAAGAAACAGTAACACTATTTCAGAAAGAGTCCAATGCGGATAGAGTGGCGTTGAGGAAGAGAGTGGAACAGTTGGAAGAGAAAGTTAATGGTTTGCAGGGTATTACTGATAAGAAACAGAAGGGCACAGCAGGAAAGGCTGATCAGAAAAAGATAGGGGAAATAGAAAATCAGATAACATATATAAATTTCGAGCTGCAGTCTGCTAAAATAAAGAATGACGGTGTAGATTCACAACTTGAAAATTTGGAGAAAGACCTGAAAGAACTGACAGAGACTGGAGTAGCAGAACACATAAATGAAAGTATAAACGATAATCTAACAAAATTCATCAATGGTGGGCTTGCGGGAATAGGAAGGACTTTAGGAACCGATGACAGTGCCTATGTTGCATCGGATTTATTAAGTGTTAGTGAAACGGACGTTTCCAATTTCTTTCAAGAAGTAGAGAGTTCGACCCCAAAGATAGGAATCGCCGATGAAAAAGAACAAACCAAACATGAACATACTGAAGTATCTGAAACTGTGGAAATTGTTTATGTATCGACGTCTGCGATTGGTCAGATGAGTTCGACACAAGTGGTTGCTCCTCCTCTTTTTCAGTCAGCCAATCACAGAAAAAGCATTATTTTTTTCAATCCATTATGAGCCGTCTCTTTCTCTCAGTTGGACTTCATATCTGATTTGACCGTTCAGCAAACAACATTGTTCAAGAAAAAACGAAGCATGGCTTTCAAGATGCCTAATCCATACTTCGCAGATTATATTCCTGTGCAGTTTCCTACAAGTGCTCACAGCGAAGACAGTTTCGGTATTGGTAAAGGATTGAATCAGAGAAACGACGTTTTCACAGCTACTCCAGAGGTTCCTTAGAACAGCTTGCCAAACAACAAGAGAAACAAGAGAGCCATGATGGCCCTTGAATCCATTATGAACCGTCTCTTTGTCTCAGTTGGACTTCATATCTGATTTGACCGTTCAGCAAACAACATTGTTCAAAAAAACAAAAAAAAACGAAGCATGACTTTCAACATGCCTCATCCATACTTCGCAGATTATATTCCTGTGCAGTTTCCTACAAGTGTTCACAGCGAAGACAGTTTCGGTATTGGTCAAGGATTGAATCAGGGAAAAGACGTTTTCAAAGCTACTCCAGAGGTTCCTCAGAGCAGCCATCCAAACAACAAGAGAAAAAAGCCAGCATCTAACAATAATGAGACAACATGTAGTAAGAAAAAGGTGAGTTTGATTGTCGTAAAACTTTGCATCTAGAGTTTGAGTAATTTTGACTGAGATTTTGTTTTCGTTTTAAATCTGGCAATGAAAAACTAAATGTATTTAATAGTTTGCACTTTGTACTCCTTGATACTCGTTGTATTAATAGTATTGTACTAGAATAAAGATCTTGTTTTCGCTATCGCCTGACAATGCCAAAAACCAAAGTGTTAACTGTCTCACTGAATTCTTTTCCTGTTCTTTCAACAGCAAAACAAGAAGGCTGTCAGCAATACGACTATCAATACAAATACAACCTCGTCTACTAATTCAACATATCGAAAGCGCCACCCCAGCCACACGAAATAAAAAAAGACAGGCAACGAAGGAAAGTCATGCGACACGGAAGAAAACAAGACATCCTATAACGAGTTGACGATTACACTTACCGACTTGACTTCGATGGAACAGCAGATGTCTGTTCTCGTCGATAAATATACTGATGACATTAACATTAAATCGGAGCTAGGGACATCTCTTGAGTCTTGGAGTGCAGCAGTATCGAATGTTAAGAACAGATTGGATAAAGTGCCTCTATGCAGAATGTGCTATGGATCACCATTGACAAATCCGCCAAAAGTGGTGGGCGCGTGTAGACACAAGTTTTGTTGTATAAGCTGTTATGGCAATTAATACAACAAAATGCTTCAAGAACAAGGTGGAGAGAGACTGTGTTGACAGTGTCACACTGTAACAGACATTACCTTTTTCAAGTGAGAGAAATTGTCAGTATTGTATCATGTCTAATTAATACAAGAGGTTCCAATGTTTATCGAAATAAAGAGAAATACCAACGATTATTTTGTCCTTCGTTTATTACATTCACTGACTTGATAAAAATTGTATTTATGACATATTTTCGTCGTACACTTCGTCTACAATATTCGATAACGATGGTTCGTAATCGAGAGAACAATGGTGATTTTGTTCATCTGCGATTTTTCAGGGATAAAATAGAGAGAAATGAGGTGGGTTTTGGCGCAAGGCATATCGCTCATTCAATTTTCTCTGTATTGTGCAAAGTTGTTTCGTTCATTTTGCGTATTAACTCTGCGAAAGGTGTTACTCAGGTAATGGTGTGTATTTTCATCGGATCTGTAACGCAGTTTCATTTTGCAGTGAACAACTGAACGATTTGTCATGACGTCATGCATATGTCATTGTATGTGTTTGATCGCTTGTTTACGAAAGCAGTATTCCCGACTTGTAGAAGATTACGGGTAAAATGTGTTAAATGATAGACGTTTTTTTTCTCGTATTCGTTTTGGATTTTCGTTTCGACATGTTAGGGATAGAGAGGGACGTTTTTTTTTTTGCTGGGGTAGACACCTGTAACCAGTAAAATGTGTGAAGTTTTCTTCTCTATGACGGACAAAGCGGCAACTATATGCTCGCTCGGGGAGCATAAAATGAGGCAAGTATTAACTGAGCTTTGCGTAGAGAAGTAGGTTCTCATTAAAGAAAGGGTTAGGGTTTAGATGATGTACTAGGCCATGCATGTGCTGGACCATCTCAAACTTATGAAGGTCTACACCAGTAGAACCTCAACAATTGCTCTACATGTTATTTTCATAACACAGTTACACCGAAAAATACTTCTTTCAAATAGCAGGCGTATTTGTGTATTTTGCTGCTTATAAATTCATTTTTGCCTCCTTTCAATCTTTTAAAAGGCCACACTTATTTAGCTTAGTAATACTCAGCTCATTTCTTTGTGTATGTTTCAGAAGTTCTTGGCTGCCAATAGGAAGAATTACTGGCTGTTTATTTTCAAACTCCATTGTGGAACCAAGGCAACAGGTAGTGATTTGCCGACGACAGAAAGATAATCAATATAGACTGTTTAACAAGAGCTGTCGTTGTAAACAGACATATGCCACCGACACCCAATTTTTTGATAGAAGGCATTTGAAGTCGAAATGGTAAACTTGACCTCAGTACATCTCATCTAGTGGCCTATGCAAATGCAAGGACTTTAGGTTTAAGCACTGGCACTTAAATAAGATATTAGTAGACACAAAGTCTTTAATAACATAATATTTGTACGATATATTCTGCATTCTCTCTGTCTATTAAGGTTTACCTTTTCTGAAATGTAGATGTCTTAGTCAAGGATATGGGATTTTATTTTATGTATGAAATAAAATAATTACAGTAAAAAATTTGTCATTCTGATTATAATTATCAAAAATTTAAGCAGTAAACTTTTAAATAAGGAGCGATATTATTTGATAAAAACCATTACTGTATACTGCATTATAATGAGAATGAGGTTTTGAAGCCCACCTATGACCTTGACCTTTGAGGAACAGACCCCGGTCTTGTGCAAGACACGTCGTCATAAAGTGCAACAAATTTATGCCAAATTATTTTAAAATCTATCCATAAATGAACAAGAGGGCCAATGGCCTTAAAGCGCTCAGCTGGATTCAAAGTTGAAAGAAATTTTTATGAATGTAATGATGCATATGACAGAAATGGACCAATGCAACTTCACTGCCATAGCTCGAAAAACAAAAAGTAGGTCAGTAGGTCAAAATATAGGTCATGAGACGACATTTTTGAAATCGGAACAAAAAGCTGTACACACAGTCCAAATTTCATTGCCGTAGCTTTTAAACAAAAAAGTAGGTCAGTAGGTCAAAAATATATGTCATGCTATGACGTTTTTGAAATCGGAACAAAAAACTGTACACATGGTTCAAATTTCATTGCCATAGCTCCAAAAACAACAAGAGGGCCAGGATGGCCCTGGATCGCTCACCTGAGTACTTTGGCTACAGGTTTGCTGTTAAGCAGTATTTCATTTTTTAATTGAAAATGTGTAAGTGCCTAAAAACCAAATATGTAAAATATCAGTCAATAAACAAAGGCTCTAATGACAGAAAGTAGAAATATCTATTATAAGCTATGGTGGGTGACCTTGACCTTGACCAAGAGACCTCAAACCCTACCCATGGGTAGAGGTCCATGCAAGGAACCTCTATACTAAATATCAAAGATATTGATCTATAAAGAAGGCTCTATGAGGTACAGTAGATAAATCTACTTTTAGCCTCCATGACCTTTAACCTTATCTAATAATTTGAAAAAGCTTAATTAAGATTGCTTTGTGCCAAATTTTAAAACTCTAGGCCTTTTGGTTTCAGACAAGAAGATTTTTAAAGATTTTCTTTTATATTGTTATTTAAAACTTGTGCGGGTCCAATAGTGACCTCAGGGACATTTTTCTAACAAACTTGGTAGAGGTCCACTAGACAATGCTGCATACCAAATATCTTCACTCTAGTCCTTGTGGTTTCTGACAATAAGATTTTTCAAGTTTTTCCTATATAATTCTATGTAAAATATGTGACCCCTAGGGCGGGGCCTATTTTGACCAAGGGGCCACGATTTGAACAAACTTGATAGAGGTCCATAAGATAATGCTGCACACCAAATATCTTAACTCTAGGCCTTGTTGTTTATGACAAGATGTTTTTTTCCTATATAACTCTCTGTAAAATATGTGACCCCTGGGGCGGGGCCATTTTTGATCTAGGGTCCATGACTTGAACAAACTTGGTAAAGGTCCTCAATGCAATGCTTCATACAAAATATCTTAACTCTAAGCCTTATGGTTTCTTCTGTGAAGATTTTTAAAACCTTTTCTGATATAACTCTATGTAAACAAGTGACCCCAGGGCTGGGCCTATTTTGACCCAGTGGCTATGATTTGAACAAACTATGTAGAGGTCCACTAGACAATGCTCAACACCAAATATCTAAGATCTATAACTTACGGTTTCTGACAAGAAGGTTTTTTAAGATTTTCCTTTATAACTCTATGTAAAACAAGTGACTCCTGGGGCGGGGCCATTTTTGACCCAGAGGCCATGATTTGAATAAACTTGGTAGAGGTCCACTAGACAATGCTACACACCAAATATCTAAGCTCTATAACTTATGGTTTCTGACAAGAAGTTTTTTTTAAAGATTTTCCTATATAACTCAATGTAAAACAAGTGACCCCTGGGGTGGGGCCATTTTTGACCCAAAGGTTATGATTTGAACAAGCTTGGTAGAGGTCCACAATACAATGCTACACACTAAATATTTAAGCTCTATATCTTACAGTTTCTGACAAGAAGATTTTTTAAGTTTTTCCTACATAACTCTATGTAAAACAAGTGACCTCTGGGGCGGGGCCATTTTTGACCCAGAGGCCATGATTTGAACAAACTTGGTAGAGGTCCACAAGACAATGCTACACACTAAATATCTAAGCTCTATAACTTACGGTTTCTGACAAGAAGATTTTTTAAGATTTTCCTATGTAACTCTATGTAAAACATGTGACCCCTGGGGCGGGGCCATTTTTGACCCAGAGGCCATGATTTGAACAAACTTGGTAGAGGTCCACTAGACAATGCTACATACTAAATATCTTAACTCTAGGCCTTCTTGTTTCTGACAAGAAGATTTTCAAGTTTTCCCTATATAACTCTTTGTAAAATCAACTGACCCCTGGGGTGGGGTCAGTTTTGACCCCAGGGATATAATTTGAACAAACTTGGTAGAGGTCCACTAGATGATGCTTCATACTAAATATCAAAGCTCCAGGCCTTGTGGTTTCGGAGAAGAAGATTTTTAAAGATCCAACTTATAAAATCTATTTTTAGCTCCTGTGAACCAGAAATGCAATGGACCAGAACCATTTGAACAATCTTGGTAGAGCTTCATGCAAGGAACATCCCAGGCAAGTTTCATTAAATTTGCCCTATTGGTTTCAGAGGAGATGTCGTTTGAATGAAAAGTTGACGACGGACGGACGGACGGACGACCGACGGACGACGGACAAAGACCGATCAGAAAAGTTCACTCTGTCACTACGTGACAGGTGAGCTAAAAAGTAGGTCAGTAGGTTAAAAAATTAGGTCATGCGATGACATTTTTGAAATCGAAACGAAAAACTGTGCGAATGGTCCATATTTCACTGCTGCAGCTAAAAAAAAAAGTATGTCAGTAGGTCAAAAATATAGGTCAAGGAATAATGTTTTTGAAATCATCTTGAAAAACTGTACAAATGGTCTAAATTTTACTGCCATAGCGAAAAACAAAAAAAAATAGAAAAACATTTTTTTGCGCGTGGGGGAGGGGGAGTGAACCCGAGGGGAGGGGGATGACTCCACTGTGGTAACAGTGCATACTACCAAATAACTTAGCCCCAGGCCTTGCAGTTTGTGACAAGAAGATTTTTATAGTTTTTTCTATATAACTCTATGTAAAACATGTGACCCCTTGGGCGGGGACAGTTTTGACCCAGGGGCCATGATTTGAACAATCTTGGAAGAGGTCTACTAGACAATGCTCAACACGAAATGTCATGTAGTTTCTTATAAGAAGATTTTTCCCTAACTCTATGTAAATCAAGTAAGCCCTGGGCGGGGACAGTTCTGACCCCAGGGTCATAATTTGAACAATCTTTGTAAAGGTCCACTAGATAATGCCTCATACCAAATATCTAAGCTCCTGGCCTTGCAGTTTGTGACAAGAAGATTTTTAAAGAAATTATAACTCTATGTAAAACATGTGACCCCTTGGGCGGAGGCAATTTTGACCTAGGGGCACATAATTTGAACAATCTTGGTAGAGGTCTACTAGACAATGCTCAACACCAAATATCTAAGCTCCATGCCTTGCGGTTTCTGACAAGAAGATTTTTAAAGTTTTTCCCTATATAACTCTATATTAATCAAGTGACCCCCAGGGTGGGGCCAGTTCTGACCCCAGAGTCATAATTTGAACAATCTTTGTAGAGGTCCACTAGATGATGTCTCATACCAAATATCTAAGCTCCAGGCTTGTGATTTCAGACAAGAAGATTTTCAAAGTTTTTCCTTTAAGTTGCCATAGCAACCAGAGTTCTGCATGGAATTGAATTCTTTGAACAACTTTGGAAGAGCTTCATGCAAGGAACATCCCATGCAAGTTTGATTGAATTTGGCCCAGTGGTTTCAGAGGAGATGTCGTTTGAATGAAATTGTTGACGCCTCACGACGCACGACGCACACCGGACATTGGAGTATGACAAAAGCTCAATCTGGCACTTAGTGCCAGGTGAGCTAATAAGCAAGCAAAGGCTGCGACAAGACAATACATCCCAATCTAATAAGGAAACGACAATTTGCCTTTTTCCAAACCTGTTCTTCTAAGACAATTCTGCTGTTTCAAATCCACTGCCAAATTTACAGATAACATTAGACAGCTACATGCAAGTACGATACATTGGATCCTGCTGAAGAAATAAGAATCCAAGTAGAAATTAAGCAATGGAAGGAAATGGATAGGAATTTAGAGTTTGAGACAGCGTTGAAGCAAAACGTTGATTATCAGATAGAAGCTTCTCTGGAAGTAGATGGATTCAGGTAAAAGAGAATAATATCTTATTTTGTATTACTTTTTTAAAAGTTATGGAAGGCGGGTTGGGATACACCACTTGCTATTTGCCACCTGCTACTTGCCGCTTTCTTCTTGAGATTTTAACAGTCGGATAATTTCTCAATCACCAACAAAACGGATGAGAGATATACAATACAAGAACTTGTAACAGAGTTTACCAACATCCCCCGCCTAAGGGAAGTTTTATATGAAGCACAAAACTGTGGTTATTAAAGATTGAGGTATGGATCTGGACTTTCAGTGCAAAATCTTTATCACATGCAACAATAAATTCATTAAAGAATTAGAATGAAATAACTCCTGTGTATGTGTCAACAGAAATACATTTGTGTAGTTGTTACCACTATTTCAAAACGACAAAATGTGAGAAATACAAATTTATACAAACCAATTAGAAAACAGATAAAATAGTCAGGATATTGGCGGTGTAAGAATCTGGAATCACTCTACTAGTACAATGGGTATTATCAGATGCGAAAATCAGGTCCAATGTTCTTCCCAACTGATGAGTTGGCTTTTCTACATTTTGTCTAAGTTGATTATCATGACAAAACTTAATCACAACTGGATCATCAGGCATCAAGTTAACGTCTCCACGAAGTATAATATTATGTTACTTAGGAATAGCATTGACGGCAGATGAGAGTAGAGTAAAATACACATTTCTGTTGAACTGAGTTGGTCTGTAAGTAACAGCTATGAGAAAGTTTCTACCTTGGTCTGAAAATATTCTATACATAAACTGGAGAGAACTGTTATTTTCAAAATCAGTTGACTCTCTTTTAGTGAACATTGCTAGACCATGTTGTGTCAGCTTGAAGTATCCGGAGAATCCTTCTAAAGAAAATTCTTCTGTAGTGTGCGTTTCTGTTAAGCAAAGAGCATTCAATCATGAAATATTTCTTAGGGCAGCCAAGTCTGAGAGGTGGGCTTTAAAGGAACGAATGTTGAGAAAACCTATGTGCACACTTGCATAAGAGTCCAGGTTTTCGAATGGGTGTTCCTTACTGAAAGTACAGTGCTCACGCAGCCTTTCCATTTCTACTACAGCCGACTTGTTTACTTTGATTTTGTCTGCAAAAAAATTGACTAACTTCAAACCATCACGTGACGTCACTCTGCTGAGCATTGTATAAACATGACCCTGAATGACAGACTTCATGTTTGGAGGTAGTTCGAGGTTAGCAATACAGTGTGTGTAGGTACTTCCCCGACACTTGTGAGCAGTTAAGCCAAATGCTAAAACTAAAGGATACATTGTTCTCTCGACAGGAACTGGAAATTCAGATGTGAGTAAGAATGTAACAGTGGATTGGTACACAATCTCGTAAATGTTGTGGGCTTCTCTTCTTACTTTCTCTTCCAATGCTTGGATCAGAAAATTTTAAAATTACTGTTCCTTTAAATGGCTTTTGTTCATCACTGCTTATGAATTCAACTTTTCCAACAACACCATTTACTAGACGGTCAGGAAGATCAATATTCTTTGTGACCACGACAGTAGCTGCAACAGCTATAGTAAGAGTAGACGGTAATCCACCTGCTGAGTATATCTGACTGGTGGTTATTAGTCGCCGGGAAAACCCGGAGACTATATTTTTAACTGTTTAAGAATCTGTCTATGGTAGGAGAAGTCAATAAAAAATTAAAATGTAAATATTAAGATAAAGGTACAAAATAAGTTTTTTATCACTTTTTAATCATTTAAAAAATGCATAGATTAAATTTCATTTTGATAAGTAAAGTGAAATATATAAAAATTAACCTGTTATAAAGCAAAATAAAACGTTTTATTATACAAATAAAGAACGTATCCCTGTTGATAAGTCATTAAAAACACACGGTTTAAATTTTGCTAAAATCAATCATTAAAGAAATAACTTTCTCAATAAAGTTGAAAGTGAGACTGTGGAAAGTATTTTATTTATTATTTATATTTATAATTTTATTTATTTATCTAGTTCTGTTTTTCTTTTTCTTTTGTTTAACAAATTCTCCCTATTGTTGTTGATGAAAGAAAATGACCTTGACCGGTTCGCTTGCATCACGTAACAGCGTTTTCGGCAGCGCGTGATTTTCAGAACGAGGGTGAACCAACAAAGGAAACACAACAAAAGAAAAATGGTAAGAGGGTATTTGGGAAACTTTCACCAAGGCTGCAATGTTTTTCAGCCTTATAATGGTGTAAAATGTACTGCAATAGCTCTCGTAGCATTATTAACTATTTTTTAATTTTGATTTACAAAATATTGGCCAGCAACATGCGGAACTGGACGAATTTCGGCAAGGTTTACGCAGTGAATTTTCGTCGCATTCAACATTCAGGCAAATTGATCATGTTTTGTATGAAGGCACACGACTGTATGAAAACATTATTGAAACTACCAATTATTATGGGTAGCTAGGCCACAATCAGTTGCCTGAACATGTATAATTTCGGGGTAGTTCATATACTTCACATTTTGTTTTGGATATGTTTTATTGCACCATCAATAATCCTGTAGATAGAAATTTAGGTCAGACATGTTTTTATGAAGCCCTTACTCAGGCAGTTCTCATTTCTCCATATCATATATTAACTGTAAATCAGCTTACCATTGCTTTGTATATAGGGGATGACTATATTTTTATTTTTGATTCCCACCAAAGAAATTCTGATGGCTTACAGGATGACCATGGTGCTAAAATTTGACAGTCTTGATGAGTTAATCATGTATATTTTTCATGTATACTTAGGAAATTTGTATGAACTGACACCAGTCCTTTTTCGTGAGAGAGGTCAGGATGGAAATCTTTGTCCCAAAATGCCAAAATTGTCAGGGTTCAGTGAAATGCAATAGAAAATTTTGCAATAAAAATAAAATGTCCACTTGTACTGATGAAAGATTTAGTGATGAAGGTCGGTTTCATGAGCATTCCTTAAATAATGTACAAGAAATATATGTAGCAACAAAATTGCAAACAGAAGTCTTGGAAAATAATGAAGTTCTTTGTTCAGAAAATGAAATTTTACACAGTGATGCTCACAATCACACATATTTTTCTAAAAAACATCAGGCAGTAAGAAAATGCAAAAAACAACGAAAAAGTAAGAATTTACCTGTTGAATTCCTTAGTGGTATCCCTGATAACTATAAGTTGAATCTAAGTAGTGAGCATATTAATGAAACATCAATGCTTGATGTTGATTTAGTTTGTAACTTGACAACTTCGATTGATTTAACGTTTTTGGATTATGCATTAAACAAAAATTTTGAAAATGCAATACGTCTCACTCCAGTTAAAAGTTGTTATTGTTGTAATAGATTCCTTTATGATGAACAGGTGTATTTTCTTCATCACTTTCAGAAGTGTGTGATACTCTTCACGTGAATAAATCATCTTCATTGTGTAGCACTTGCAAAAGGTAAATAGCAAAAGGGAAAATACCACCCATTTCTGCTGTTGAAAATTTTCATTTTTCTGGTGCAATACCGTCTGCATTGCAAGATTTGTCCTCTTTGGAAAAGAAGTTAATTTCTAGAATCAATGTATTTATGACCTTGGTTATTCTTCCTCGGGGTCAGTATGCTGAAAAGAGGTTGGTTTTAAATCTACCCTCTAACATTAGCATTGTTGCTTCACAGTTGCTTCATAGTTTTACAAATGATTCTTATGTAACTGTTTGTTTTGATAAAGAAAGCAGGATTCCTGTAGACATAAAATCTAGGTTAGTATTTGTGAAGAAGATCAGCAATGCACTTGCTTGGCTTAAAAAAAATAATGTTTTATATAAAGATGTGATAATTAATTGTTCCAGTCAATACTGTTTTGAAAATGAAGTTGGTAATATCTGCAATGGAGATATTTTCCCCTCTGATGTCATTGATTTAGATGAAAATGTATTGATTCCAGTAAATAGTTCCAACTCATGTATTGTTCAAGTAAACAATGATAGTCAGTTGTTGCGTATACCTAAGAACAAAACCAGTAAATATATTAAATTTGACTTCAGGAGAGGAAATGGCTTTTCCCTGGTTATTCCGTTATGGTAAGTTTGGATTTAAACATGTACGACCATTGTATATTACACCAAGTATGTATTTTCGAGTTAGGTTGTATCATAAAGATGCTGTTTTTAGAAAGGACATGACATATTTACTACATTCTGCAGTTTCATATGATATGTCATTGCTGAAAAGTGAGATAAGTATTCATATGAAAATGAAAAAGACTGTAAATGGTAGGGATGAGGCAGTTACTGCAGGACACATCAAAAATATTGGTCAGGCTCAAAATAGTGAATTGTTGGAAAATTCGTACATGTTTAGTGGACATAATGAAGATTGCTCAGCAGAAGATGTTTATGTGACCAGCATTTTCGATGTTGCCCTTTATGATGCTTGTACTAACTCTGGTGAGTTTATTTATTGAAATGTTACATACTTTGAACTTAAGTTATGTAGCCCTGTCTAAGTTATACTAAGTTGAAGCACAAATCTCTCTAAAATAAGTTTTTATTGTAATTCCTGATTTTATTTTTTTAATGTGAAGTTATTGCTAATGTACTTGCCCGTCTGGATACCAAGATCTTGACTCATAAATGGCCTTAACCTTGAAGGTCAAAATACTGAATTATTTCTATATTTGGCAAAAATGACTGGCTCTTAACTGTTTTATTTATGACTAGATTGTCATCAAAATAAAACACAACAATCTTTTGGCAATAACCTTCTAGTAGACCAAATGAACTGAAAAATGTCAAGCCCTGCTTATCGCTAGATCATCTTTAGTGTTGTTGTCTTTGATGTGCAAAAACTTCAATGCATGTATAGCTTATAAACCAAAAAATGTTTATTTACACCAAATTTGTTCATGACAAAAGGAATTAAGGTATCATTTCATAAAACTTTATTTTCTGAGTAATGTCGCTTTTTAACTTAAAATTTAAAGTACAATTATTGCACTTGTCGGACGATACAGTATAAGTGCTTTAGTATTTACTTTTATAATTTTATACATTTTGTAAATTCATTTACCAAAGACTTGAAGAGTGTGTAGGATTTACCTGTTTAGTTCGTTTTTTTGTACAGCCTTTTATTTTTTGATGTTAATCCAAATTTACTCAGATGTTCCTTTTTATAATTTTTAGACCTACTTCATTCACCGTAATAAGTCAAATGATTAAAAGGTTCATCAACTCTAATTTATAATTTCATGTAAAACCTTTGCATGTTTTTTTAATGATCCCACTTCTTTGCTTTAAGTAACAGTGCCTTTACTATTTTTATTGTAACAAGTGCCAAGATGTGTTTATTGAATGCTCAGTTTTATAGTCATTTTTACTGTAACAAGTGCCAAGATGTGTTTATTGTATGCTCAGTTTTATAGTCATTTTTACTGTAACAAGTGCCAAGATGTGTTTATTGAATGCTCAGTTTTATAGTCATTTTTACTGTAACAAGTGCCAAGATGTGTTTATTGAATGCTCAGTTTTATAGTCATTTTTATTGTAACAAGTGCCAAGATGTGTTTATTGAATGCTCAGTTTTATAGTCATTTTTACTGTAACAAGTGCCAAGATGTGTTTATTGAATGCTTAGTTTTATAGTCATTTTTATTACATGCTTGTTGTACATATTTGTATTATTTTTGAACTGTTTTAATATGATCTTGTAATTCCATTTGCAAATATACATTTAAACCAAAACCTTCAAAAATGTGAAGAAATTCACTTCACTATTTATTTACTAAAAAATGTCACTTTCTATTGCCTATTCTTGCTTGATTTTTTTGGTCAAAATTAATCAATATTTTCAATTTCATTTTTAAATCTTGTTCTATACAGTAATTTAGATTGAAAATCACACGGTCAAAAATTTAACATACATATTACTTCTATTCTTAACTTGAACAATTTTTAGTCAGTGTTTGTATAAAATCTGATAATATTGTATTAAAAACTAAATGAAAAATACATTGCTAACAAAAACAAATCTTTTTTGTTAATTCAGTAGTCAATATCTTCTATATAAACATTATAACATGAGAATAAAAATTTCATTTTTTTAATTTGTTGCATTGTTTTGCACCTCAAATACAGGTTGTTCTAGTCAGTATTACTTTGCATGTGCGTTAACAGTAATATTATATTTAAAAACAAATGTTACAGATGTTTCTGTTAAAAATAAAGTTCTTCCAAAAATTGTTTCTTCTTCTTATGCCACCTAATTCATATATGGTAATTAATAATATTCTCCAGCGACTTGATGCTTTAGCATCAAAAATTCTTCTTGTTTGTACTGAAACAGTGTTTGTATGCTTATCTCTCTTTGAATCTATTGAATGTATAGTAACTTTTCCGGTAAATCTTCTATCATTTGATTATTGAATGTTCCTGCTTGATCATTAGTTAAAAACATATTGACTGTGTCATGTGGATATGAATCAGTTGGATTATTTTGTAGCTCTTGCAAATTCACAATATCTTCATCAGTGAAGTCACCTGTCCTTACACGTGAGGGTTTGAATACTGATATGTCTCTAACAGGGTTCAGTTTTAGCAAGTCACCCATAGCTAAGATCGCCAGATCAGCAAATGGAGTGCTTTCATTATTGTGAACATTTGTGCCAAGTATTTTCAAAATCACTTGATGGATGAGAACATTATGGACCGGTCACGACATATACACTCCAACAGACAATATTGACATTTAATTATCAAGTGTGACCTTGACCTTGGAGGTAGGGGTATGGATTCACGCATGACACATCGTCTTATTATAACAAAGATTTGTGGTAAACTATTTCAAATTCTGTTGATAAATGGTTTAGTTATGGACCGGACACGAAAGTGTGACGGACTGACACATGGACGGATGGACGGACGGAGCCCATTTCTATACCTCTTTTTGGACCAGACACAAAATATACCCTATAACAGACCAGGTTACGCTTTGACCTTTAAGAGTGACATTGACCTTGCAGGTAGGCGTCTGGGTAATGTGCATGACACGTTGTCTCATTATTGTGAACATTTGTTCCAAGTATTTTCAAAATCCCTTGATGGATGAGAAAGTTATGGACTGGGCACGACATATACACTCCAACAGACAATGTTGACCTTAAATTATCAAATGTGACCTTGACCTTTGAGGTCGGGGTATAGATGTCAAGCCTGACATATCGTCTTATCAAAACAAACATTTGTGCCAAACTATTTCAAATTCTGTTGGTAATTGGATTAGTTACCGACCGGACACGAAAGTGTGACGGACAGACAGACGGACTGAGTCCATTTCTATAACCCCCTTTTTTCTCCGAAAAGGTGGGGGACAATAATGCTAATGCATAAAGGCAAGCTACTAGACATGATTAGAGAAAAATATCCTGTGCTTTAGAAAGTAATACTACTTGACAGCTACATGCAAGATACTTAGAATCCTGCTGAAGAAATAAAATTCAAGCAGAAATTAAGCAATGGAAGGAAATGGAGAGGAATTAAGAGTTGGAGATACAGCAGGTGGACAGCCTTGAAGCAAAACGTTGAAAAAGTGCTCAGGAAATAGACGGATTGACGTAAAAGAAAATATTATCTTATTTTGAATTACTTTTATTAATAAATGTCCACTTAAAAGTGAAAATATTAATATTTGACTTGCATTTTTAAAGCAAAATATGTTGAATATATAATAGTGAAACATAGCATTGTAAACTTCCATTCGATAAACGTCCCACTACTCTTTTGCAAAAGATTGAAAGCGTGTTTTACTGTTCATCAAAGTAAATGAACCACCATTTAGATAATGCATAAAGGCGAGGTTCTTGACATGATTAGACAAAAAATAGTGTGTGGTTAAGAAAGCAATACTACTTTTGCAAAAAATGATGAAATGCAAAATACCTACAGAATGTGCCTAACTGTTGTATTCCAATACTGCGATACCAATCTTGTTGACTGACAGAATTCTAATTCACATAACATCCATTACTTTAAAGCTTACATTTGTTCATATAATTACTGGATCTGAAATTGATAAAAGGAATGTTTTGTGTTTTGGGACCGCAGATAAAGAACAAAAAGCACATCAAAAACTTAAAACAAGAGGGCCATGATGGCTCTGGATCGCTCACCTGAGTTCTTTGGCTGTAGGTTTGCTGTTAAGCAGTATTTCATTTTTTAATTGAAAATATATAAGTGCCTACAAACCAAATATGTAAAATATCAGTTAATAAATAAAGGCTCTATGACAGAAAGTAGAAATATCTTTTATAAACTATGGTGACCTTGACCTTGACCCAGTGACCTCAAACCCTACCCATGGGTAGAGGTCCATGCAAGGAACCTATATACTGAATATCAAAGATATTGGTCTATAAATGAAGGCTCTATGAGGTACAGTAAATAAATCTATTTTTAGCCTCCGTGACCTTTAACCTAATCCAATAATTTGAAAAAGCTTGATAAAGCTTGCTTCATGTCAAATTTTAAAATTCTAGGCCTTGTGTATTCAGACAAGAAGATTTTTAAAGATTTCCTTTTTTACATATTAAGGGCCCCCGGGGTGGGGCAAATTTTGACCTCAGGGTCAACATTTAAACAATATTGGTAAAGGTTCTTTACACAATACTCAACACCAAATATCTAAGGTCTAGACCTATTTGTTTAAAAAATTATTTTTCATGTTTTTCCAATATAAATCTATGTAAACCAAGAGAACCTGGGGCGTGTCCATTTTTGACCCAGGGAACATAATTTGAAGACACATGGTAGACATCGACTAGACAATGCTACATACCAAATATCTAAGCTGTAGGCATTGAGGTTTCCAGTAAGAAGATTTTTAAAGATTGCCATTTTTACATATAAAGGGCCCTCGTGGCGGGGCCAATTTTGAACCAGGGGCCATCATATAAACAATACTGGTAAAGTTTCTCTACACAATACTCCACACCAAATATCTAAGGTCTCGTCCCATTAGTTTCGGAGAAAATGATTTTTCATGTTTTTCCTACATAACTATATGTAAACCAAGAGAACCCTGGGGCGTGGCCAATTTTGACCCAGGGGACATAATTTGAACAAACTTGGTAGACATCCACTAGACAATGCTACATACCAAATATCTCAGCTGTAGGCATTGTGGTTTCTGAGAAGAAGATTTTTAAAGATTTCCTTTATAAGTCTATGTAAAATGAAGTCTCCCCTGGGGCGGGGCCAATTTTGACCCCAGGGAAATAATTTGAACAATTTTTGTAGAGTTCCATTAGAGGGTGCTAAATGCCAAATATCTAAGCTCTCGGCCTTGTGGTTTCAGACAAGAAGATTTTTAAAGTTTTCCTTTAGGTTGCAATGACAACCAGAGTTCTACATGGAATTGATTTCTTTGAACAACTTCGGAAGAACTTCATGCAAGGAACATTCATGGCAAGTTTCATCAACTCTGGCCCGGTGGTTAAGGAGATGTTGTTTAAAGCAAAAGTTGACGACGCACGACGCACTGACGCACGACGGACACAGAGCGATCCTAAAAGCTCACCATGATCTTTTTTGATATTTCTTTCCAATGTATTTTCTTTAAGTACATTGTGAGCTCATAAAAAGAGTGAGGCAAGTATTAACTAGCCTTTGTTGTACAAAGCCCTCAAACAGACGAAAATCTAGACCAGTAGAACTTCAACAAACTCCATACATGTTTTTTGATAACATAGATGTATCGAAAACTTGAAAATACTATTGAAAATAGTTCTTTCAAAATTTTTTGTTTGCAAAATGTTGGGAAAAAATGTTGTATGTGTTGTTGTCTCGCTTGTAATCAAGATCTATGAAAGTGGAAAAATACCTTAGCAATTCAAACTACATGCAGGTGTATTTGTGTATTTCGCTGTTTTTAAATTCATTTTTGTCTCTTTTCAACCTTTAAAAAGTGGGTACTTTTTAGCTTAGTAATACTCAGCTCATTTCTTTTTGTATGTTTCGGAAGTTCTTGGTTGCAACTAGGAAGCATTATTGGCAAGGTTTTTTTAAACCTTATTGTTGAACCAAGGCAACAGGTTGTGATTTGCCAATGACAGAAAGATAGGCAATATAAACTGTTTAAACTGTTTTTGCAATAAATATACATTTTCTACCCCCCTACTGATGTTTTATATATAATAAAATCCCCCAAGCGGTATTGAATATGTAGCTTTGAGAAGATTTAATATAGATGTTATAGTAAAAAATGACTAAGGGTCCATAACATTGCCAAAAAATAGTCCGAACAGAAACTCCTGACAAACATTCCTGTGTAGTTTCAATGAAATCCTCAAGTGGTTTTGGAGATGAAGCATGGATAAGGTTTTAATATAGAATGACAATATGCACAACTAGGCTTGGTGACAAACATTCCTGTGAAGTTTCAATGAAATCCTCCAAGCGGTTTTGGAGATGAAGTGTGGAGAAGATCTTAATATAGAAGTTATAGTAAAAATGACTAAGTGCCCATAACTCTGCCAAAAAATAATCCGACCAGAAACTCCTGACGATATGCACAACTAGGCTTGGTGAAAAACATTCCTGTGAAGTTTCAATGAAATCCTCCAAGCGGTTTTTAGAGATGGAGTGTGAACAAGACTTCAATATAGAAGTTAGAGTAAAAAATTCACTAATGCCCATAACTCTGCCAAAAATAAATTGACCAGAAACTCCTGACGATATGCACAACTAGGCTTGGTGACAAACACTCCTGTTAAATTTCAATGAAATCCCTCAAGTGGTTTTATAGAGTGAGGACAAGATTTTAGAGAGAAAAAAAATGACTAAGTGCCCATAACTCTGCTAGAGATAAATCGAGTGGAATCTCCTGGTGATATGCACAACTAGGTTTGGTGACAAACAGTCCTATTAAGTTTCAATGAAATCTCTCAATCGGTTTTGGGGATGAGGCGAGGACAAGATTTTACCGGACGGACAGACAGACAGTGCGATTACTATATGCCTCCCTTCGAGGGCATAAAAATCCAAGCAGACATTAAGCAATGGAAGGAAATGGAGATGAATTTGGAGTTGGAGATACAGCAGGTGAAGACGGCGTTAAAGCAAAACGTTGATAGAAGTGCTCAGGAAATAGAAAGAAAGACTGACGTAAAAGAGAATATTATCTTATTCTGAATTACTTTTAAATGTCCACTATGAGTGCAAATATTAATTTTTTGACTGTTGCATTTTTAAAGCAAAATATGATGAATATAGTAGAACATTCATTGCATTGTTAAACTTTCATTCGATATAAAATGTCCCACTACTCTTTTGCAAAAGAGGGAAAGAGTGTTTTACTGTTCATCATAGTAAATGAACCACCATTTAGATAATGCATAAAGGCGAGGTACTTGACATGATTAGAGAAAAAAAGTGTGTGGTTTAAAAGCAATACTACTTTTGCAAAAATGATGAAATGCAAAATACCTACAGAATGTGCCTAACTGCTGTATTCCAATACTGCGATACCAATCTTGTTGGCTGACAGAATTCTAATTCACATACCATCCATTACTTTAAAGCCTACATTTGTTCATAAAATTACGGAATCTGAAATTGATTAAAAGGAATGTTTGTGTTTCAGGAACGCAAAGGAAGAATAACAAGCATATCAAGAACTTAAAAAAAAGTATGTTATCTTTTCCGTTATTTCTTATTCAGCCAAGGCTACAGGTCATAGTATGCCAATGATAGAAAGATAGTCTATATAAACCGTTTGAAAATTCCTTGTCTTGCAATAATAATATATATTTTTATAACAATATATTTTTTATGTTTATGCTCATTTGTTGAGTTGTCTTTGGGGACATTGTTCTAGTTGTTAGAAAGTATCGAGGTACCTATACATACGAAGCCAGAACTGTGTAGTATACAGCTAAATACAGTGGAAGATGTTGAGATTTCGGCATCGTACACTTCAGATTACTGGTAAAAATATAACATAGCAAAGGGAAATATAGATTTAGTCTATCTAACACAGCTCTAACAAATACGTAGGTCAAGTGGTGTAGAACAGCCGAACTAAACAAAAGACCGATTTCACATTATACAGTACACTTCCCGCGATATGTACATTTTTTCACTTTAACTCCATGGACATAAGGAGGAAAATCGCGAAGAAACTCTGAGAAACTCCATTAATCGCGGAGACGAGTTTTGTCTGATAACTGATGGTATTTACTGTGAAACTGCATTTTATTAATCCTCCGCAAATCTCCGCGATTTGTTTATGCATTCAGTTGACTGAATTGTTAATCTTCTAGAGAAATTTCAAATTTACTTACTCTTTTTATCTTCATGTTTTAGGATGCCTTATATTTTGATTTGTTACATGTTTTTACAACTGAATTAAAAATACACAATATAATGTGTTTGTCTCATGACCTATGATCTGTACACGCATGCTATATTGTATCTCAATCGTCAGTTGGTTCCTGAATATAAGATTTGACCTTTAACATTGAGCGACAGTAATTTTCCATAAATGGTATTTACATTAAGTCACTTTACAAGCCTCAGACACCACGTGCTCTATAGAGCGGGAAATGTACTATGTTTTTTTCCAGTGAAAACCGATTTTTTTAATGATGTTTTCTGAATAAGGTATTTAATATCTTTGACATATATGTTGATATTTTTTATTTAGACAAAGTTGGCTTTGTTGACTAAACAGAACGTTTCGTTTTTCTACGACTCGATCATTAAAGAGGCTGTACTCCAGATTTGACATAAAATATTTTCACATTAATTAAATATCTAGATGCTATGAGATTATAACAACATAATACTTTACTTCAAAACTGATTATAAAAGTCAAAATAGAACAAAAAAAATATACTCGCTTCAGCTTGATTTGAACTCTGGACCCTCATGTTAATAAAATTTTACCAACGCTTTTACTGTCACTACTATCACTGCATGTGGAATTGTAGTTATTTACTTTAAATGTTATACAATATAGTTATACCGTCGCGTTACCGTATAGCATTGTGGAAGGAAAAAATCAATTTATTATGTGATTATCTGACTTATTTTTTGTCAGTTAATTAGTTTTTAAGCATTAGTTAAATATTACAAGAAATTTAAAATACAAGAAAACTTTCTTTTTTGTCATCTGCAGCACAGCCCCTTTAATACTGAATGCATGATATGATGGTATTTGTAGAGCAATTAAAGATAGTTTTGGTTCCTGTACATTGCATTTCCTGTCATTGTACTTGACCATTGTATGAAGTTGCACCGAATTCCATCCAGTAGTTTTCAAGTTATGCTCCGGAAAAGGAAAACCAACAAAGGGCAATAACTGTGCAAATACTGAAGTTGGAGTTATAGCTCTTATACAATGCACTTCCTGTCATTGTGCTTGACCATTGTATGAAGTTGCATTGAATTCCAATCAAAACTTCTCAAGTTATTCTTCATACAAGGAAAACAAATAAAGGGCAATAACTGTGCAGATACTGAAGACAGAGTTATAGTTCTTGAGAATTGCACATCCACTTATTGTGCTTGACCTTTGTATGAAGTTACAATGAATTCCAAACAGTAGTTTTAAAGTTATGTTCTGGACAAGGAAATCCAACAAAAAGCAGTAACTCTGCAAATAGTGAAGATGGAGTTATAGCTCTTGTACACTGCACTTTCTCTCATTGTGCTAGATCATTGTATGAAGCTGCATTGAATTCCAACCAGTAGTTTTCAAGTTATGCTCTGGACAAGGAAAACCAACAAAGTACAGTAACTCTGCAAAACGTGAAGTTGGAGTAATGATTCTTGAACACTGCACTTCCTCTAATTGTGCTTGACCACTGTATGATGTTGCACTGAATTCCAACCAGTAGTTTTCAAGTTATGCTCCAGGCAAGGAAAATGAACTATGCTCAAGACAATGAAAACGAACAAAGGGCAATAACTCTGCAAATAGTGAAAATGGAGTTATGGCTATTGTATAAAGCACTTTCTGTCAATGTGCTTGATCACTGTATGAAGTTGCACTGAATTCCAACCAGTAGATTTCAAGATATGCTCTGGACAAGGAAAACCAACAAAGGGAAATAACTGTGCAAATACTGAAGATGGAGTTATGATTCTTGAACACTGCAGTTCCTCTCATTGTGCTTGACCATTGTATGAAGTTGCACTGAATTCCAACCAGTAGTTTTCAAGTTATGCTACGGACATGGTACAGCCCGACTGACTGCCCAACGGGTGACTCTTATATACTCCACAAACTTTGTTTCGAACTATTTCTTAATATGTTTCTTAATATAACATACAAATATTGACTTGAAAGTGATAATAACAAATAACATTGAAACAAGCAGGCATAAAATTTATGGAAACTAATTTTGGGACGAAAGGGCTTTATATCCTTTTTAATTATGGATATAGCATTCTGCTCCAAGTTGTGTGATATTTAAGGACATTTTGAAGCTGATGGTGGCCGCAACACTAAGCAAAAAACAATGATGGCGATGATCCTGTACAATAAGGTAGATTTGTTTGGGCTGAGAAGCAAAATGAACAAATTCAAAACGTCCATAGATAAGAACCAAAGCGTGCTCGAAGCAAAAAAAATATTTTTAAAGACGTAAACATCCAAGAAAAGAAAGAATTCATGCCCAGCCATTGCAACTTGATCACATCAAAATGTCAGTGAAAAGAGCTGCCATTAACAATGGAACAAAATCTGTATCTAGGACAGCAGTAGAATTACAGCAAGGGCGCTTCAAGCCTAAGTATATACACAGTCAAATCGAGAGACTCTGATGGATACACAGAACTCTCTGATTTACTAAGGGTTGACAATAAACATATAACTACCATCTCGGTGTTAAAGAAAAGGAACGGCGTATTTAAAATTTGCATTTTTCTCTTTTCTATTTTAAATCATATTATAATTTTTCTAGTTGATCAATGAACGTAATAATCCTAAGATGATTAAACATGGATTTGTTTTTTTTCATGAATGGATATTGTGTATTAATGAGGTAAGAGATCAGCTTTATTTTTCAACTTGAAGCTTTTTTTACTTTCTTTTCATGATAGAGAATTTTGTGAATAAAATGTATTATATATGTATGAGGTATGTCCGTAAAAATCGTGGACAATATTTACTATAAGAAAGCTGGAGCAATTTCATTAATTCTGTTTTGTCTGTTACCTGTGTCTATATGTTTAAGCAATAAAAGTAATGAAGGAATTGTGTAAGATTAAGCGATATATTGATTACTTTTCTAGTAACGGGTTCAACACCAAGGGCAGTCCGAAAAAAAAACGTTTAAAAATGCATTGTTCAAATTTTCTTATGCAGTTCATTGCATGGCACCAAGTTTTCAGATTTTTTTAATTTTAACACTTGGAAAGTTTGACGACGACATCATTTCCCGAAAGTTTAAACATTAACATCACAATCCTTAAAACTGTATTCACAGAATTTCACGAGCACCCCTAAATTTGCTCTATTCAAAATGGCAGAATTTAAGGTCACGAAACAGTGGATGATGATTAAATGATTGTGCTTCTCTCCAATAATCGCCAGTAGATACCATGAAAATGTTATCAGAAGCTACAGAAAAGCCTGCAGTATGCCTAGGGTTACAGAGGTGATCTACTGGTCATGACCAACTTGCCTATGAAGTTTTGGGGAGCTGGGCACAAGCATTCTATAGTAATTCATCAGAAACCTTTTTGCTGTTCAAGGTCACTGTGATGTTGCCCTTTGACCTGGTGACCTGAAAAACTACAGGGGTCATCTGCTGCTCATGACCAACATACAACAAACTTTTGAACAACCTGGGATCAAGGGTTCTAAAGTAATTGATTGGAATCTGTTTTGTTCTTCAAGGTCACTGTGACCATGACCTTCGACATGATCACCAGAATCTATAGGGGTCATCTAATAGTCATGACCAACCTACAAAGATAGAACAACCTGGAACCAAGGGTTCTTTAGTTATTGATCAGAAACTGTTTGCTATTCAAAGTCATTGTAACCTTGACCTTTGAAAGTGAAAAACTACAGGATTCATCTACTAGTTATGATCAACCTACATACGAAATTTGAACAACTTGGGACCAAGCATTCTATAGTTATTGATCGAAAACCATTCTGCTATTCAAGGTCACTGTGATCTTGACCTTTGACCTGTTGACTTGAAAAACTAAAAGTGTCATCAACTTGTCATGCCCAACCTATATACTAAGCCTTAGGGAGGTGGGTCCAAGGGTTCTCTAGGCATTGATTAGAAACCAAAGAGTCTTCCGACCGACTGACCCACTTTTGCAGAACTATATGCCCCTATCATCTTTGAAGGGGGCCATAAAAAATTCTGGGGTGGAGAGGGGTTGCAAATACCTACACAATTTTATGACGCCAACGACAATGAAGACTCAGTCACTATTATAGCTCCAATTTTCTTCCTCTACTTATGCTGGACAAGTGTAACAACTGAAACTGAAATACTATCACGCATGCAAGAGTTATAGTCCAGAGAACTATAACAAATTTAATCCCCTGCTGTGACCTTGACCTTAAATAAAGGCATCTGGGTCTTGCACGTGACAAATTGTCTATTTATGCTGGTATTTGTACCAATTTATTTTGAAATCCCATCATGCATGCAGAAGTAATGGGCCAGACACAAACTTCAACTGGACTTAGGCCTATATGACAAAATACAATAAGTTCAATGCTATATTGTGACCTTGACCATTGACCTAGGAACCTCGGTCTTGCATGCGACACATTGTCTTCTTATGGTGGTCAAGTGTACCAATTTATTATGAAATTCTGTCATATAGCAGAAGTTATGGGCCAGATACAAACTCCAACTGCACTTAAGACTAAAGGACAAATACACTATGTTAACAATCCCCTGCTGTGACTTTGAACTTTGACCTAGGGACCTGAGTCTTGCATGCGACATATCATCTACTTAAGGTGGTCAAGTGTACCAAATTATTTATAAATCCCATCATGCATGCAGAAACTAGGGTCCAAACACAAAGCATAATTAAACTTTATTTGAAGACACACACACGGACAGGTGTAAAACTACTGCCCCTCCATCCCCCTCCCCACTTTTTTTGGCATGAGTTTGGGGTGAAGAGGAGTGGAGAAGTCATGCGAGAGGTAAAAAAAATTAATTTTTTTTTTTTTTGGGGGGGGGGGGGGGTACACACCACTTTTTTGGGGGGGAGGGGGAGTGTTAATGGGGAGGGGGCCTGGTTGTTGGGGGGAAGGGGGGGGGGGGTGTCAAGTGTCTATGTATTAAAGAAAATAATAAAAAAAATTGAGGGTGTGTGTGGGGAATGGGGTAACAGAAGGGGTGGGGGAGGGTCCTATGCATGGGGGAAGTACCTACCAATTCAATATAAGTAAACAGTTTAGTTCTAGGCTTTGTGCTTCGACATAAGAATTGTTTTTCCTATTTAAGTCAAAGCATCAAAAGATCACTGGGTGTGGCTAATTCTAACCCTAGGGACTTGAGTACCAATAATCTTGGTTGGGGTCTTGATGGTGATCAAGTATTCCAAGTTTGAAGGGAATATCTTTGACACTTTTTGAGAAATGCACCTTAACAAAAAAGGTTAACGAAGAAATTCTAAGCCGAAAAAATGGCATAACTTTGCAAAAATAAATTTGAGGGTTATCTGCTCATTAGAAATAGTGTCACATTTTGATAGTGAACAAGTATTCCAAATTTGAAATGAAAAGCTTTGATAGTGTCTGAGAAATGGACCTTAACAATAAAGTTAACCAATGCCGACACTGACGAGAGGGTTATGACAATAGCTCCACATTTTTTTCTTAAAACAAGAGCAATGGTGACATGGCCATCACCTGCCGAATGTGTTTGCTTAGTTATCATTCTTGTCACAGAACCCCACCCCCCACACACTCCACACCCCCAATGGGATTTATCAACCTATGAATTTCAAGTTGATATCTCAAACACGAACAGATAGATAGACGGACGGACAAACAGACACTATTACCATACCCCAGCTGCCTTTTAAAAAAAAGGAGCTAAAAATGTGTTGTCTGGCCATTGACTTAGTATGTTTGTTAGTGTTTTTTGAGGAATTATCTTGCAGGACTTTTAGCATGCCTAACTAAGGAAGCTTGATGCTTGGACGGACTTAGCTTAGTTTGACAATACGTTGCACAAGTCTAAAAACTCAGGAAGGTCATCAGTTCCGACGATTTCCACAGTTAAATACTGTGATGGGGATTTCTGGGTCTGATTCATCTGTTTTTGTTAAAGCCTTTGTCAAAAGTGTTGTTTTGTCCAAGTATGAATCAAGTCTAACCATAAATTAAACAGTTATGACCAATCTTAGCAAAATTCAATAATTTGATCTTGCTAGTCAAGGTCATTTTTTAGGTCAAGGTGAAACTTGAATCAAAATGTCGGATTTTGCAAAAGTATTGTTTTGTTAAAGTATAAATCAAATCCCTCAATAAATGAAATACTTATGACAATTTAAGCAAAATTCAAACATCTGACCTTGATGGTCAAGGTCATTTTTAGGTCATTGGTACACTTGAGTTATTCAACATGTATGTTTTGTCACAAGTGTTGTTTTGTCCGAGTATGAATCAATTCCAACAATGACAAAGTTATGGCAAATTGTAGCAAAATTCAATAATTTGACCTTGACTGTAAAGGTCATTTAAAGGTCAAGGTCATATCTGAAAGAATCAAAATGTTGGATTTGTAATAAGTGTTGTTTTGTCCAAGTATGAATCAAATCCATAAATAAATGAGAAAGGTATGACAATATGAGCAAAATTCAATAATTTGACCTTGACAGTGATCGTCATTTTAAGGTAAAGGTCACACATGAATAATGTCGGCTTTGTCGTAAGAGTTGTTTTTTCAAAGTATTATTAACATCCAACCACAAATAACAAAATTATGGCAAGATTTAGCAAATTCAATAATCTGACATTGACTGTAAAGGTCATTTAAAGGTTACGGTCATATCTGAAAGAATCAAAATGAATCAAAATAAATGAGGAAGTTATGAAAATTTAAGCAAAATTCAATCATCTGACCTTGACGGTCATGGTCATTTTAAGGTCATGATCATATCTGAGTTATTCAACATGTCGGTTTTGTCATATGTGTTGTTTTGTCCAAGTATAAATCAAATCCAACCATAAATACTTTAGTTATGGACAATTTTAGCAAAATTTAATAATTTGACCTTGAAGGTGAATGTCATTTATGTGTCAAGGTCAAGTTGAGTCAAGTTCACTTGAAGATCTTGTCCAAAGGGTTGTTGTATCCAATTATGAAGACAATCCACCTATTAATAATTATGTTATGGCAAATTCTAGCAAAATTCAATAATTTGACCTTGAAGGTGAAGGTCATTTATGAATCAAGGTCACGTTTAGTCCAGTCTACTTAAAGATCTTGTCCAGAGGGTTGTTGTGCTCAACCATGAAGAGAATCCACCTATTAATAATAAAGTTATGGCCAATTTTAACAAATTTCAATATTTTGACCTTGAAGGTGAAGGTCATTTATGAGTCAAGGTCAAGTTTAGTCTGGTCTACTTGAAGATCTTGTCCAAATGGTTGTTGTGCCCAAGCATGAAGAGAATTCACTTATTAATAATACCATGACTATAGCAGTAACTCGATTTTTTTTTCAAAAAGTCGAGCTAAAAAGGGCAATTGTTGCATAGTATCCATCAACTGCAAGGAACATTTAGGTAGAAATATGCAGGCAATTTGTTCACACTGACAGTGGCATACAATATGTGTGTGCGTAATTGCCTCCACTCCCCTGCATGACAACTTCCACACCCTTCCTTTCACATTTTTTGTATTAATACATTTCTCGCCAGGAACTGTATGTACATGTAATGTCAGATATAAATTCTGTGAAAGTTAAGAGAGATAGTGGTGGAGGTGGTAAGAACAAATAAACGATTCTGTGAAATATTCCACAAAGACTAAGAACACAAGAAGAAACAAACCAAACAAAGAAATTTATGCAATGGCAGATGCAAGCCCAGGCAAAAAATCTTTTAGCAAGGGACTTGCAATACATGGCATGCTTAATCCACTGAACAAGGACAAAGGCTGCTTCTCAGATGAAACAACTGAAACAGACAGGATTTGCTTTTGTTTTTCTGGTGCTATTATGAGACAGTTCCAGCAAATGTCCAATGATTTTCAACCAGCTCTTTGCAGGATTTAGATAAAGACCGTTCCAAAACTGATTAATTGACCGCTGCCATTATGAATGTCACTTGACCGTCCGCCATTAAAGGACTGCTAAACATCGCTATGATGCTTAAATTCTGTATAGCTTTGTATAACTTTAGCACATTTCAAGGTGACATACTGCTTTAAATCGTGTGAATTTTGTTGCAGAATAAACATAATTCATTGTAATATTATTACTATTTTGTATGTTCATTGAACATATTATTAACTTGAATTATTTAACATATGAAAGACTGTGTAAAAAGACCATGGACTGTTCAAAATGAAAGCTTCAGATGTGTAAAACACATATAATATTGAAAGCACTGTTCTCCTTTTCGAAAGCTGAAACTATCATTCTGTAACACTATGATGTACCTTATAATTGTGTACCAGATTGATTTAAGAAGGAAGCTCATAATCACTTACAATTGTATTCAAGGGTTTTAGTGTATAAACTTTGTTATTAAGGTTCCTAATTAATGGTCATTATCAGAAATAAACAACAGGCCGTTGTTAAGTTGGATGGTCAGCTCATGCCACCATTTATCTATTATCCAGGATGTTACTCCTCGATATGTCACATATAATGACCATATGTGATCTTTGTTTCTATATTTAGCTTATTTATTGTGATTAAACCTACCTAATTACAAGTCCGCACATGTTTCGGACAGAATATGATCAAAGGCTATGTTTTAAATGCTTACCAAAAATGGGTTAATTGTTTTGCTTACTAATTTCTACATTAGGGGAGGAACCTATGCAAATTTACAAATGTCAGTCATGTCACATGAGACACCATGTGACATGGTCCCTTTGACTTGGTTGGTTAGGGGTGTGTCCAGAACTTAACTTTGGCATAATCGAAATGACGTCAATTTTGGCTATAAAAGCAGGAGCACAGAATTGTTAGGGGAGTTGGCTTTTGATCTTGGCTTAGTTCAGTTTCTTCTTTTGGCTAGAAGCCAGCTACATAGAACTCTGGTCAAATTCTGTCAATAATTTTTATTAATAATATTTAGAATTTCTTGATTATAGACTTACTAGCGCAATAAACTTTAAAAACGTTTTCGAGTGTTTTCTACTTCGAGGTACTACAATTCCAGTTATTTGAACAAATCTGAAAGCTTACAAAATGGACAAAATTAAACATCTCGCTCATCAACCGCAGGTTCCCTCTAATAAAACTTGTTTTATTCTTTGATACAGTTTCAAAGAATACTTGACAATAAAAAATGCATTATTAAGCAATTCTTTAATAATCACTCTGTCTTTTGTCTTTGGCAGTGTCCTGTGGTGAAGGAATGTGGTTACATAATATGGAGAGTGACATAGTCTTTTTTTTGGTAAGTCACCGTTAATTGTCATTGTCGGTCTTGCTTGATCAGTCACAGTAAAATACATTAATAATGAAATTTGCTCTTGAGAAAATGTCTGAAAGCTATAAAACATGGTCTTTATTTGTTCCTGATTGTTATATGAAATTTAGGATTATATATTCTTCCATACAAGCAAGATATTCAAGACCTTATGAAATTTTGCATTTATTGCCTTGTGGACCTTTTTTCTATTCTTTACTTCTTCCATTTCAGAAATCTGTTTTTGCAAAGTGCTGATATGTACAACTCTCACTACAACGTGAGTTTGTGTGTGCAGAAAGAAAAAATAGCTGCAAGGCACACGTTTGTAAGATATTGATCTTACAATAATACGTTTGCTTCCTTCTTCTTATTTTTAAGATTATTGTTGTTGATATGTCTTGTAATATGGAAAACGAAATTATTATGACAGGCTATATAACTGTACCACTTAAGTCAGATTTTTTAAAGATAGATACATGTACTTTTTTAAAAGCAGTTTTCCATGAAATTTTGATAAAATAAAGAGTTAATCTACTGGAGAATATCACATTACCTTTATTTAACAGTTCAACATGTCTAGATGTCAGCAAAAAATCGTTTACAAATACACTTCTTTTTCAGTTAGAAGACCAGTGGATAGATCTTTGCTGATAATGGATGTTTCATGTAGTTTATATGAATCTGTTTTTCTAACATACAACGTCACAACCACATTCCACTATAAAAATGGGATTTTTTTCTACGCTCCACAGTATAAAACTGCTTCAATCTGCAGTCCATTAATGGCGGGCACAAGGGAGGTAATCAGGGAGGTAATTATTTCTGGAACGGTCTATTAGAAGACTTATTAAGTTAATATACTGAAAAAAGAAAGAAGTCTGATTTTACTTAATGGTCTAGATGAATGGACACCCCCTTAAATGACTGCATGCAGGTGGAGAAATTTACCAACAACAGACCACCCTGGAAATTAAGCGTATGCGACATAAGTCAACCCAAACTGAATCTGAAACTTGAAATTGTTGGGCTGAGCAATACGTCAGCAAACAAATGAAAAAAGGGTCATTTTTATCACGTTAGTAACAAGAAGAAAATTTATCTTAAAAGAGTAAAGTATATAACCTTTATCCTTTTATGCAAGAAAATACTTGTTTTGGAACTACCATTTACTCAGTTCAACAAACAGTGAAATCAAACTTTAAATCATTTGAAGACATTCTTGAAATATAAAAAATCTACTGTTTAATAGGGACATCAATGGAGGCATGCCATTTTTGATGCCATGCAAGCTAATGAGAATCGTAAATGAAGATGAAACAAGAAATGTTTGTAAAACATACATGCCCCCAAGCAGCACCTAATTGCTTGTAGTTGGGCCAAAGCTTCTCTAGTTATTGATTAGAAACCATTTTTAGGATCAAGGTCCCTGTGGCCTTGACCTTTGACCTAATGACCTCAAAATCAATAGGGGTCATCTACTGCTGATGACCAACCAGCATACCAAGTTTGGTGGGTCAAAGCATTCTCTAGTTATTGATCGGAAACCGTTGTTAGGATGGAAGTCTCTGTGAGCTAGACCTTTGACCAAATGACCTAAAAATCAACAGGGGGTCATCTACTGGTGATGACCAACCAGCATACTAAGTTTGGTGAACCTAGGTCAAAGCATTCTCTAATTATTTATTGATCGGAAACCGTTTTTAGGATGAAAGTCTCTGTGATCTTGACCTTTGACCTAATGACCTCAAAGTCAACAGGGGTCATGTACTCGTGATGACCAACCAGCATACCAATTTGGTGAACCTAGGTCTAAGCGTTCTCTAGTTATTGATCGAAAACCTTTATTAGGATGAAGGTCCCTGTAAGCTTGACCTTTGACCTAATGACACCAAAATCAATAGGGGTCATCTAATGGTGATGACAAACCAGCATACCAAGTTTGGTGAACATAGGTCAAAGAATTCTCTAGTAATTGATCGGAAACCGTTTTTAGGATGAAAGTCCCTGTGATCTTGACCTTTGACTTAATGACCTCAAAGTCATTTACTGGTGATGACCAACCAGCATACCAAGTTTAATGAACCTAGGTCAAAGCGTTCTTAGTTATTGATCGGAAACTGTATTAAGGATGAAAGTCTCTGTGACCTAGACCTTTGACCTCAAAATCAATAGGCGTCATCTACTGGTGATGACCAACCAGCATATCAAGTTTGGTGAACCTAGGTCAAAGCGTTCTCTAGTTATTGATAGGAAACCGTTTTTAGGATGAAGGTCCCTTAGAGCCTGACCTTTGACCTAATGATCTCAAAATCAATAGGCGTCATCTACTGGTGATGACCAACCAGCATACCAAGTTTGGTGAACCTAGGTCGAAGTGTTCTTTCGTTATTGGTCAGAAACCGTTTTTAGGATGAAGGTCCCTGTAAGCTTGACATTTGACCAAATGACCTCAAAGTCAATAGGTGTCATGTACTGGTGATGACCAACCAGCATACCAAGTTTGGTGAACCTAGGTCGAAGTGTTCTTTCGTTATTGGTCAGAAACCGTTTTTAGGATGAAGGTCCCTGTAAGCTTGACATTTGACCAAATGACCTCAAAGTCAATAGGTGTCATGTACTGGTGATGACCAACCAGCATACCAAGTTTTGTGAACCTAGGGCAAAGCGTTCTCTAGTAATTGATCGGAAACCGTTTTTAGGATGAAGGTTCCTGTGAGCTTGACCTTTGGCCAAATGAACTCAAAATCAATAGGGGTTATCTACTGGTGATGACCAACCAGCATACCATGTTTGGTGAACCTCGGTCAAAGGGTTCTCTAGTTATTTATTGATCGGAAACCGTTTTAAGGATGAAAGCCTCTGTGATCTTGACCTTTGACCTAATGACCTCAAAGTCAATAGGGTCATCTACTGGTGATGACCAACCAGCATACCAAGTTTGGTGAACCTAGGTCAAAGCTTTCTCTAGTTAATGATCGGAAACCGTTTTTAGGATGAAGGTCCCTGTGAGCTTGACCTTAGACCTAATGACCTCAAAATCAATAGGGGTCATCTACTGGTGATGACCAACCAGCATACTAAGTTCTGTGAACCTAAGTCAAAGTGTTCTCTAGTTATTGATCAAAAACTGTTTTTAGGATGAAGGTCTCTGTGACCTTGACCTTTGACCTAATGACCTCAAAGTCAATATGGGTCATCTTCTGGTGATGACCAACCAGCGTACCAAGTTTGGTGAACCTAGGTCAAAGCGTTCTCTAGTTATTGATCGGAAACCGTTTTTAGGATGAAGGTCCCTGTAAGCTTGACATTTGACCTAATGACCTCAAAATCAATAGGTGTCATCTACTGGTGATGACCAATCAGCATACCAAATTTGGTGAACCTAGGTCAAAGTGTTCTCTAGTTATTGATCGGAAACCGTTTTGTAGGATCAAGGTCTCTGTGATCTTGACCTTTGACCTAATGATCAATAGGCGTCATCTACTGGTGATGACTTACCAGCATATCAAGTTTGGTGAACCTAGGTCAAAGTGTTCTCTAGTTATTGATCAGAAACCGATTTTAGGATGAAGGTCCCTGTGAGCTTGACCTTTGACCTAATGACCTCAAAATCAATAGGCGTCATCTACTTGTGATGACCAAACAGCATACCAAGTTTGGTGAACCTAGGTCAAAGTGTTCTCTAGTTACTGATCGGAAACGAAGTGTCTACCAGTGGACCGACCGACAGACCGACTGACCTAACGACCGACATTTGTAAAACTATATGCCCCCTCATCTTCGATGGGGGCCATAATAACACGTGAATGTATGAGTTCAATAAGAAAGAAAGGTTTGCAAGGAGATCGATCATTTAAAAAATACCAGAACCTTTGGACTTTAATGTGTAGTATAAGAATGTCACAAGAAAATAAATTCACTTTCTGTATTGAAACTGCTTTTATAGATCGCAGTTGTGAAAAAAAGAAATGGCAAAAATCTCTGTTTTTGACAACAAGAAATCAAGACAATCTGACAAGAGAACATGGGAAATAATTGCTAAGTTTTCACTGACTGGTTTGGAAAACCTGGAAAATATATACTACATCGAAGAATATGACAATAATATTGCAGTTCTGTTATATGTTTGTTTTAGAATATTTAAGTAATTTGCTTTGTGTGCCGTGCAAGACAGTAACAAGTTTAAATGAAGGAGAAGTCATAGATATCCACTGGTTCTCACTCAGTTACAGTGAGTTGATGGAGTTCTGTAATTATATAAGTAAGACAGTGTTTACAGATGATTGGGCTGAGGTATTTAGCCTGTACTGACCATGGAGATGATTGTCCTAAGATAAGACTGAAAATCCTTCAACAGTCCCAACTTAGAGCGTATCACTGTGGATGATACTTGTGAGCAAAGTAAAAACCAACCTGCCCATGCTTGATAAGTGTGAGATGGGGAGTTTTTATTTGAACATAGACCTTGGGTAGAAGTTTAAAAATCATCCTGCAGCTGACAGAAACCTACCCTGAAGTACATGTGTTGATGTCATCATTTCGCCAGATAGCCAACATACTGAAAACCATACAATTATCTGTTGTAGTACAACTAACTAGAGGACTGTACAATGAAACAGGAGGATGAATCTAGAAGACAGAATAAAACAGCATCACAGTTCAGAGTGCTTGAGGAAGGTGGGGACTGGTTCTTGAAAACATTGAAACAATCAGAGGAGGAAATTAAACAAACAAACAAAACTTGCTAATCATATGACGTCACTATGCAGAAGTTGAGATACATGTGTAAATAGTTCTGAGATATTTCTGTGTATATAAACAGAACTGCATACAACCACAGGGTAAATAAACAAACAATACAGGTAAAAACTGTTTAAGGTAGAGCGACTGTAAAAACTCCCGCCATTTCTTCGAAGATCGGTAAAGATCGATAAATGTCGGCTGTGTTCGGAAGAGTGTTTTAGATAATTTCAGTTTTTAACTCTGAAAATATTTTTTTATATGTCTTACCAAATTCCTTCATATCATAACATTTCCACGGTAAATTCTTAGTTTTATCATAAAATATCAATAAAATATGAAAATAAATGCAACCGGATGTAAAGGTGTCTTGCCTTCAAAATCGAAAGTAGGCACGAATTACCGGTTTTCGCGAGTAAACAGGAAAATGAATCGCGACAAAAATGTCGTTTTTCCAGACGGATACGGAATGACCATAAGAGGAAACACATTTTTCATGATCATAATTATACTGAGAATGCTGGAAGTGGCAAGGAACGTAAAAATGAAAGACAGTCATTGATTCTTTAGATACTTGATTAACCTTGATATTTATAAGTACGAGTACTTTACCCATTTCCAAATTTACAGAAAGAAAGTTATTGATATTAAATAGTATTATTTTACACCTTATAAAATGTAACAAATGAAATGGTCTTCCAGCTTGTACCATGTGATCATCTAGTGTAATCATTAATCTAATCTTATCAGTTAGTCTCGTTTTCATTTTCCGAGTCCAAAAAATCCATATCAATCTGCATTGTACTCATTCAAGCCTCGTTTTCATTTTCCGAATCCAAAATATCCATATCAAATCCATATTGTACTCAAAGAAACTCTGCCTGTTGCTATTGTATCAGTTACCTCTTTAGCGAATTCGAGACGCTTTTTAAAGTTCGGTATCCCAAAGTGTCTTATTACCTTGACTGTGAGAGTGTTTTCTTTAATGTGTTTTCTGCTTGAAAAATGGTGTTGTGAAAGGGTTCATGATACATTGTTGAGCGTAATACTGATTCACTTGGACTCATACATGACTACAAAACCTATTGGACTCGGCTAGCATCTCGTCCAATATAAGTTTTACTGCTGTGCTTCGTCCAAAAAAAATTCTGTATTGTACTCAACAATGTATTATAACCCCATAATATTGTATCTTTATTATGTAAGGAGACCTCTCAATACTGTCTGTAACCGATTGCAATGTTTATCATAGATTTTTCTTTGACTTGGAACTTTGAAAATGAAAGTGTGCCCTAAATTTCAACACAACATCTGTCAATTTTAGCCTCTAGTTGCATTCAGTAATATTAGTAGTTTCAAACTGTATTACTCTTTATAGCTAAATAATACTTCTTACATTCATACCAGTCATTTAAACATTAAATGTTTTAAAATTGGTAAGAGAATCCTTCAGTTTTTAAACTTGTAACAAAATAATGGCTAAAATAAGGAGAAAAAACTGTTTAGAATATGAATCATACATGTTACATTTATGTAAATTTTCCAAAGACAACATGGTAAAATATTTTTATCTTCTGTATTTAAGCTGGATATTGTTTATCTGTTAAAAATATGTCCTAAATATTAAACTAATAATCATATTTTTAATTTTCTGACTCTTTGTTTTCTCTCAAACCAATTTTTACACTGCTCAGACCATTTGGATTTTTTGCACTCTTCCATAGATTAACAGGTTATGGAAGGTTGATGTCAACAAAGAAAGATTTATTTTCTCTGTTTTCAAGTATTGACACCTTTACTGCATCTGTAGAAACCAGTATTGTATTGGTATTTGGAAATTTGGGTGAAATATGGGACTTTGTTATACCTAAGGGTGTCAAATAAACTGAACAAAAGACGAGCTGTGGGGTTGTTTCGAAAAAAGTCATTTATTTCTCTAAAAAGTATGGAAAGCCAACCTAAAAATTTGCAGGTAGATCAGTGAAATGATGCAGATTATGAAAATAAAATGTTAGATAACATCTGGAAAGGCGCTCATTACAGGTGCGCTACCTTAAATCAAGTGCTTTGATGAAAAAGAAGAAATATTAAATTTGGATTTTTAACAATATATGTAGTTTTTTCATTATTGTTTATTAACGTTGATAAAACTTGGCATGGATGTTTCAAACATGAAACTCGACCAAAGATGTTTCAAAACTTCAATTCCATGCGAAACTCTGATTGCTGCAGCAGTAAAATTGAAAACTTTTAAATTAGATCATCTTATTTTAAACTCTTGGGACCAGAGCTGTGAAATTTGGTGTGTAGAATCATCTCATGGACCACTGCCAAGGTTGATTAAGCAACTTAAGAAAAGTCTTTCTTCATTCTTTAACTATCGCCTGAGGCATTTTCTTACTCACATAAAATATTTTTTAGTTTTCTTCAAATTATTCAGTACGAATTTATAAAACACAAATTACCATTGTTTTAGCTACACCTGTACACAATTTTACAAAAATCTTGCTTCACATAGCTACTGATTATTTTAATTAATGTGTACCATGTGTACCAGTATTTTGTTAAAAGTGACATATGTGTTAAAAAATAACGGAAATTTTATGGTCATGAAAAATGTTTGACACATTATATATGTTAAGAAATATTGTAACTTTCACCAAATTATAACATACCATTGTTTTCTTTAAAGTATACACTAGATGGGTGTTCAGTGGAACACTTGTGACCCCAGGGACATGGGTACCAACAATCTTTGCAGGGGTCTTGCTGGTGATCAAGTATTCCAAGTTTGAATGGAATATCCTTGACACTTTTTGAGACATGGACATAAAGAAAAAGGTTAACAAAGAAATTTTAACTTGAAAAAGGGGCATAACATTGCAAAAATAAATTTGAGGGTTATCTGCCCTTGAGAAATGGTGTTGTCTTAAGTGATACAATTGTAAGCATTACAACTGGAAAGTTTGATAAAGAAACATTAAGAAATGGCATAGTTATAGCCAATGTTAAGTTTTCATGACAAAATCCAAGTACAAAAAGGGGCATAACTCTGTCAATTGTGACCTTGATCTACACATTTTGGCATCATCATGACCCTGTTGTTGTAAGCAATATAATTTGAAAGTTTGATGTTGAAATGTTAAGAAATGGCAAAGTTATTCCCAACGTTAAGTTTTCATGACAAATCCATGTATAAAAAGGGGCATAACTCTGTCAAATGTGACCTTGACCTAGAAATTTTGGCATCAACCAAACCCTGTTGCCATAAGCAATACAATTTGAAAGTTTGATAAGATAATGTTTAGAAATGGCAAAGTTATAGCCAACGTTAAGTTTTCGTGACGGACCGCCGGACAAAGCGATCCCTATGTATCGCCTTTTCTTCGAAAGGGCGACACAAAAACATTATCATAAAAAGTGCTGAAGTTATAAAGACCGAGGTGTGCACCTTGGGTAATGGAGCACATTAGTGGAAGATTTGGCAACAAGAGGGCCATAATGGCCCTAAATTGCTCACCTGCATTCCATTGCTTAGGGGCTGTTACTCAGGAACCAATGATTAAACGAGGTTAATTCTGGAAACGAGAAAACCCATATTCGAAATCAACCTAGAGATCAACAAGACAAACATTCTAACAAGTTATCATGCCATTATTGACCAAAAAAATCGTGTCTAAAGAGTTAACAAAGGATATCTGTGTTTTGAAGCGATGACATATTTTAGGACCCCATATAAAAACTTGACCTCGGTATCAATGACAAAAATATTCTGAAAATGTTCATACATTTGGAAATGAAATGTGGCCTGTAGAGTGATAACAAGGATTTTCTATGTTTTGACCTCTGACCTAGTTTTCACTCAATATGACCCATATTTAAACTCAATTTATAAATTATCAAGACAGACTTTCATACAAATTTTCATGTTGTTTGGGCAAAAAAATGTCTTTACAGTGTTAACAAGGTAAATCTGTTTTAAGTCAAACATTCTGACAAATTTTGATGACATTTGGAATGAAAATTTAGCCCCTAGTGTTTACAAGGTTCTTCTATGTTTTGACCCTGTGACAACTTTAAGACTTAAGACCCATATTTGAACTCAGCCTATATATCATCAAGAAAACAACCTGACAATTTCCATGCTTTTGGGACAAAAAGGTCTATAACGTGTTTACAATAAATAATCTGTTTTGACCCCATGACCTAGTTTTTGACCCCAGATGATCCATATATGAAATTAGTCTAGGTATCATCAAGACAAACATTCTGACAAATTGCCTTCACCTTTGTCAAGGAAAATATGTAGCCTCTAGAGTGTTACCTAGGTTTTTCAATGTCTTGACCCTGTGACCTAGTTTTTGAAAAAGATGACCTATATTCCTAGATATCATCATGACAAACATTCTGACAAGTTTTCATGTCATTTGAACAAAAACTGTGGCCTCTGTAGTGCTAAAAAGGTTTCCTTTGATTTAGCCTTGTGACCTAGTTTTCAGTCCAAGATCTATTTGAGAAAATCATCCTGATCAAGTTTCATGATACATCTAATTGGGTCAAGAATGTAACCACTAGAGTGCTAAAGAACCAATGATGATAGATGACAGACACTGGAAATTCAAGGATCTTAAAAGCTCGCCCTGAGCTAAAAAAAATTTAAATGGATTCTTAGGAAACAAAACTATGTGATCAGTAAAAGGAGCAAATTTTCTGAAAGTTTAATTATTTTTTTTTACTTTCCTACTACTAAGAACTGTGATATTAGCTTACATATGAAACTGTTGAAAAAAGTCTTAGAATAATTCTTCGGTATCAGACTGTGAAACTACAGCTATCTCTGTATGTGCTTACCCCAGCAAAGCCACCCTGTCAGACAAAAAAGGGAAATACAGAATGCATTATATACATCTACACTAACTGGTGATCAATTTAGCACAGAAAATGACAAGAGGCCAACACTCCAGTGATCAATTAAGCACAGAAAATGACAAGATGCCAACACTCCAGTGATCAATTAAGCACAGAAAATGACAAGAGGCCAACACTCCAGTGATCAATTTAGCACAGAAAATGACAAGAGGCCAACACTCCAGTGATCAATTAAGCACAGAAAATGACAAGAGGCCAACACTCCAGTGATCAATTAAGCACAGAAAATGACAAGAGGCCAACACTCCAGTGATCAATTTAGCACAGAAAATGACAAGAGGCCAACACTCCAGTGATCAATTAAGCACAGAAAATGACAAGAGGCCAACACTCCAGTGATCAATTTAGCACAGAAAATGACAAGAGGCCAACACTCCAGTGATCAATTAAGCACAGAAAATGACAAGAGGCCAACACTCCAGTGATCAATTAAGCACAGAAAATGACAAGAGGCCAACACTCCAGTGATCAATTTAGCACAGAAAATGACAAGAGGCCAACACTCCAGTGATCAATTAAGCACAGAAAATGACAAGAGGCCAACACTCTAGTGATCAATTTAGCACAGAAAATGACAAGAGGCCAACACTCCAGTGATCAATTAAGCACAGAAAATGACAAGAGGCCAACACTCCAGTGATCAATTTAGCACAGAAAATGACAAGAGGCCAACACTCCAGTGATCAATTTAGCACAGAAAATGACAAGAGGCCAACACTCCAGTGATCAATTAAGCACAGAAAATGACAAGAGGCCAACACTCCAGTGATCAATTTAGCACAGAAAATGACAAGAGGCCAACACTCCAGTGATCAATTTAGCACAGAAAATGACAAGAGGCCAACACTCCAGTGATCAATTAAGCACAGAAAATGACAAGAGGCCAACACTCTAGTGATCAATTTAGCACAGAAAATGACAAGAGGCCAACACTCCAGTGATCAATTAAGCACAGAAAATGACAAGAGGCCAACACTCCAGTGATCAATTTAGCACAGAAAATGACAAGAGGCCAACACTCCAGTGATCAATTTAGCACAGAAAATGACAAGAGGCCAACACTCCAGTGATCAATTAAGCACAGAAAATGACAAGAGGCCAACACTCCAGTGATCAATTTAGCAGAGAAAATGACAAGAGGCCAACACTCAAGTGATCAATTTAGCAGAGAAAATGACAAGAGGCCAACACTCCAGTGATCAATTAAGCACAGAAAATGACAAGAGGCCAACACTCCAGTGATCAATTAAGCACAGAAAATGACAAGAGGCCAACACTCCAGTGATCAATTAAGCACAGAAAATGACAAGAGGCCAACACTCCAGTGATCAATTTAGCACAGAAAATGACAAGATGCCAACACTCCAGTGATCAATCAAGCACAGAAAATGACAAGAGGCCAACACTCCAGTGATCAATTAAGCACAGAAAATGACAAGAGGCCAACACTCCAGTGATCAATTAAGCACAGAAAATGACAAGAGGCCAACACTCCAGTGATCAATTAAGCACAGAAAATGACAAGAGGCCAACACTCCAGTGATCAATTTAGCACAGAAAATGACAAGAGGCCAACACTCCAGTGCCATTTGGATGCGCCAAAGTACAGGCCGCATAACAGCTACAACAGCACATGACATTCTAACTTTAAAGGCAACAACAAGCAGAAAGGCCTTGTTAGGTAAACTAATGCAGTACAAATGTAATGACTTAAGCAGTGTTGCTGCCATTGCTTTTGGCAAGAAATCAGAAAATGAAGCAAAATCTTTGTATGTTAAAGAAATGGCAAAACATGAACAGTTCTCATTAAGAGAATGTGGACTTTTTGTCGACACAACATTCCCTCTGTTTGCTGCTACTCCTGATGGAGTAAGAACATGTACATGCCATGGTGAGGGGAATTAGAAGTCAAGAGCACATACAAACAAGGAGATAGTGCAGTGATAGACATTAAAGATGGAAGGTTCTTTTTAGACAGAGATAATATTCTTAAGGAATCACACAGGTATCACACACAGGTGTTACACACAGGTGCAGTTTCAGATGTTTGTGTGTGGCAAAACATTTTGTGACTTTGTTGTCTATAGCAACAAGGGGATATTTTGCCAGACAATTGTATTTGATTTAGACTTTGTTAGTGAGATAATAGAGAAATGTAAAGCATTTGCACTTGATTAATTGATACCAGAAATCATCATGCATAAATTCTTAGTGTAAATTCAAAGCTATCTTGTGTACATTTCAGTGGTGAGAAAATTCAAAGTGTAAATTCAAAGCTATCTTGTGTACATTTCAGTGGTGAGAAAATGTGCATCACCTTTTTGGTGAATTTGAAATGAGTATTCTTGCACATTACCAACATGTTATACCAAAGGGCAGATAATCCTAAAATTGTATTTTACAAATTTATACCACTTTTTTACTTAGATTTTTTGCCAGGTTAACTTATTAAGATAAATTTCATAATATTCAGCACCGAGAAAATGTAGTGCTCCTTGGACAGCTCTCACTTGATTTATGTTACTTGATGATTAAAGAAGTAAACATGTAACAATGTAGATTATTATGTAAACATTTTCTTGATCATTTTAATTTTATCCACTTATAAAGTTTCAAGTCAATAGCTCTGATAATGTAGGAGTATGGTCCAGACAAACATCAAGTACAAAAATTAAACTAAGGAGAATAACTCCAATATTATGAAGTGTATAGTAATGGTTCTTAAGCATTGCACTCTGTCTCAATGAGACTTATTCACCTCTGAAGTTTCAAGTCAATAGCTTTGATAACGTAGGAGTTATGCTCCGGACAAAGAAGTTAAACAAACTCCAAAATCATGAAGTACAAAGTTATGGTTCCTGTACACTACACTTCGTCTCAATTAGACCTATTTATGTATCAAGTTTCAAGTCAATAGCTTTGATAATGTATGAGTTATGCTCCAAAGAAAATTAAACAAAGGGGAATAACCCCAAAATCATGCAAAGCAGAGTGATGGTTCTTGTGCAATGCACTCCATCTCAATAAGATTTATCCACCTAGGAAGTTTCAAGAAAATAGCTTTGATAGTGTAGGAGTTATGCTCTGGTCAAGAAAATTAAACAACGGGGAATAACTCCAAAATCAAGAAGTGCAGAGTGATGGTTCTTGTGCACTGCACTCCATCTCAATGAGATCTATCCACCTATGAAGTTCCAAGTCAATAGCTTTGATGCTCTGGACAAGAAATTGAAACAAAGGGAAAAAAAATCCAAAATCATGATGTGCAGAGTAATGGTTCATAAGCAAAGCACTCCATCTCAATGAGATTTATCCACCTAAGAAGTTTCAAGAAAATAGCTTTGATAGTGTTGGAGTTATGCTCTGGACAAGAAAATTATGCAAAGGGGAATAACTCCAAAACCAAGAGGTGCAGAGTGATGGTTCTTGTGCATTGCACTCTGTCTCAAAGAGATCTATACACCTATAAAGTTTGAAGTCAATAGCTTTGATAGTGTAGGAGTTATGCTCCGGACAAACATCAGGACATGATCTGTCCACCTGCCCACCATGGGTGATCCCATAATATGTCTAGTCTTTGACGGGGCGTATAAAAAATTAAATTAGAAAATTTGAGGGCTTAAAACAATGTATGGTGTTTTTTTTTAGGTCAAGAGCTAAATGGGTACCTCATGGAGAAAACCATAAAACTTATTTTTGTAATTTGAAAATTAGGAACTTTGTGTCAAAACTAATGAATTCTGTATATTCAAGTTCCTGGTTGTTAACTAACCAGTCAGACAGCATAAACTATTCAGACAGACAGACAAGGGTTAGGGTTAGCTTATTAATGATTTAATGAAGAAAACAATTTGCAAAATGGGAGAAATACATTTAAATACCAATTTTAACTTGAAATACACATACAACTCCCTTTTTCAATTAGCAAGGACCCAAGATTACAATGGTTTCAATTTAAAATTGAACACAGAATAAATGGCACAAAACATGTTTTACAAAAAGATAAAGAAATGACAGTACTTGTTCTTGTAACAACCAAACAGAAACCACAGAACACTCATTTTATGAAGTACTTTTTCAGCAATTACAGTGCTCATTATTTTGGTGGCAAATTTTTACATGTGACAGTGTTAAATGATAAAAATCAGTTCCTTCTTTAAATGTGTTCATCAAACATATTACACTACTCATGAAGAAATGTGTTCATCAAACATATTACACTACTCATGAAGACATGTGTTCATCAAACATATTACACTACTCATGAACACATGTGTTCATCAAACATATAGCACTACTCATGAAGACATGTGTTTATCAAAAATATTACACTACTCATGAAGACATGTGTTCATCAAAAATATTACACTACTCATGAAGACATGTGTTCATCAATCATATTACACTACACATGAAGACATGTGTTCATCAAACATATTACACTACTCATGAAGACATGTGTTCATCAAAAATATTACACTACTCATGAAGACATGTGTTCATCAAACATATAGCACTACTCATGAAGACAGAAAAACACATTGTAAAACAGGAGCAGAAAGTGTTCTTTAAAAGTTCTCTTCTAAAATTCTCTTTACATGAGAATGATGTTTAGTGTGTGTCTGCAGGCATTTTTTTGTCTTCATGCACATACCTATATGTTCAAGGGTTAGCACTTCCCTAAAATATATATAACAAAACCTGTCCGTGGACGGCATGCTCCACTATTCTCAAAGCTGGATAATAAATTTTAAGCTAATTCAAACAAGAGACCAAAGAATTTTTTTATCAACTCATGTAGGAGAAAAAAAAAAATCTTTTTTTTTTTTTTTTTTTTTTGGGGGGGGGGGGGCTGGGGGGAGGGTCTCCCTATATATATTAAAGTGAATAGCTTTGACTGTTTCTGAGAAATGGACCTTAACAAAAAGGTTAACCAACACCGACACCATCAAGGGGGTCATGACAATACCTCCACTTTTTTTCTTCGAAATGGAGCTAATAAATGTGGTTACCCAGACAGGTGCCACAAATGAAAAAAAAAAAGAATATTTTACCTGAAGAACTTCTGGGTTATATCTTGGCAAACTTTATTGTTTAAAAGGTAATTTCTAGCATGCCATCTAACAGTCAAACTTTCATCATCATGCTGGTTCTCCATCTTAAGGTAGACTACCTTTGTCAAGGCTGGTTCATTCTGTGACAAAATATCACCAAGAGTTTTCTGAGTTGTCTGTCATCTCATTATGCAGGTGTCCAATCCAGAATTCACCAGACTGAAACAAATAACTGAAAAAATAATAACTCTACAATAGTAACTAAACAGTAATTACAGGAGATGTTATTTTCAAAGAATTTTTGTGCAGCTGTTATTTGTTTCAAGTGCTTTTTTATTTTTTTTTATAAAAAGTGGAGGATTTAACTCGATTACTACTACATAGCTGAAATATTGTGTTGAACTTGTTTAAGAAGGAAAGCACAAATTCAGGGAAGACACAAGGTAGCCACATACTGGGGCTTCTAACCAGTCTGTGACACACTGGATATGTCCTGGTTTTTTTACCATCACCATATCTGGAGAAGTAAGATCGCAGGGCTTTCCAATCATACAACATGCTTGACACACACTTTTCCAAAAGACAACCATTTTGTCTAGCAGTGTTGCAGGATTTTCAGAGAATCTGTGTCTGTGGAGTCCTGAGATTCGTCATTTCATTCTACCCTTGTACACTTCCTTATGCTCAATACTGACTTTTTATGTGTGCCGACGAAAATGGAAGTAGAAAATACAGGATCTATTTACAAGTAGCCCATATTTTGGAGTTTGTTGTAACCATGTAATTTTCTGTGCTTTTTTCTAAATTGGGACTAAAATATTAGTTCCTTATAAGCAATAATTCCTTTTAACCATGTTCGCTATAACCATATTTTTTTTAATGGATAAAGGAGAGCAAAACTCGGGCCAAAAATAATTATTCCTTAAACCTGGAATTTCGCTATAACCATGTTCTCTATAAGTGAAGCTTATGATAGTCATATAATTAAAATTCAATTTATCATTTACTAAAAAATTTTACTGCTTTATATTTATTTCAACTCAGTATGTGTAACTCTGTGAAAGGAAATTTCAAAGTGTTTATATATTGCTTACCTGTAGTGGAAAATATGTAAGACTTCAAAAGTAAATCATCAGTCCACACTGGATTTTCACAGTCTTCTTGCCAGAAAGCACTCACACCCAAGATTATACACATTAAGAATTAGCCTCCTATACTCTGGATAGAACACTGTTCTTCTTTCGTATCATCACATAACAGTTGTCTGGTGAAAATCTACATAGTTGCTCCTGGGTATATTTTGGTCAATGAAATGTAAGTCAAGACTGTACAGAAAAGGACTTAAAACAATTCTTAATAACAGATGGCAGCATTCTTCATTACATTTATAGAGCTTTTAGAAAAATCGTCTTTGATCATTTTAGAAGGCAACGAAAAATGTGCTCCCAAGTCCCTATGTTGTAGGTGGAAATGCCAAGAAATCTGGCTGAGATCTTCTGATTGTCCTGGTTGTACACTCCAAGAACAGTTAACATTATCATTTGATTCATAAACAATGATGGAGAGCTTTTCTTTCTTACACAAGCCTGTCATTATCTTGTCATAGTACTGTCCCATTGCCTTATTTACTGTGTGTTGTTTTTGATCTTTTGTTCTAGATTTATTTTGACCATGACAGTCTGGAAACATTACTTTGATTTTCTTGGTAATTTACAAGGGATGGCATGTTGTGCTCTGCCTCAGTGTCCTGCCATGAATAACTCCATCAACCTCGGGAACATTTACCTCATTGATTCACAGATTCAGCTGCTTTTTGTGTTAATCAATTTTGAAATGTTTTGTGCGCCGTGCAGTCATAAGCCATTTTACGTAATTTCCGGAGGTGCACAAACTATTTGTTTACAAAAGACATGTAACACGGCTTTGTTGGAGATACAATATAAACAAAGACATCGAGTTCGATTTCATCTTTACTATCAGCATCAAGGTGTTGAGACTTTAATTTATAAGCCACTTAAAACTGTAACACATCAAGTTGTGGACACATCTAACTATGAACACATCAAACTGAATACATCATACTCAGAGCACATCAAACTGAACTCGTCACTACAACATGGCGTCTGCAATTATACAAAACATAACACAATCTATATATTACTGGGGGATTGAACTATATCATAAGCACTTGTCCACATTTCCTGAAGGGCTATAATATCAGCCTGGTGGAAAAAGTAACTGTTTTTCATGTCATGAAAATGGGGGGAAAAAGTGAAATCCAGACAGGGTTTTATTATTTTTAGCTCTGGTGGCCACTTCGTGCAGTGAAGCGGAACGTGCTGGCGATATGCACAACTTGGGTTGGTACTGATCACTCCTGTGAAGTTTCATTGAAATCCCACCAGCGGTTTGACCTGTGAAAGCTGGACAAGATTTTTCTATTTTTAGATCTGACAGCCATTTTGTGCAGCAAAGCGGAACGTACTGGTGATATGCATACCTAGGGTTAGTAATGATCACTCCTGTGAACTTTCCTCCAAATCCCGCCAGCTGTTCAGCCCTTCAGTGAAAGAGTCTGTACTGTAAGTAATTCTGATCAGGTTGCCAAAGACAAACATCTTCTCCTACTTTGTCCCTATTTTGCAAGAGAAAGAGATTCATTGTTAAATCTAAAATTCAGACATGTGCCAACACAAAGTCTGTCTTTTCAAATACTAATGCAGTCAAATGATGATAAGATTGTAAGAATTAAAGAGGCTGTACTCCAGATTTGACATAAAAAAAATTTTTCATAAATTATATATTTAGATGCCGTGAGATTATAACAACATAATATTTTACTTCAAAACTGATTATAAAAGTAAAAATAGAATAAAAACAAATATTTTTGCTCCAGCCTGATTTGAACGCTGGACCCTCATGTTAACAAAATATTTCCAACGCTTTTACTGTCACCACCATGGCCGCATGTTATATTACAGATATTTACTTTAAATCTTATACAATATAGTTCTACCGTCGTGTTACGGTATAGCACTTTGAAAGGGAAAAAAATCAATTTATAATGTAATGATTTGACTTACTTTTTGTCAGTAAGTTATTTTCTAAGCATTAGTCATAAATATTACAAGAAATTTATAATATAAGAAAAATTTCTTTTTTTTTTGTCATCTGGAGCACAGCCCCTTTAAAGCAACTTTGCTGCATTGTTAATGAAAAAGTTCAAATGATTACAAGACTTGAGAATGCTGACATGTAGATTTTGATAATATTTGACATCAGATTTCATTAATACAATCTTTTCTTTTGTACGTGTATAAACTAGGTCAGCCAGTATCCTCCTGACAAGTGCATACATTGTACTAAACCACCGTTAACTATTTATGTCAATTTTCATTATTATAAACACTTTGACATAATTATGTTGTTGTTGTTGACAAATGTCACCTTACAAATGATTTATTGCAAAGATTCAGAAGTTAAAATTTTTTTTCTCAATATGTGTAGAACTGATTGTGTAGAACTGATCTTACATGACATGTTTATATTTTACTGACTAATGTCTCTACTACTAGAACTGGTATGCTGTACTGACAACATCAACTTCAACTTAAGAGTTATGGAGTTACGTACCGTGGAGTTAACATACCAAGAGGTTATGTACAATGTACCATTTTTGTCGGTTACATACAACATATATATTTTGAAAGTTACATACCGTTCAGTATTATAAATGACGATCTAGTATGTTTATAATATGAAATCAGACATAAAAAAAAAGTTAATATTTTTAACGGCTATCATTAATATACGAATATGAAAAGTTTATTTTGCATAAAGCATAGTACAATGCTTATAACAAATAACATATAATACAATATTTGAGATCAATACAATGTTTGGAGGTCAAAAACATGGAACTTTTTTCTGTAGACAAATTTATAAAAATGTGGAATATTATCAATATTGTTTTGTCTTTTTCTCACTTGATGTGCATGCATAGACTCAGAAATACCAGATATCAACCTACAATATCCACTAATTAAAAGGTCTTGACTTAATTTGTTCTATCATTTTCCTAAGTGGAACTATAGTAAAAGATCACATGGACATAAGTACACTAAAGTTATACAGACCGACAGTATCTTGCACTTTTTAAAACCTGTTCTTTTGAAAGTGTACATGCACACTTAAATGAGACAAAAATTTATAACTTAAAGACAGCGCTTAAAAAGAAGATATTTGGTTACAAGTATTTAAAATATATATAAAATATGTAGTCTATTTGCAAAATAGATGTATTTAGATAGAGCACATATAGTTTTCTTTGATTTTGATGACATAAGGCAATCAAATTTATTGACAGTTGGCCAATGGCAGTAATAAGGTTTAAAAAACTTATTTCGTAAATCTCTATAATGTGGACAGACTAACAAAAATGAATCTCTGTTTCTGGTTTTCTCATTGAACAAGATTTACAAAGTCTTTCTGTTCTTGGTATGTTTTCATATCTACCCTATTCTATATATACATGAGGATCATGGGATGATTCATGAAGTTCTAAATCTGGTAAGGGCAATTCTATATTTTTTGTCTGCGATCAGATCAAAAAAATTTTCACATTTAAAGTCATGTTTAAAAATACTGTAAGTTTGCAGACGACTGGAGTTATTAATAACAGCATACCATTTCTGCATAAATGTATCTATGATTCTTTGTTTAATGACAGCAAGAGGTATATCTGTATCAAATTGGTTGACCCATATATACGCTAAACCCTGAGTTGTCAAAATGTCTTTAATGTAAGAAGCCCAATTTTTTTAGTTGTATGTATTCTCAGAATCAGCATCTTGTTGTTGTAGCATAAAATATACTTTTCTTAACAATCTCTGTTTCATCAAGTTTAAGAATTTTGATCTAATGCTTAATCATTTTAATCTTTCTCATTTATGTATGAAAGGGAAAATGGCCTAATTCACCATTAAGTGCTGGGAGGTTTGTTGACTTCCGGACACCCAAAACTCCTCTCAAAAATTTTGTATGTATTTTCTCAACATCAATTTCCTTCATGCATTCCCAAAACTTCGGAGCCAAAGTTAAGGATTGAACCAACAAGAGAATAAAAAATTCTGCATTTCTGAGAAACAGAAAACTCAGTATTATTAAATATAGTAAAAATTTTATGTAGAGCAAATAAGGCATGTCCATCAACAAATTTCTATACCAATTCCCATTTTTTAACAGTGTGATGCCTAGATACTTGAAAGAATCCACCAATTCAATTGGGGTATCATATATATAAAAGTCATGCCGTGGTTGCCTGCCCTTTTTTAAAATCATGGCTTTTGTTTTTGAAATATTTATCTTAAAGCCCCAAAGACCACAGTGTCTCTCAACATCTAGCATCATTGGCTGTTAAGTATTTGGTGATTTAGCAAAAAGGACTTGATCGTTTGCGAAAAGTATTAGAAATAACTGGAGTTTGTTGATTGAGAAGATTTCATCTAGATCAGTATTAATAAATAAATAATAAAATATCATTCACAAAGAACAAGAAGAGTAGAGGGGAACTTGGGTCCCCTGTTTCAAGCCGATATGCGATTCAAAGAAGTCGGAATAAGAAGTCTTGTGTTTAACACATGATTTTACCATCATATACATTGATTTTACATCCTTTACTTATTTTGAACTTTTATTTTCTGTCAGTAATATATCATTTTATGCTACATGTATGACCTGTCAATTTATAATATACTAAAAAAGGTAGTATTTAGAAAAGCAATATACAAATGGCAAATTTTTTTCTTTATCAATGTCTAATTAACCTTTATTTACGTACAAATGTATAATTATCACATATCAGAGCCTAGTTAAGGCCCTGCACATATGAATTCCACAATGAGTTATCAAACAAATCAAAAACAAATTACAAACTCATGATATATGATGACTGAATATAATAATAATTGTGCAACAAACATCTATATCTGATATTTTGCACAGCTTTAAGGCAATAACTTACCTGTATGGTACATAACCTCTTCTTTATATAAGTGGTACGTAATATTTATTGTGAACGTTTAAAATCCAAAGCTGGCACAGTTGGGCAACCATAAATAAAGGTATGATGCACATATCTACATACAGTACACACCAGGAGGAACTCTCGTTTTCCTCGAGGTCATCACGGACTACCCATTCCGTACAACGCGACCAAATCCACCGCATTTTGAGGATCCCCGCCGTGGACATGGTCACCAAATATCACGGTGGACATCCGCTAAATGGTTCCGTGAACTTTTTCACAGGTAGTTATTGATATCAAGGCTCACATAGTTTCTGATTACATGCATTTTGGCAAATTTTATGCTTTAAAAATACGAAATAAATGTATAAAACTCTCATTCTGATGCATTTCGCAAAGAATGACAATTCAAAGCAACTGCTTTTCGAAACAGCTGATCATATTTTCAGAAAATAAGTTGACTGGTTTCTGATTCAGACGTGTTAAAACTGCTTTCCTATTTAAAGAAAACATACAACATGTAAACCCTGCTGCGACATCTGTATCGTCTTGGCGCTTGGCAAAAATTATTGATCAATTTTGCTGTATAATAACAAGCATTTACAAATTTCAACGACGGAAGTACAAAAACCTTCACAGCAAATGTATTTGAACTTTGGTTTCAATTTTACCAAATGTCACATAACTGGTAGATGTTTGGATTATGATCAGCTTATCCAGGTGAGTTATGACAATAATTAATTTTGCGCTGGTCATCAAATATCGCAGATATATTTGGCAATGTTGAGACATTAAGGACGTCCGTCTTTTTCCTCGTCACGGAATATATCTTTTTCCTCGTCCGCGCAAAAAAGCGGAAAATGTGAGTTCCTCCTGGCGCGTACTGTATATCTTACATTTTATAGTATATCTCCAGTTAGGGTCCAAAGACTTAGTCGTCTTTTATAACCCCCTGATGGATTTCTACCAGTTCTGTTCCGGTTGAGTGGTATATTGTGCGTCTCCTATGAAGATGTCAATCTTGTTTTTAAAAATATTACGAGTTGACGCACAGAAAATAGAATCTGGAAGTCCATTCCATTCTGCAATAACCCTTACAGAGAAGAAATGTTTCCTTACATCCTTTTTAGATGGTTTGGCTTTTAGTTTAGATTGACGACCTCTTGTGTTGAAATTTTGATTTTGTTTAAAGAATATGTCTTGATTAATATCTTCCTTCTGATAAAGTAGTTTTTATACCACTATTATGTCACAATGAAATCTACGATGCAAGAGTTGGAATTTTCAATATTTTTAGACGTTGTTCATATGTAAGTGTCTCACTTGATTCACTAATTTGGTAGCATGTTTTTGAACTGCTTCAATTGCAATAATGTCCTTTTTAAAACGAGGGTGCCAAATTATGTTGCCATATTCATATGGAAGGGGATATCCGCCAGTGTATGTCTACTGCTAAATTACAATTTTATGTAATTTACTTTCATATGCGTCCTACTTATTGACAACTTCATTAAAGTTGCATATATTCTATTTATAAGTAATTTTCTTTTCGTGTTTCCTATTGCTATTGTTACAAATCATTCCCATATTCAACTAACTCTTATTTGCACATTTAGAGTCTAACATTTTTTGTACCGTTGTGATCTTGAAATGTTTATCTGTAAAATTTTGTATTTGTAAGTTCATTTGATTTGTTGCTATTGAATGTGACAAGTAGTTAACAACTACTTAAGTCTTTTATGTTTCTTTATTTGAATGTATCGGTTTTTCATTCAACATCATTCTTGTTTGCTGCCAAATGGCTGTTGTTTAAATTGAATATCATTAACAACATGAACGATAGAAAAATGTTTAAACTTCAGGAATAGAGGTATTAAAACATGAGGCATAAACTTAGTATAATCGTCAATCGGTTGTTAAAAGCACTATGTTAATGTAAACTTCGTAGGGAGCCAGTAAAGAATTTAAGATTCTAGCGCAAATTATTATACACGGGAGATAACTGTGGAAGAACAAATTTGACCTTCGGTGTTTTCCGTGGTTTTACTGTGAAATAGTAATTACTTGCCCGTGTATTTTGGATGAAATGTTAGATAATGGCCAAGTAATTGAATTAGTAAATATTTCTTTTTTAGTGGTAAAATTCTCCCATCCACACATAAGTACAAGTTTTGACCGGGGGTCATTTACAATTTTATATTGTCAACTGAAATTCTCGGAAAAATGGGTAAAATAATGAAGATTAGAGGTAGAAATCTGGTTATTTGTTTATATTATAGCTTTCTTGACAGATTCACATACACAGGCCACATCTCATATCATTTTCAAACATGTATGAAAATACTTTATACATGTATAATAGGATTATATTAAAATGTGGCCTGTGGACCGATTAGGTTTGAGAAAACTTTTTCATTTTTTCTGGGCAAATCACCCTTTCTTAACGGAATGAAGGAAAAATATAAAGAAATTAAAAACTATTCATAGCGTCTATATGACTGAGAATATTGTCGAAGTACATAAGTAGAGAAAATAAACCTATGGGTTCTCACGGGTATTGAACCCCAACTGTTTGCACGAAGCCCCAACACTGTTGGCAACAACAAGGTTGTTGGAAGTGGCCTAAACCACTAAACTGTATCAGGGTCTTTAAAAGAGACCCTGATTGTAGATAAATATGTCTATAAGTTAAAGACACCATTTGAGTATTTAGACAAAATGTCAATCGGAACTGGTCGAATGACTTAACTCTGAGATGAATTTATAAAAACAGGAGTGTTTTTCATTTTCTAGTATTTGTTTCAGTTAATTGAAAAATAAATGTCATGAAAATGTTTTAAATGTCATTTTGTATGTTTTATGATTAAGCTTTGTTTTTGAGTGAACATTAAAATGAGTGATTTTAACAAAAATGCTTAAGTGTGTAGAACTGTTCAGAACTGTTCCTTAAGAGGGAAGATAATCTGTATGAGGCTGGGTAGCTCAGACAGTAGATCAGCGGAACAGTATTCCAAGGGTCTGGAGTTTGAGTCCTGGTAGGCTGCACAGTCTAACATACTGAAAATTGTAGCATTATATTTTTGAGAAATTATTTATCAAAATTTGGAAAAAAGTGGGATTTTTCAATTGGGAACGTGCCTTTATAGCATGCAAAAAAAGAATGAATAACAAGGTTTTCAGCTTCGGGTTCTGACGTCTAAAAAACTTTCATATACAACTAAAATCCAACGTCTATCCAACGTTGGAGTCCAACGTCTAACCAACGTTGATACAACGTCATGTGTTTGCTGGATGTACTTAATTAGGCCAACTTGTACCTCAGTGACTTTTTTAAATCATCAACTCTTACCTTGTTACATTTTCATTGATGTAATAAATGCAGAAAGCCAAATTTATAATTATTGTAGCTGAAAGATTTTTTGCATTGGTCAGCTTATGCCCTTGCTACTTTTAGTTTTATAGAATATAAAAAGAGAAAATTATTGTTACGAGTTTACTAACGTACGTGGTGACGACGGAAATATTAGTCGGTCAGTGAAAATATAGGTGCCTGGAGTACTTATGTCGGGAGGAATGTGCAAATTTCTCAACGAAATAAACTTTTGAAAAAGCAATTTACTTTTGTGTCCTGTTGTATTGTCCGTCTTGGATTGCACTAGTTTGCCTGGTATTTTTTTGTCAATACACCGTGCATGATTAACTTTTTAACGGAAACTGCCGAAAAAAATGGTTCCCAGCGTTTTATGAGTAACATGTTACAGATGCATTCGGTTAGTTTCATGTTTGCTACTGCTTTGTGCTAACTGATATCTTTAAAGTGAATATGAAAATTTGTTTTAATACATTAATAAGCATTACACATAACTGCGTGCAAAACATAAATTCCAGGCTAAATCGTGTACTTTAAAAGTCTTCTGAAATAAACATTCAACGTCGAAATTACCGAAAGGAAATAATAGATGTTTAAAAGCTAAAGTGTGTATTAAACGATATATAGTCACAAAGAACCATGTCAAAAGTAGTAAGAACTTCTAAGCATCAACATTTCAAGGTTACACACAATCTATTAACAGCCGAATATGCATTTTCCTTTTACATTAAAAATTGTTTGATTTACATACATCGAGTTGCAAAAGCTGCAAGATATTTGCAACAAGCAGAGTGAATGAACTCAAAGGCACGGGGAAATGCAGATTATAATAACGAATTAAAAAAACCAATATGCACTTGTCATACAGCAGTATGCATACACTGGCGGATATCCCCTTCCATATATTCAAGGTATGGTCTTATTAAAGATTTGTACAATTTTCTAAATGTTTTTACAGTTACAGAAAAGTTCTTCTTACTTATCCAGTCAGTGATCTTATTTCCTTTATTTATACTGTCACTTATATGTCTTCTGAATTTCAGTTCAGTATCAAATGTAATTCCAAGGTCACGTTCCTCTGTATCATGCTTTATATGAATTGGTACCATTGTTTTCAGTGAGATGGTAAGTATTATTGGGATTTTTATAACCATAGTGTAGAGTTGTATATTTCTCAACAATGAATTTCAGAAGCCACGTTTCACTCCAAGTACATAATTTGTCAGTATCATTGAATGATTTCAGCATCTGCACTACAGTTTACAAGGTGAAACATTCTGGTATCATCTACATATGAGTACGAATAAACAAATAGTTCCCTGAATTGCATCTTCAATGTCATTTATGTAAACTACGAATAGAGTGGGCCCTATAACAATACCTTGAGGGATGCCACTTGTTACTTCAGTCCATGAGGAATGATCATAATGGAACCCAGCTGATTCCGACCTTGGCTGATTTGGCCCGGGCTGATTCGGACCACTTTCATGGCTGATTCGGACCACGTTACTGAAAAATATTCCTCATCTTTAAAAATTTTTTCTAAGTGAGTTACTTCCTATTTTTTATACTTACAATGTATCTGGCTTAATCTGATTGTATTAGGGCCATGATGCGAGTTACACTAAACATTTGTGGTCATATTTATCGCGTTCATTTTGTTAAATTCAAAATAATAATAATAATAATAATATCTACATGAAGGGCAATATACAATTAAATCGAATTTGTAAAGAGCCATTTGCGTAAAACTAAGTAGTTATATGCACTTTAATCAACACGTTATAAAGTAGGTGTAAATGCTCGACTTTGATCTGGCCGTCATTTAATCATGTTAACAGTGTAAAGAATTATTTAGTTATATGCACTTTAATCAACACATTTTAAATAAGTAAATGCTCGACTTTGATCCGGCCCACCATTAAATCATGGTAATAGTTTGATAGATAAAACAGTAAAATCATTTGGTTTTAAATTATTATTTTGATATTTGGTATTATTACATTTAGTTCATCTAAGTTTTTGGAATTGTGAGACTACATAGAAGATATCTTCATATTTGTGATGAACATACCATTTAAAATAAAAGTGAACAAAAAGTCAAAACACTTCTCTATCTTTCCAATTTTCAATCTGATTAAAATCATATCCTAAACATCGCTGTGCTATTAGGATCTGAGGACGACCAATAGAAGGTCACCTTCTCGTGTCCTATCCATCAGCCAATCAAAGCAACGCTTCCACCCTCATGGAAGTGTTCAACTTGTGAAAATCTATTTATATAGCTGGGACCCCAAACAATTATCTGCCATGTATAAACTGTCACTAAACTCAGGTAAATTTATTTGTCAAGATCTTCCAAAATAATGAAATAAGTGTTTGTGCAGAATATTATTTTTTTAAAATATCTAAGCATTTTCCGTTTCCAAACAAAAATTGTTATGCTAGTTGAATTTACACGCAGTCTGAACACGCCGTGTGTACATGTAAGCTATCGAGACGCGTCATAAGCTACAGTGTCATTGGCTGGGATATAAATAACAATAGCGGAAATTCCAGGTTATCGAGAAGACAGAAATAAATGCGTCATCTTCAGATCTAACCGTAGGGAGGTCGTGAACTTCAGTCAAATTGTCCGATTTTCAGCGTAACCCGCATCATATACAATCAAATCAAGCCAGATAAGGATAAAAGATAGGAAGTTACTCACTTAAAAAATGTAAAAGATGAGGGATATTTTTCAGTTAGGGTTGTCCAAATCAACCAAGAAAGTAGTCCGAATCGGCCAAGAAAGTGGTCCGTATCAGCCAAGGAGGGTCCGAATCAGCCTTGGTCTGAATCAGCCGGTATTCATTAGAATTAATCATAGCCTAACACGCTGTCTACAATTTCGAAGAGGAACCAGGAAGAAGAAATGCTTCCACCCACTATATTTTTCGAATGTCGGTCATTTCACTCCCAAGACGTTTCACGCTGAAGACGTTTCACTCCCGTGACGGTTCACACCAAGACGTTACACTCCAAATTTATCAAAAGTATCGACGTTTCAATCCCTATATATAATTTTTATCAAGTGTTCAAGAGAAAATTTATCAAATTTATATTTATTTTATTCATTAATGTTGGTCATAATTAAACACTTGTATCTAAGTGTATCTGGTCTGAAAATTTAATAATTCTGAAGACAAAGGACAGTTAAAGAATTGATTAGAATTTTCATTTGTGTTCATTGAAATGGAATACGTTTTCAATATAAATATGATATTATACAATTTTTCTGTCTCAATATGCCTTTAGCTGTGCACCAATACTTTTCTAAACAGTATTTTACCAAGACAAATATATTTTGTCTTAAAGATGTAACTTGATTTAATTAGTTGAAAAAGGTGTGACTCATATTTGACTCATAATGTCAGTACAATATACAGTTTTTTAAGTTACCATTTTTCTTCAATACAAATGGACATATTTTATATACAGTATTCTTTTGGGGAGTGAAACGTCTTCAGGACGGTTCACTCCCAAAATGGGAGTGAACTGTCTAGGTGTGAACTGCTTCATATGAAACGTCCTGGGAGTGAAATGTCTGCGAATTACGGAGGTTTCGTCACACTACCAGTTCGTCACACTTATTCATATAGTAACAAATAAGAGGTTTCGTCACACTGATATCATAGAATAATTCACACCTATTGTATATTGAATGCAATGGTGATTTAGCGAAATTCGTTGGGATTCTCACCAAGTACAGCGTGTTGTCAGATCTGGGTCCACTATGTTAAATGTTCTATGTTTTATGTGTTTCTTTTTATGCTTTATTGCAATGTGCTATGATAAAAAAATCTCACAGAAGTGTTGTCTGATCTGGGTCTGCTTTGTTTAATGTTCTATGTTTTATGTGTTTCTTTTTATGTTTCACATGATTGCAATGTGCTATGATAAAAAAATCTCACAGAAGTGTTGTCTGATCTGGGTCTGCTTTTTTAATGTTCTATGTTTTATGTGCTTCTTTTAATGTTTCACATGATTGCAATGTGCTATGATAAAAAAATCTCACAGAAGTGTTGTCTGATCTGGGCCTGTTTTGTTTAATGTACTATGTTTTAAATTTTCTTGTTGGGTCTACTAATGTAAATGTAACGTTTGATGTACTATGTTTAATATTTCTTCTGTCACTGTCACGTTCGTTTTTTTTGTCTTATAACAATGTGCTATGCTATGGTTTTATGTGCTATATATGTTGAAGGTGTGAAATAAAAAAAATAAACTCCCTTTTTACGTTTTCATTTATTGCAGAATGAAGGGGAGGTTGGACACTACATGAATAAACTTCATCTCTGGAAAGATATTAGCTGCAGACATTTAAGACAGAAATGGTGTGGAAGTCTCAGTATGTCTGTAGCCCATAATGTTGAATGTAAGTGACACATAGTCAGATGGTAGTGAATATTTTTGCCAAATATCATCAAAATCCATCAAGGAATGACAAAGTTATTGAGCGCACACGAAATTCGGACGGACAGACAGACGGACGGTTTGACTAATATATGCCCACCTTCCACCTAAAAATAATAAGATTTGTGTTTAAATTGAGTAAATCTATTCTTCATTTTTCAATGCAAAAACATATCAAACATTATAATTATACGTCATTCATTTTAATTCATTTAAAATATTTTCAATGCAAGCACATCACAAACATTATAATTATACTAATATCTTATTCTTTACAACGATCATTGTTGCAAACTTACAAATTAAAAAAAATTGATTATTTAATTACACCCAAAATAATTGGTTGTTTGCCAACACCTAATCACTATTATATATACATATATATAAATTAAGTGTGACGAAACCTCAACCTGTTTTGTGCAGAAAAATAAGTGTGACGAACCAGTATTGTGACGAAAGGTATCCAGTCGTTTCCCCCACAAACCAGTTCCTCACCTGGATGTTTCCCCCACACTACAGTTTACTCCAGGATGTTTCCTCCCCTGTATATATACTATATAAAAAGTAGTTGGGAAAGATTTATATTTTTACTTAAATACATACATAATTTTGATGTACCATTGGTTTGTTGCATTTACAATAGTTTAATTATTGATATAGAAATATAGAAATAATATTCACATTTCAACCATCTGATTATTAAAAGAATCAAGATTATCATTAATTATTTTTTACTATAACATACCATTTATATAATTTTCAATTTTAAATGTAAATTAAATAGTAAATTATCTTATTGCAATATAATGAGAATTATGTTTTTGAAATATATAAATCACTAAATTTACCAAGCATTTAATGGAGTGAAATGTGTGAATTGTTTGAGATAGTTACACTACAAAAATTTACAGAGGCTATTAACAGGATATTGCAGGTGTGAAATACACTGCATGTGTATTTGACACATTTTAAACAGCTTAGTACCAATGATGTTGATTTACAAATGACCAGATTTATATCAATGAAGAAATAACAAAGCCAACTGGTTAAAAATTATTTTATATGAAAACTTAAATCATGTTTATTGCATACATGTAAATATATGCCATCATCTTAACCACAACTCATGTTTTATATACCTTCCAGTTGCACAATTAATTCAAAGTTTTACTATGTGCACACAAACGTAATGATATATTACATTAATAAATAACACCATCATCATCACAAAATGCTAAATGACTAATTGTTTAACACTGTTTAATATTTTATATTATCAATGCAGACATAATTATCACTCTAGTTATATATTTATCCACCATAAACAAATACAAAAAAAATTAAGTAAACTGTTAAAATTTAATTTAAAACCTAATACCTGATATCCAATAGATACAAATTGTTTTAAACTACCTAACCCCAACTTTCTTTTATATTTTAAGTAAAAGAATGATTTTGTCATGTTTTATTTGTTAAATATCAATGATACTAAATATTTCATAAAGAACAATATCATCATTATATAGTATATCTTCACATTACTATATAATATATATATATAGGGGAGGAAACATCCAGGAGAAAATGTCAGTGTGGGGGAAACAACTGGAAACCGTGACGAAACCTCCGACACCCATGTCTGCCAGGGTTGGGTTTTTTCCGGCAAAAACTAGTTTTTTCCTTGCCAGTGGCAAAAACTGGAAAAAAACGGCAAAAACTGGTAAAAACCGGCAAAAATGGCAAAAACCATGATAGCTTATATTTCACCTAAGTTTAAGAGAAAAGACAAGGCTTGAATAATTCTTATTAGTAAATTTTTATTAATCAGAAATCACTTATAAATAATCACATTTTTAATAGCATGATAATGCACTTTTGAATAGCATACTACTATAATAAAGAAGCAACATTGGTCAAGTAACAGTGAGCGCATTTTATCTCTACCCTAACTTCATTTCTTAACAACACAACAACTACTAATTCTCATTCACTTTTCAATAAATAGCACCACATACATTTTTAAAAACACTTCACTCAATAGTTACTTATAATCTCTACCCTAACTTCATTTTCTTATCAACACAACAAACACTTTTACTGGCTTTTCCATTCACATTACTTTTTCATTAAATAGCACCACTTACATTTAGGACAATATGACACTTCACTCAATAGTAACTGATTCTGCACACACATTTTCTCAGTACTCAAGCTCCACTGAGCCTCTTAACATTCTGTAACAGAACACTAGCTTGCCTGCCTTTTCTATTCCAAGACGGTTTCTGAGTTTTGTCTGAATTGTACTGAAATTTGAGAACACCCTTTCCACTGAAGCAGAACTTGCAGGAAGCTTCTGTAATCTGATCATGAGGTCAACAAAACCTGATGGGAAGTTCAGTTTAGACATAGCTCTCCACCAAATGCAGCTATTCATACTTGTTGCTGTAGCACTCCAAAAGGAAGATGGGTATGGTACAGCCTGTGCCTCAAAGCTTATGACTGGAATAATGTAGCTCTCATCTCTTTCTGCAATCCAAAGAGATTAGCACCTTTAAGGCTCTGACCATGTATATTCACACCTTTTCAAATGTGTTGTTCAAGTGTTTAAACATTTATTTTTTTTTTAGTTTTTGCCAGTTTTTGCCACTTAGTTTTTTCCTTGCCGGTTTTTTCCGGTTTTTTCCATGGTTTTTTCCACCCTCGGCAAAAACTTGCCAACCCTGATGTCTGCCATCCATATTTTTCCATCATCCATGTCAGAAACTGAATGCCATAAGATATTGTCAACACATTATCCCTTTCATTTGACTTTAAAAAATACACCAGCTTATGAATGTAATATTTGTAAATTACCTTTAAAGACTGTAACTGTCCACCCTTCACGAGGTGACGTCCACGCTTTTTTTTTCATGAGGAAGTCAGTCATAATTAACACGGTGTAGCGTGAGATTTGTAAGACCCGTGAAAATCGCAAGATCTTACGAATCCGTGAATCAGAGCACAGAGAGTACTGTCAGAAGCGAAAGTTAAAATGTGTTAAGATTGTTTTTTGTCACTGCACCCATGTGATAAGAATCATATCAATTTCTTCAATTGCTCTAGAAAAGCATAATTTCAACATAAAAGTAATGGTGATAATAAAAAAATGAGCCAAGGTAGAGTCTTTGTTGGGACTTCCTTGTCACATAAGTGTAACCACTGTATAAAATATAAAACTCAAGTATTTTCTGAGTTGTGGCGTACAGATGTGCTCTAATCAGAGCATCGCATGCGGTGCCAACGCTTGTGTGTTAAGAGCAAAGACTTAATAAAATTGATTTCAAGAGTGTTATGGTGCTATTCAATAATTGCTGTTACGCACTTCACTTCAGATGAACTTTGTGATTGTAAATGTGATATTAGTATTTATACATAAGTTTATTTTCCTTGTGAAAAATGGGCATAATTCTAGAAACACTGAACACTTAGTAATGTTCCTTGTGCCTTGTCCCCAATAGCAAGTATGCCAAGAGTGAATACAATATTTTGATAGTCTTCAAAATTTTCTATATCAACAAAAATTTCAAGTTGAAATGGGTCAGAACTCTTAAAACAGCTTTCAGAGTAATGCCCCTTGTCTTACAACTGTGCCCTGTCATAATAAGCAAATATTTCAAGTTTCATATTGATACCTTCGCTTACCGGATGTTCCGCCGGGACAGTCACAAATTTTTCGTAGAGCACTTTCTAGTTTGCAAAGTCTTTATCACACAATTAGACGATAAGTTCCACCTCAGATTTGTTGGCGAAGTAGTTTAACACCGTTTTTATTCCAAAAACGAGTGTTCCACTTTGGTATTTCGTTGGAAAATTTAATTCAGCTATTATCCGGATACTCGTCCGCCCGAGTACCGGTACACTTTATGTTTCAAAATTTAACCGGAAGCAGAATTTGATAATAAATTCCAGCAAATTTGTGGTAAATCTTTTCACCCTTTTACTATTCATGTACTACCATTGCTCATTTGTGTGTTCATCATTCAAGTCCTAACGGGCAGCGACGTTAGGTGAAGTTATCATTGTGTTTAACATCGTCTTTGTGTTCGTCTTCTGTGTATGTCTCCAAAATGCATCTGTGCATATTTCCTCTCTTAATTTACTTAGTATATTTTTATACTCAAAATAATCAAGTAAACCACATAAAAGAACAACCACAAGTACAAAAATCAATTTTCAAACTTGACAAATCTGATACAATAAAATTTGAAACATCAATAGCCTCCCTTAGAAAACTTATGCAAAGCAAAACAATGATTGATAAACACCATAAAAATAAGACCACTCTCATGTACATCTTTATGCTCTTAGTAAATCAGTCCTCGAACGTTGAACCAAACCCAGGACCTGACTCATCCCTAATTGAGCCCCAAAGTCAGTACCTATGCGGTTATTGTAAAGATGAAGTAACTTGGAGTCAGGCAGGTATTTTCTGCGAAGAGTGTGATGAATGGTTTCATGCTGCATGCCAAGGGGTAGGTGACGCCACATACGAAAAGCTATCTAACTCGATGTGTGTCTGGGTCTGCCTGAGGTGTGGTCTCCCGTACTATTCTGGTAGCCTAACAAACTCGCTAAATACCCTGCCAGATACAAATAGTTTTTCTGCTCTAGATATAAGCTCTTCTTCAGAAGAATCTGAGGGAATCCAGCCTATCACAGACATACTTGTCAGGCCAACGCCAAAGATGAAGCCTCAGCATACATCTACTCCCAAGTCTAAGCTTCCTTCTAGTAGTAGTCACAGTCATAGCAACAGACCACCCAAGACAAATAGTTTTAAGAAAAACAAATCACAACTTGAAAAGAGTAACTCTTTCCTAACTTCTCCATGTAAACCAAATGAAAACAAAACTCACAAAATAAAATATTCCAAAACTACTAAAACTTTCAAAAACGAACGGGTTACCATTGTCAACATAAATTGCAGATCTTTAAAAGATAAGAAAAAGATTCCAGCATTTCAAATATTTCTACAAGAGGTTAAACCAGATGTTGTAGCTTGTACTGAAACTTGGCTTAACCCTAGCATTAACAATTCAGAAATTTTCCCAGAAAATCATGATTATGAGATTTTTAGAGATGATAGACATGATCGGCTGGGGGGAGGTGTACTCTTGGCCATCTCTAAGCGTCTTGTCTGTGAGGAATGTCCAGATTTAAAATCAGACTGTAACATCGTTTGGGCCAAAATTGCCATACCTGGATTAAAAACTATTTATGTCTCCTCTTTTTACAAACCCAATGAAAATGACACTGATAGTCTATCAGCACTTTGGGATTCACTAAACAAAATACCTAAAAGTAGCACAATATGGATTTTAGGTGATGTCAACATGCCTGGAGTTGACTGGGACACTGGAATAGTAAAAGATAATTGCAAACTTGCAACACTTTATGGCAATTTCATTGAAAATCTTACTAATTTTAACCTCGAACAAATGGTTAGATCTCCAACCAGAGAAAACAATATTTTAGATTTATTCTTAACAAATCAACCCAGCCAAGTTCAAACATCAACTACCTTACCACCCTTGTCAACATCATATCATAATATTGTATTCATTGAAACAAACCTGAAAGTTGGCAGACCACCCCAGCCTAACAGAAAAATCAAGCTCTTTAAAAAAACTAATTGGGAATCTCTTAAAAAGGACCTGAATGAATTTTATGCAAACAACTTTGTGAATTTGCCACTAGGTGATGCAAATGCACTGTGGGTAACGTTCAAATGTAAACTGAATGAGCTTTCAGATAAGTACATTCCTACAAAAATGACCAAAGCTAGGAGTGATTTGCCTTGGATTACTAAAAGAATTTCAAAATTAATCTCTAAACGTGACAAATTTTATACCAAATACAAAAGATGCTTAGACAATAAAAATCAAAGTAAAATCAAACAAAAATTTGTTATTCTTAAAACATCAGTCCAAAAAGAAATCAGGAAAGCTTACTGTGAATACCTAGAATCTGTCATCTTTACTAATGATACTGGAAAAAATGGCAAAAATAAGAAAATGTATTTATTTGTTAAACACAAAAAGACTGACAATCAGGGTGTAGCTCCTTTAAAATCAGATGGAAAAGTTTTCACAAAGCCTGTAGATAAAGCAAATATCCTTAACAAGCAATTTGAATCTGTATTTTCTAAACCAAAACCTATAAACTTGAAACACTTGTGTGAAATGAAGTTATTCAATCATGGAAAACTCCAATTTAAGAACCAAATGCCAAATATTGAAATCACACATGATGGTATTTTGAAAATGTTGCAGAACTTGAACCCAAATAAGGCATTAGGCCCTGATCAGATATCACCAAAACTGTTAAAAGAAATGTCAAAAGAAATAGCACCCTTCTTAACCATAATATTTAGATCTTCCCTACAGTCTGGTATTGTTCCGAATGATTGGAAATCAGCTGTTATAGCCCCTGCTTACAAAAAAGGACCTAAATGTAAACCTAGTAATTATCGACCTATTTCTTTAACATGCATCTGCTCTAAACTTATGGAACACATAATGGTATCAAACATCATGAACCACTTAGATAATAACAATCTCCTTACTCCCTTCCAACATGGTTTTCGCTCAAAGCATAGCTGTAAAACTCAACTTTTATCATTTTCTCAAGAGATTTTTGACAATTTAGAAAAAGGTAAACAAACTGACTTAATTGTGATGGATTTTTCCAAAGCTTTTGATAAAGTTGATCATAAATTGTTAATATATAAACTCATGAAACTTGGTGTAAATAAAACTGTAATATCCTGGATCAGCTCTTTCCTAAATAACAGAACACAATCAGTTGTAGTAGATGGTTCCCATTCATCCACATTGCCAGTCATGTCAGGTGTTCCTCAGGGCTCGGTGCTAGGCCCGTGTCTCTTTCTCTGTTTTATCAATGACATGCCTGAATCAGTTAGATGTAGAATCAGACTTTTTGCAGACGATACCATCATTTATTCAACTATAGACTCCACCACTGATTCAGAAAAACTACAGAAAGATCTTGAAAATTTAGAAAAATGGGAAAGAGACTGGTCGATGGAGTTTAATCCTGAAAAGTGCGAAGTTATGAGAATTACTACAAACGACAAAATTAAATGGTTTCCCTATAAATTACATAACATCGAACTAAAGTCTACTAAACACTCCAAATATTTGGGCGTAACTATCAGTGATGACTTTACCTTGAAAAAGCATATACTAAACACATCTGCTAAAGGCAATATTACTCTTAAATTTATTAAACGTAACATCCAAACAAATAATCGCAAAATCAAAGAAACTGCCTATAAAACTTATGTTCGGCCACAATTAGAATATTGCAATACCATCTGGCACCCGTGGCAAGAAAACCTTAAATATGAAATTGAGAAAGTTCAGAGAGCTGCTGCTCGATATGTCATGAATGATTATTCACATTACAGCAGTGTAACGTCTATGCTAGAAACATTAAAATAGCAAACTCTTGAACAAAGACGCATCTTTTCATCATTAGTCATGCTCTTTAAAATATCAAATAACTTAGTAATGGTTGATCATCACCATCTTATTCCAACTATCAGAAAACCTTATAACTATGTTATTCCTCATTCTAGAACCAACTACCATTCAACTTCCTTTTTCCCACGAACTATCAGATACTGGAATGCACTACCAACTGAACTAAAGACCTGTGTGAAGCTGTCATCTTTCTCATCTGGTCTCCAAGCTCATATGTTCTAGACGTCATATAGATTTTACCTTTTAATCATTCATGTATGATAGCACATTTTATCTTTTATCACAGCATGTTGCTGCATGTATTGTAAAATAGCATTTTAACCCTGTCCCCGGCCTCTCAGTGTAATCAGTAATTGATTTTTGAGAGTACGCCCGTAGATGTAGATAGATTTGAAATCATTCCACTTAATAACTAATTTTGACAAAAATTCTAAGTTAAAAAGGGGCCTAACTCCAAAAATGTATTTCAGAATAATGTCCATTGTCCTACAACTGCACCTTTTTATTATACGCAAGTATTCAAAGTTTTGTGGTGATACCTTTAAGTGTTTCAGTAACGGGCTTCATCAAAGTTTTTGCACGACAACGAAGACGACTTAGCGATCATAATAGCTCGATTTTTTTCTTCGAAACAGATGAGCTAAAAATAGGGGAAATACCATGGCGATCTTTATTAAACTTAAACTAAAATACCTGACCATAGCTTATGTGTAGGGCTGTGCATTGCCATTTATTTCTGTCACGATACATATCACGATACTTGTATTTCCAAACAATGCGATTCACGATATGTATTGCAGACTTTGATGAAATGCGATGCATATTGCGATTCTTATGTTGCGATACGATAAGTATCACGATACTGACTTTCAGACTTTATCTATATAAAAACTTGTCATTTGTTTACAGCATTATTACGAAAATGATATGAAAATATTAAACTCTTCAACTTGTTATTATTAGAACTTGGTTTCCAATTTTGATCTTTCAACAATTTACTTGACTGATTACTTAAGGATTAAAGGCATTTTTAATTATACCATAACAGCAAGTATCTACTATTCTAACACTTTAAGTCCAAAGTCTACTACTGTAAATATGACAATTTAACAATTTCAGTTGTACATTAGTAACAATACACAACTAAAAAGCTTTTTCTTGTAAAAAAACAACAACATAATAACAAGTGTTTAACAATTAGGTCAATAACTGTCGTATCAGTTTCACTCTTTAAACACATTATAATAATTGAAGATTTGTTTTTACACTCTAGCCTTAAATGACGAGGGCGGATTAACTAAAGTTTCCCCTTCTTCTAGATATTTTGCAGTCGACATGTTTTTTTAGGTTTTTTTACGGGAAAATGATGTCAACGGAAATGATAGTATAAATAAGTAACGAATATCACATGAGCATATTGCTGTCGTCATTATTTTAATCCGACTTCAAATGCGACTAAATTTACAAATTCATATTTGTAAGTCGATTTTCTTGAAAACGTATAAATCTCTAATCATTTTTTTAATAAAAAAGTTCAAAGAACAGCAGCCCATTTATATGAAATTAATTAAACTTGGTAATATTACTGTGGACATGGGCTACCTTAAACAGGAAAGGGATGACAACGATATGATAATAGTCATGCTCCTTATTTTTATCCGAGCTAAAAGTTTTTCTTCTGTCTTTCAAAAAATACGTTTGTTTTTATTTTCCTGGAAGATATTGTTAGTGTATTGTGATACCTGTCCGCCATATCGATGCATCAGGAGGTGAAATATGTATTGCATCGCGATATATTGGTACTTATATTTTTATACCCATGCGTACATCGAGGACAGAGCAGATCGCGATGCATCGATGCATCGATGAATCGTTACACCTCTACTTATATGCAAGTCAAGAGAAACACAGAAATCAAATATATTTTGTGTAAGTAAACTGTTCATAAAAAGATATTTTTTAAAATCGTGTGAGCAAATAATTAAGATGTGAAAACAGTAGATAAATAACCTGAAATGTATGAAAATAATACTGCAAATATATATTGCCGTCTTAAATGCAATTATACTGACAACATAGAAGTTAACAGAACCTAATTTTCTGACTGCATTTCCATTTTCAAAACATTCAGTGCTGTTTTAAAAGATGTAATTTGGATATCAATCTACTCAGATTTGTCCTTGACCTACATAATGACTATATGTAGAATAACCTCTTGTGACAAGTTTATAGTGTGACACATACATCCTACCTTACAAGAAGTAAACTTGCATAAAGAGTCCTATTCTGTCAGATACTTTTAAAAAAATCTTTATTAAGATATTAATAATTTGAATTTTCAGACTGGGTCTTATCTTTTGTATAGGAACTGTGGCATGGAATTAATTTAAGGCAAAACCTAGTCATGATGAAACCCCAAACATTTTTTATTGAAATGTTTTAATCCTTACATTCTTTATTTGGAGATCTGTGCTTATCAATAATCAACTGAAGGTGTTTCAAGATAAGCATTAAAATATATACATTATTATATACATTATATATAAGTAAACGGTTATCAAAAAGTAGGGATTGGAACGGATACTGAAATCAGTATTCTAATATTTGGTTTGCCATACTGGAAAAGATTCGAATTTTCGATTTTCGGACGTTCGATCAGTTATCCGAATTTTGATATCCGAATATAGAACTGTTTGAATGTTTCCGTTCAGACTAACGTGTTTCGGGAAACTGTTGTGTATAATCAAGAAATGCCCTGTTTAATGAAAGCCTCAAACACTTTATGTGATTGGCATAAACACCATATTTCCGTTCTTTAAAACGCGAATTATCGCCCTAAATACGGACAGTTGATAATGTACAGCAATTAATAGTCTGGTTCCCTGCCTAATAGACTTCGATTATTAGTAGTGTCAGGGGCAGGTAATCCAGACTAAGCAATTAAGAGTTGTTGATTTTTTTCGGTCAAGATTCGGGAAAACTGGTAAATATATTGGCATTGATAATGGGGGACATTAGTGGATTATTTACCCTGAATACTCTCTAATATTACGTTGGTCCTCCCATTTGGATTCCGCTGCTTTTATCGCTATTTTCTCTTTTGGTATGGTGATAATTAAACCTTATTATTTGCAACAGTGTAGTCAGATTACACATTAAGTTTAGCAACATGTTCTGTTAACACCATTATCTTTGTTTTTTGGTAATTCTAATTTTTTTATTTAACATATAAGTGACAATTTTCAGTAAAAGTCAAGACCATCACATTAAGAAACAAGGATAAAGTCAGAGGATTCCAACTGAAAGGACCAATGTGCTATTTGGTCTACCTTTGATGTTATCTGAGTAAGGGAGATAATTTGTTATCAGGAATGTCCCTCATTTAATCACAGGTGTTCCACTTGACTCTGAAACTTAAGGGTCAATGACCCTTGACCCCAAATTTTGGACGGTCGTTTCCAGAACATCAGGAGTCAGTGTTAAAATAAAGGTGTATGATGGGCGGTCCCACGTTTTACCAGAAGTGACCATTACAACAAGAATCGACCTATATTTCACACATATGCAAAATTTATGAAAGATTAATATCACTATTTATGAATATATGATATAATTAGCATATTAACATAAGGAATTTAATGTATCATCGAGTGGAAAGATTTTATACGAGACTGAAAATCTCTGGGTTGCGGAAAATTTTTACACAAGGATATAAACTGGAATAGAGCTGTATTTTATGAATATATTGAATTTAAGTCATACAAAACTCATGTTTCATTCCTATACATTAGAAATAATATATTAACCAAAATAATTGGAAGTTTCCAAGCGTGGTAAGTTTATACAATGTAAAGAAAAGCGGCGATTTTCGAAAAACAAGAGGGCCATGATGGCCCTAGATCGCTCACCTGAGTATTTTGGCTGTAGGTTTGCAGTTAAGCGGTATTTCATGTTTTAACTGAAAATATGTAAGTAATGTAAATATAAATATGTAAAATATCAGTCAATAAACAAGAGGGCCATGATGGCCCTGGATCGCTCACCTGAGTACTTTGGCTGTAGGTTTGCTGCTAAGCAGTATTTCATTTTTTAATTGAAAATATGTAAGTGCCTACAAACCAAATATGTAAAATATCAGTCAATAAATAAAGACTCTATGACAGAAAGTAGAAATATCTATTATAAGCTATGGTGACCTTGACCCAGTGAACTCAAACCCTACCCATGGGTAGACGTCCATGCAAGGAACCTATATACTGAATATCAAAGATATTGGTCTATAAATGAAGGCTCTATGAGGTACAGTAGATAAATCTATTTTTAGCCTCCATGACCTTTAACCTAATAATTTGAAAAAGCTTGATAAAGCTTGCTTCATGCCAAATTTTAAAATTCTAGGCCTTGTGGTTTCAGACAAGAAGATTTTTAAAGATTTTCTTCTATACTGCTATTTAAAACTTATGACCCCTCGGGCGGGGCCAATAGTGACCCCAGTGACATTTTTCAAACAAACTAGGTAGAGGTCCGCTAGACAATGCTGCATACCAAATATCTAAGCTGTAGGCATTGAGGTTTCCAGTAAGAAGATTTTTAAAGATTGCCTTTTTTACATATTGAAGGCCCCCGGGGCGGGGCCATTTTTGATCCCGGGGCCAACATATTAAGAATACTGGTAAAGGTTCACAACACAATACTCCACACCAAATATGTAAGGTCTAGTCCTATTAGTTTCGGAGAAAAATGATTTTTCATGTTTTTCCTATATAACTATATGTAAATCAATAGAACCCTGGGGCGTGGTCAATTTTGACCCAGGGGACATCATTTGAATAAACTTGATAGAGGTCCACTAGACAATGCTGCACACCAAATATCTAAACTCTACGCCTTGCGGTTTCTGACAAGAAGATTTTTTTAAAGTTTTTCCTATATAACTCTATATAAAACATTTGACCCCTGGGAGGGGGCCTTTTTGACCCAGGAGCCATGATTTGAACAAACTTGGTAGAGGTCCACTGGACAATGCTGCACACCAAATATCTAAACTATAGGCCTTGCAGTTTCTGACAAGAAGATTTTTTAAAGTTTTTCCTATATAACTCTATGTAAAACATGTGACCCCCGGGGCTGGGCCATTTTTGACCCAGGAGCCATGATTTGAACAAACTTGGTAGAGGTCCACTGGACAATGCTGCACACCAAATATCTAAACTCTAGGCCTTGTGGTTTCAGACAACTTTGAAAATCTAATTTTAGCTCCTGTGGCCTAGAAATGCAATGGACCTGAACCATTTGAACACTTTTGGTAAAGCTTCATGCAAGTAACATTCCTGCCAAGTTTCAGCAAGATTGGCCCAGCAGTTCAGGAGAAGAAGTTGTTTTAAGAAAAAGTTGACGACGCACGCACGCACGCACGGACGACGGACGCCGGACATCAGGCGATCACAAAAGCTCACCTTGGGCACTTTGTCCTCAGGTGAGCTAATAAAACGCATACACTGAAAATCCTGTATCACATAAATTACTGAATCTGAGTAATAAAAGTTACATTATTCATTCATATGCATCAATGATAATATATTTACTGAAAATATTTACAGTTTCCTCGCGGGGTAATTTTTTACAACAAAGAAAATCGGCGATTAAAAAAAAATCATACGGAGATACACCGTAATCGACCCGTATATTATCAGTTTGATATACATGTACTATATCCCACGCAGTGATCTCCCCTTACAGGATTAGAACTCTGCCGTCACAACATTTTCGACAAGATTTTTGACGATATGATTTTTTTTCAATTTTGACTTTTTTTTACAATAAACAAGGTTTTGCTAATGTTTCAAGATTGTAAGGTGTTAGATGTGAACTCAAATAAAAAATAATTTCGGAAACATAAATATTATGAGAATAATTTTTAATATCGCACCGTTTATTTCAAAACAATATGACCGCTTTTGAAAAAGAAATAATTCAAGTCATCAGTACTAGTGTACTAAAGTTTTTTTAACAGTAATGAAATTTTGTCAATCATATCGGCAGACTTGACACCAGAGCTCAAATTATAGTGTCGCTGTTTATCACAGACGAAACAATTTTTCAACGGTTTCTTTGGCGTATCCGCCATCTTGACACAATCATGTGATAAGACTATCATCAAGTGATTGTAACTAAAAAATCTGGTGTGTAGCTTTAGAAGCTTTCGCTTCTACAAATGTAAGACGTGAGAAGTGTAAGACTTTTTTTTGCTGTCCGATTGTGAATTAATATTGATGAAAATAATTATTAAGGTATGTGAATGATTCTTTAAAAATCCGTTTTCGAGTAAAATAGATCTAAGTGATGTATTTTAAAGCTATATCTTAAGTTGTTATGAATGATGGTTTAATCAAAACTTTGTTAAAGATTGAACATTGTAATTAAAATTTGACTAGGTCTTTTATGATTTTATTGTCTTGAAATATAATTTGCTGGCTGTTATTTTTATGTTGATAGATCTACATAAAGGGTAAGGGAATGAACGAATAAATGAATGTTTCAGTATAACTATAAAAGCAGTTGCGAGCTAGGCCTATAAGTAGTGATATAGGAGCTGTATCTTCCTTTCTTTGAGGAGTGAGGATCTGACCTCAGTTGACCTTAACTGTCTTGTTTTGAGGAGGTTGACCTCAATTGACCCACCAGTTTCCCAACAAAATAAGGTTCACCCACCCCAACTGAACTAATTAATCAGTTGGAATCCCTATGGCAGGTATTGCCTAATATGCCTTGTCATCAGATAATTAAACAGAAAAAAACAGCAGGGGTGGCATTCACAAATGAAAAGATCCCGTCAATCATTTATGTAATTACCATAATGATAGATTCTTGCTGTGTGGTCGTTTAAGGTGAAGTCCATCTTTTGTTCAAAATAAAACCATACTGAGTGTTATCCTAAATTCATCCGTTAAGTTCTCCATTTCTAAAAATCGTTACTATTTTTTTTAAATTAGCTTTAAGAGCATTTGTTTACTTAGAAGCGCAGATCCCCCGTCAATCATTTATGTAATTACCATAATGATAGATTCTTTCTGCGTTTCGTCCCTACTGTGATTGGATTTAAAAATAAACATCTCGCGTATTTAGTTGCTGTAGATAAAGTTAATAGTTCACCATCCTTTGTGAAAGTTAGGACATGTATAACGATTCCAACATTAACTTCATTGGAACCAAAAATTCCTGAAAGTCGACGAGTACCCCAAAATCAGTCGCAGACCAATTAAATTGACTCTGGACTCTGGAGGGTCCCTTGAAGTAAAAAATGTCATTTTCTGCATTGGCACCAAAACTTCCTGAAAGTCTTAGGAGTCAAAGATGAGATATGAAGGCATGAGGAGTTAAAGAGGGGGTATGAGGAGAGGAAGAGGAGGCATGAGGTGTGGAAGAGGAGGCACGAGGAGTAAAAGAGGAGACATGAGGAGTGAGAAAGGAGGCATGAGGTGTGAGAGAGGTACGAGCGTTAACATAAAGTTGGGTAGGGGGGAATGTATGTAATATGTACAAACGAAAGTGATAAACTTGGGATATAGTAAAGATTCAACTTTTTCACATCTAAATGGTTAAGCATAAAAGCTACCAAAGTAAGATAAATTGTCATAAATGCCAGGTATAGTTCCTCCAACGCTTTAGTTTGCAACAATGCATGATTGCTTATTTATGTACATGTATATAACTTTAGATCGTTCACACTGACATCTCATAAAACTCCTCCAACGCTTTATTTTGTAACAATCCGTGATTTCTTATTTGTATACGTGTATATAACTTAAGATCGTTCATATCAACAGTTTTCAATGATATGTTTTATACGAGATTGAAAATCGCAGATTTTGAGCCTCCTTTTAAAATTTACCCCTGGAAGATACTTCAAATTTCTTTTGGAAGATCAACTAGTTATAGTTATAATAAATATTATTATATATCTAATAAATGTAACCAATCGACAATCTGCATTTGTACCACGTGACCGTCCAATATATTCCCGTATTGGATCCAAAGAATATATATTAATTTCATATTGGACGGTTGGGTACATGTGCACTAAACGATGCTAGTCTGGTTTCCGATTCCAATCTCTAACGAATTAAAGACCGGGAGCCATGCGTGTATAAAGACGCTTGTAAGTATATGTTTAAAACTGCTTGTAAAGCGTCTAGCTGACCAGGAAGCGTTGTTTTGATTTGACAGAAGTCAAAATGTTGACAGATGAAGAAATAATAAAAGAAATAAGAAAAGATATATAATAATAATTAAGAAATAAAAAAAGATATATAATAAAAAGGTTATTATACATTTAACTGTACAATACGGAATATGTTTGGACTCGTACACAGCTTGAAAAGTCATATTGGACTCGCCTATCGGCTCGTCCAATATGACTTTTCAAGCTGTGTACTCGTCCAAATATATTCCCGTATTGTACAGTTAAATGTATAATAACCTAATAATATCGTTATTCTTTTCAAAAATATTACTTATATAAGAGATAAAGGTAGATTCCGGTAAACCTTGGTCAGAGTCCTGTAATGGACTTAAACTTGCATGATACGGCTGTTTGCATTAAGAGTGACATTCGTTTGTTTGTAAATAATCAACCCCAGAAGCACCGTTACTGTTCACATACCTATACGCAAAATGCACCCACATCCTGCCGTTAACAATCCGTTTACAGTAAACCCCCAAAGTAACGACAGTCATGGTTCTTTCAGAAAGTGGTCTTGCTGGGTGTCCTTGATAATGGACTTTACCTTGCTTGTGGTCAGGACATCTTAGGAAACGTCTAAAAAATCTTAAAAAAATTCTTAATGGTACCACATAAAATAAAAGATTAATGCTGAAAACTCTTACGTATTTTAGTAATTTCTACTATTTATAATATTAAACATATCGACAGCATCCAGTTGTATCTCTCATTTTCTAGTATTTATAAAGAAATGAAACTTTCGGCTTATAGAATAATTTCCGAATAATATGAGTACTTCACACTATGGTCATGTTTGTATGTCCTTGTGAGTTATTTCTCCGTCCAATAACATTTCTTCTCAAAAATTGCTGGATGAACGCAATCAATCAAATTTTAAGTCCCCTTATGGATAAACAACGCTGATATTCTCTCATTTCAAACACGCGTCTTGGATTAATGCATGTGATTCTTATTATTTTTTCCTTTTTCTTTTTAGTTGCTATGTAAGATGTGCTCTTTTGCTTTTAGCATGCTTTAGTTTTTTTGCAACCTATGTTTTGATCATGTATATGTGCTTTTTATTTATATTTATTGCTATGTATGATGTGTAACTGTTTCTTCTTTTTTGCATGCTTTTTTTGTCTTCTAGTTGTATGCATAATGTATTTTAATTTCCCTGCTTTCCTAAGTATGTTCTGCTTATTTTTAATACCATGTCTTAGTTTATTTAGCTTATTTAATATGTCTTAATCTCATCTTTTCTTTTACAAGTGTTATGTTAATCTGTTGTATGGTCTTTGTTTATTTGTCGGTAAATAGGTTTTAGCTAATGTTCTTTATTGTATACACCGACATAAAATAAAGATTCTTGTATCTTGTATCTAGAATTTGTGAGAATGTCGAAGAACATAAATACTAAATTCTAGAATGTGTTATCATTGATCCCCACTTGTTGTGTTGTTAAGAAATACGCGGTGTAACAAATGTTACCTATACTGATTACTATTCGCTATCTTGATTCTGTGAAAAGTTTCCTCATGGGCTATTATGCCTTTTGGAAAATAAACTGAATGTCTTATAAAAGCAGCTTTGTTATTTTTTTGGATTTCTACTTAGAACCCCTGTATGTCTGTTAACATACCAATGAAGAAGTTTGTAAATTGTTGCCTCCAATTACAATATTGTGTCTACAGAAGTCTTTTTTTCAGTCGGTATGGAAAACAACAAATAACATAAGTGATGTTTTGCTATTGACCGAGATAATAAACGCAAATTTTACATGACAATCAATTGTTTGAAAACAAGCAACATAACTTTGATTGCATTTTGCAAGCTGTCAAACAGTTAATGCCAATCGTTATGTATAAGCTTAACAAATCAATCAGTCTTGATCCAAATGTATCTTCGACACGTTGGTTGCTTATATCATTCGTATATAACACATAAGAACACATGTAAACTTTAATTCTATTTAGCAATACAGACTTTGTCCGCTTATAATTATATTGATACACGTTACTAACAAGGATTCAGTGTAACTTTTATATATCGTAGATGTCGGAAAAATAGTAAATATATGTGCTTTAAGATTCATAAAACTTACAAAATCAAACTTCTTAAAATCAAAAATGAATATGTTGTGTAATTTAAAGAAAATATTTATTATTTTCATGACAATAGGAATCTTGCTTGCCCTATATGCTGCGTATAAAATCGAGACTTCAAAGAGTGCTATAAATCAGACAATCAAACAGTCTTTTAAAGAAAGAACAACTCAGTTTGAAAAAGAGACATCCAAATGGCTGAAGAATTGTTCGCAATCTCTCTTTTACAATAAAATATTCCAGCCGAAACAATATAGAACTAAGGACAGAGAATTGGAGAACAATACTCGACAGTATTGTCGGGCAGAGGAAAATGTTTACAACATACTAAATATGGTAAGGATTATTATTATTAGCACACTTTTATTTGCATGTAAGTATTTTCCTTTCATTTGAATCTGTTCCCTGTAACATAGACATAGTACATTTGTAAATTCTCTGTTCTCGACCATGACTTTACCCTCCTTTCATTTGTTTTCCGTTTTATTAATCAAAGTAATTGACACTTAAATTCAGTAAACTAAGTGTTTTTAGTACAGCTCAATTTTTCTCGTAATTGTTATCAAAATGACAGTTTAAGTATAGCTCATTTTTTTCCGTAAATCTTATCGAAATGACAGTTTTTACTACAGCTCAATTTTTCTCGTAAATCTTATCAAAGTGACAGTTTTTAGTACAGTTCAATTTTTTCGTAAATGTTATCAAAATGACAGTTTTTAATACAGCTCAATTTTTCTCGTAAATCTTATCAAAATGACAGTTTCTAGTACGGCTGATTTTTTCTCGTAAATCTTATCAAAACGACAGTTTTAATACAGCTCAATTTTTCTCGTAAATCTTATCAAAATGACAGTTTTAGTATAGCTCAATTTTTCTTGTAAATCTTATCAAAATGACAGTTTTAGTACAGCTCAATTTTTCTCGTAAATCTTATCAAAATAATAGTTTTAGTACAGCTCAATTTTTCTCGTAAATCTTATCAAAATGACAGTTTTAGTACAGCTCAATTTTTCTCGTAAATCTAATCAAAATGACAGTTTCTAGTATAGCTCAATTTTTCTCGTGAATCTTATCAAAATGACAGTTTTAGTATAGCTCAATTTTTCTTGTAAATTTTATCAAAATGACAGTTTTTAATACAGCTCAATTTTTCTCGTAAATCTTATTAAAATGACAGTTTCTAGTACGGCTGAATTTTTCTCGTAAATCTTATCAAAACGACAGTTTTAATACAGCTCAATTTTTCTCGTAAATCTTATCAAAATGACAGTTCTTAGTACAGCTCATTTTTTCTCGTGAATCTTATCAAAATGACAGTTTTTAGTACAGCTCAATTTTTCTTGTAATTTTTATCAAAATGACTGTTTTAGTATAGCTCAATTTTTCTTGTAAATCTTATCAAAATGACAGTTTTTAGTATAGCCCAATTTTTCTCGTGAATCTTATCAAAATGACAGTTTTAGTACAGCTCAATTTTTCTCGTAAATCTGATCAAAATGACATTTTTTAGTATAGCTCAATTTTTCTCGTTAAACTTATCAAAATGACAATTTTAGTATAGCCCAATTTTTCTCGTAAATCTTATCAAAATGACAGTTTTAGTATAGCTCAATTTTTCTCGTAAATCTTATCAAAATGACAGTTTTAGTACAGCTCAATTTTTCTCGTAAATCTTATCAAAATGGCACTTTTTAGTACAGCTTAATTTTTCTCGTAAATCTTATCAAAATGACAGTTTTAGTACAGCTCAATTTTTCTCGCAAATCTTATCGAAATGACAATTTTAATACAGCTCAAATTTGCTCGTAAATCTTATCAAAATGACTGTTTTAGAACAGCTCAATTTTTCTCGAGAATCTTTTCAAAATGACAGTTCTTAGTATAGCTCAATTCTTCTCATAAATCTTATCAAAATGACTGTTTTAGTACAGCTCAATTTTTCTCGATTTTTTCGTAAATCTTATCAAAATGACAGTTTTTAGTATAGCTCATTTTTTCTCGTAAATCTTATCAAAATGACAGTTTTAGTACAGCTCAATTTTTCTCGATTTTCTCGTAAATCTTATCAAAATGACAGTTTTAGTACAGCTCAATTTTTCTCGTAAATCTTATCAAAATGACAGTTCTAGTACAGCTCAATTTTTCTCGTAAATCTTATCAAAATGACAGTTTTAGTACAGCTCAATTTTTCTCGTAAATCTTATTAAAATGACAGTTTTAGTACAGCTCAAATTTTCTCGTGAATCTAATCAAAATGACAGTTTCTAGTACAGCTCAATTTTTCTCGTAAATCTTATCAAAATGACAGTTTTAGTACAGCTCAATTTTTCTCGTTAAACTTATCAAAATGACAGTTGTAGTATAGCTCAATTTTTCTCGTTAAACTTATCAAAATGACAGTTTTTAGTACAGCTCAATTTTTCTCGAGAATCTTATCAAAATGACAGTTTTTAGTATAGCTCAATTTTTCTCGTAAATCTTATCAAAATGACAGTTTTTAGTACAGCTCAATTTTTCTCGTAAATCTTATCAAAATGACAGTTCTAGTACAGCTCAATTTTTCTCGTAAATCTTATCAAAATGACAGTTCTAGTACAGCTCAATTTTTCTCGTAAATCTTATCAAAATGACAATTTTTAGTATAGCTCAATTTTTCTCGTAAATCTTATCAAAATGACAGTTTTAGTACAGCTCAATTTTTCTCGTAAATCTTATCAAAATGACAGTTTTTAGTATAGCTCAATTTTTCTCGTAAATCTTATCAAAATGACAGTTTTAGTACAGCTCAATTTTTCTCGTAAATCTTATCAAAATGACAATTTTAGTACAGCTCAATTTTTCTCGTAAATCTTATCAAAATGACAGGTTTAGTATAACTTAATTTTTCTCGTAAATCTTATCAAAATGACAGTTTTAGTACAGCTCAATTTTTCTCGAGAATCTTATCAAAATGACAGTTTTTAGTACAGCTCATTTTTTCTCGTGAATCTTATCAAAATGACAGTTTTTAGTACAGCTCATTTTTTCTCGTGAATCTTATCAAAATGACAGTTTTTAGTACAGCTCAATTTTTCTTGTAATTTTTATCAAAATGACTGTTTTAGTATAGCTCAATTTTTCTTGTAAATTTTATCAAAATGACTGTTTTAGTATAGCTCGATTTTTTCGTAAATTTTATCAAAATGACTGTTTTAGAATAGCTCAATTTTTCTCGTAATTCTTATCAAAATGACAGTTTTAGTACAGCTCAATTTTTCTCGTGAATCTAATCAAAATGACAGTTTTAATAAGCTCAATTTTTCTCGTAATTCTTATCAAAATGACAGTTTTAGTATAGCTTAATTTTTCTTGTAAATCTTATCAAAATGACTGTTTTTAGTACCGCTTAATTTGTCTCGTAATTCTTATCAAAATGACAGTTTTAGTATAGCTCAATTTTTCTCGTAATTCTTTTCAAAATGACAGTTTAAGTATAGCTCAATTTTTCTCGTAAATCTTATCAAAATGACTGTTTGAGTACAGCTAATTTTTTTTCTAAAATTTTATGAAAAAGACAGTTTTTAGTATAGCTCAATTTTCTCGTAAATCTTATCAAAATGACTGTTTTTAGTACCGCTTAATTTTTCTCGTAATTCTTATCAAAATGACAGTTTTAGTACAGCTCAATTTTTCTCGTAAATTTTATCAAAATGACAGTTTTAGTACAGCTCAATTTTTCTCGTGAATCTACAAATCCAAGAATCACAATTACAAGTAGTTTTTTATTACCAAGAAATTTGTTTTACCGACAGAAATGTCCTTTATTTGTGACCAAAATCATTCTCAATCTTGCTTTTAAAATCAATGAACATGTCAGAATTATGATGCAGAATTTTTTTCAATGATATTGTAAAACAATAATATTAGACAGGCTTTTTCATGAGTACATTCATGTTTTCATTATCAGTAAAACTGGTACTTCCTGCATGGATTGACTCTTGGGATATTTGAGTACAATTTTGAACAAGGGACCAATTTTCCGAGCGTCCGACAAATTATCAATATTCAGGTTATTTGATTTATCTATAAGTAAATGTACATTTTGGTAAGTTATATGACTGTCTGTAATGGAGTCATTGGTATTTTTGTTACATTTCAGAAACCGATCGAATTTGACCAGTATTTCAAGAACCCCTGTTGGCTAGGCAAGAAGGGTAACGGACCTATAGCAGACAACAAAATCCACTGTCTTCCATACTTCTATATCTTAGGTACATAACAGAAGTATTTGACTGACGCGCTCCATGTTTTATTAACGCTCTTTCGGACTTGGAGATTAAAGGCTGAAGAAATTAAGAAGCTTTGGATTCCTGTTTCATCATTTCTTATTTCTGCCAGTATGTCATACTTTTCAGGAGTAAAGAAGTCCGGAACTACCGATGTATTTTCGAGGCTGATGCGTCATCCACTCGTTCTGTCACCCGGAGCTAAAGAGTTTGATTGGTTTCCGAGATTGAGGTTTGCGCGAGCACACGGAAGTCCACTCAACTGGGAATATATTAGAGGTAAATTTCTTCTAAAAGAGTCAAGAAGAACTGTCAATTTTTTTCTTTTGTTATGACAGCGTAATGTAATGAATAAAAAATGTAAATATTTGCTTACATGTTACGACAACACGGTGCGAAAAAAGTTTATGTTTCCTTACTGCGTTGTTTATATTATAATCCATCTGTAGCTGTTGCTGCGTAAACATAGAGAGAGGATGCAATATGATTTTTTTTCTTGTTTCGATACGATAAAATTTGTATGAAAAGGCGCCTAGTTTCTGAATTATTCAGATATCGGAAGGACAAAAAAGATAAGTTTATGTAAACCTTTATCGATATACCAACAGCTTTAAAATAAGCTGGTGTTCCTACGGCAACAAAGTGTAAACAGCATTTTTTTACAATTGCATTATTTGACACAAAAGACAATCTGTGCGATTTTGTTGCAAAAGAAACGAAAATGTCTGTCTAGTTTGTTACGACACTGCTTAGTTTGTTACGGCACTGCTTAGTTTGTTACAAAACAGTTATATTGTTACAACATTGCTCAGTTTGTTATGACACTGTTTAGTTTTTTTATGAAACAGTTAGATTGTTACGACATTGCTCAGTTTGTTACGGCACTGCTCAGTTTGTTACAAAACAGTTAGATTGTTACAACATTGCTCAGTTTGTTTTGACACTGCTTAGTTTTGTACGAAACAGTTAGATTGTTACAGCACTGCTTAGATTGTCAGGAAACAATTATATTGTTACGGCATTGCTTAGTTTGTTACGAAACAGCCTAGATTGTTACAGCATTGCTTAGTTTGTTACGAAACAGCCTAGATTGTTACAGCATTGCTTAGTTTGTTACGAAACAGCCTAGATTGTTACAGCATTGCTTAGTTTGTTACGAAGCAGCCTTGATTGTTACAGCATTGCATAGTTTGTTACGAAGCAGCCTAGATTGTTACAGCATTGCTTAGTTTGTTACGAAACAGCCTAGATTGTTACAACTATGCTTATTTTATTACGAGGCAGCCTAGATTATTACAGCATTGCTTAGTTTGTTACGAAGCAGCCTAGATTGTTACAGCATTGCTTAGTTTGTTACGAAACAGCCTAGATTGTTACAGCATTGCTTAGTTTAATACGAAGCAGCCTTGATTGTTACAGCATTGCATAGTTTGTTACGAAGCAGCCTAGGTTGTTACAGCATTGCTTAGTTTGTTACGAAACAGCCTAGATTGTTACAACTATGCTTATTTTGTTACGAAGCAGCCTAGATTATTACAGCATTGCTTAGTTTGTTACGAAACAGCCTAGATTGTTACAGCATTGCTTACTTTGTTAAGAAACAGCCTAGATTGTTACAGCATTGCTTAGTTTGTTACGAAGCAGCCTAGATTATTACAGCATTGCTTAGTTTGTTACGAAACAGCCTAGATTGTTACAGCATTGCTTAGTTTGTTACGAAGCAGCCTAGATTGATACCGCATGGGTTAGTGTGTCACGAAACAGTAGATTGTTACGGCTGTGCTTAGTTTGTCGCGTAACCGTTTGATTGTTACGACACTGCTTAGTTTGATACGACACTTCACAGTTTGTTACAAACAGCACAGATTGTTACGGCTATGCCTAATTTGTAACGACAGAACTGTGTGGAAATCAGAATATGGATAAATCTTAGTATTCTAAGCAGAGAAAAACTTTTAAGACAGATTTTTTTTTTCGATCTGTAACTTAAAACCTGCAACTTCTGCTCCTAAGGTGTAAAATGGTATATCTCCTACAATAAGACATCTTTGTGGGACATATTGTGAGACATATTGTGAGACATTGCTTAACAAGCACATCATCTTTCAAAACCTTGTGCGGAAAAGACCTGACATAGAAAGTCTAAAACTCTAAATTAACATACTAATTTCCAGATGTTGCGCTTCGTGTGTCTAAATTTCTATAGTAAGACATTCATTTTTGAGATTTTGTGCATGAAAGCCTTATATTCTGCGGATAGGTCCTGATAAATAAAGTCTGAATTTCTAATGCATAACATTTTTTTTCAAGATCTTGTGCGTAAAGGCCAACAAAAAAGTCTTGATTTTAGTTTACCACATTGTTTTTCATGTAAATGAATTAACATACAAAGTTTTAAATTTTTTTCATCACATTATTTTTCAGATCTTGAACAGACGTTACTAACATAATACCTCTGACACCGTATTATATTTCAAGATCTTTTGCGGAAAGAACCTGAAATACAAAGTCTTATTATCTTTATCAACACATACTTTTTCCAGATATTGTGCAGATGGCACTTACATTTCTATATCACCACAATATTTTCCATATCTCATACGGAAGGGCGTGACATGAATAGTCTTGGTTTCTGTATCACCACATTATTATTCCGGAATATTACAAAATGTCATGACATACAAAGTCTTTTTGTCTGTATTAGCACATTATATTTTCAGATCTTTTGCGGAAAGGCCTTGACATACGAAGTCTTTTTTGTCTATATCAGCACATTATATTTTCAGATCTTATGCGGAAAGGCCTTGACATACAAAGTCTTTTTTGTCTATATCATCACATTATATTTTCAGATCTTGTGCGGAAAGGCCCTGACATACAAAGTCTTTTTTGTCTATATCATCACATTATATTTTCAGATCTTGTGCGGAAAGGCCCTGACATACAAAGTCTTTTTGTCTATATCAGCACATTATATTTTCAGATCTTGTATGGAAAGACCCTGACATAAAAATATTTGGTCTATATCAGCACATTATATTTTCAGATCTTGTGTGGAAAGACCCTGACATAAAAAGATTTGGTCTATAACAGCACATTATATTTTCAGATCTTGTGCGGAAAGGCCCTGACATACAAAGTCTTAATTTCTATATCACCATGTTTGATCCTGTCGCAAATCAGATACGAAATATGTCAACTAGAGCAAAAGGAAACAGAACAATATACAAAATTATAACAGGTATGTCTCTATGTACAAAAATCCTGTTACTTGACGTTTGAGGTAAAAGTCAAGGCGAGTGAAATGACAAAACAGTTATATAAGTTTGCCACTTAAAGGAATGATATCGTTTACAAATTATTCCGTAAAATAGGACCTTACTTGAGAAAAAAAATCATGAAAAATATAGCTGTTGCAAATGTTTAGCCTTTGAAAGTAGGCCACGACCCACTGTCATTGATAGTATGACCCGTTCCATAAATGATTTTGGACAAAATCCCCGATAATCGCCGAATAGCACAGTCTATGTGAATTCACACAAGATTAAGGGGCTATTATGTGTGACCTTCCTCAATTTAATCTCGTCTAAGAGGCCGATCTCTCTATCTGTCTGAGTTTATATACCTCCATAAGAGTTTAGACTTCTAGGTTATGTGTGACAGTGCAAGATACAGGAAGAATCCCGTTCCAGAGACACCCCTAATTCTTTTTCATGCCCGGTGCACCGATACAAGGGACCTTAGTTTAACGTCTTCTCTGAAAGACAAGTTAGTAGAGTAACGGACCGTTACGCTCAGCTGGTTATGATATATGGTCACAATAAACATGACTGATAGGCACAGGACAGCGGCACTTTTCTACGAATCCCGTTTGGACCACATTAAATCTCGCCTGTTTGACAGGCGAGATTTAACAAATCCCTTGTCTCGCCCTTTCAGGTGAATATATATACTTAAACTCGCGAGGAGATACAGGCGAAATTTAACATTAAAGTTTCGCATTTGTCACTTTATTCCTCTCGAGACTCTAAATAAAATGTCGTATGTATATATGTTCACCTGAAAAGGCGAGACAGGAGATTTTCTGCTAAACATGCGATATTTTAAGTCGTCCGAACAGGATTCTGTACTTTTCCTATGTTGCGAGAGAGGAATGTTTCTGAATATAGCCATAACATTACGCCAATGAAAATAATTGTCTTGGTTTTACATATAACAGTTTGACATATTAAAAGCTGAATGGGAAACTTTTATATCTGCAAATAAAGCTTTTTTCTGTTCAATCGTCAATTAACATGCACTCCTCCAATATTTTAAGAAAATGTTTGTTTGCGCCAATGAAAACTTTAATACAAACTCTTCTTTACAAGATCTATTTTTTAAGAGAACGAGCCAATAAAATAGTATGCAGTAAATTATCGGTTAATTTAAGGAGTGTCCGTTTAAATTATTATTCAGTAAATTATCGGTTAATTTAAGGAGTGTCCCTATAAAATATTATGCAGTAAATTATCGGTTAATTTAAGGAGTGTCCCTATAAAATATTATGCAGTAAATTATCGGTTAATTTAAGGAGTGTCCCTATGAAATATTATGCAGTAAATTATCGGTTAATTTAAGGAGTGTCCCTATAAAATATTATGCAGTAAATTATCGGTTAATTTAAGGAGTGTCCCTATAAAATATTATGCAGTAAATTATCGGTTAATTTAAGGAGTGTCCCTATAAAATATTATGCAGTAAATTATCGGTTAATTTAAGGAGTGTCCCTATAAAATATTATGCAGTAAATTATCGGTTAATTTAAGGAGTGTCCCTATAAAATATTATGCAGTAAATTATCGGTTAATTTAAGGAGTGTCCCTATAAAATATTATGCAGTAAATTATCGGTTAATTTAAGGAGTGTCCCAATAAAACATTATGCAGTAAATTATCGGTTAATTTATGGAGTGTCCCTATAAAACATTATGCAGTAAATTATCGGTTAATTTAAGGAGTGTCCCTATAAAATATTATGCAGTAAATTATCGGTTAATTTAAGGAGTGTCCCTATAAAATATTATGCAGTAAATTATCGGTTAATTTAAGGAGTGTCCGTTTAAATTATTATGCAGTAAATTATCGGTTAATTTAAGGAGTGTCCCAATAAAACATTATGCAGTAAATTATCGGTTAATTTAAGGAGTGTCCCTATAAAATATTATGCAGTAAATTATCGGTTAATTTAAGGAGTGTCCCTATAAAATATTATGCAGTAAATTATCGGTTAATTTAAGGAGTGTCCCAATAAAATATTATGCAGTAAATTATCGGTTAATTTAAGGAGTGTCCCAATAAAACATTATGCAGTAAATTATCGGTTAATTTAAGGAGTGTCCCTATAAAATATTATGCAGTAAATTATCGGTTAATTTAAGGAGTGTCCCTATAAAATATTATGCAGTAAATTATCGGTTAATTTAAGGAGTGTCCCTATAAAATATTATGCAGTAAATTATCGGTTAATTTAAGGAGTGTCCCTATAAAATATTATGCAGTAAATTATCGGTTAATTTAAGGAGTGTCCCTATAAAATATTATGCAGTAAATTATCGGTTAATTTAAGGAGTGTCCCTATAAAATATTATGCAGTAAATTATCGGTTAATTTAAGGAGTGTCCCTATAAAATATTATGCAGTAAATTATCGGTTAATTTAAGGAGTGTCCCTATAAAATATTATGCAGTAAATTATCGGTTAATTTAAGGAGTGTCCCTATAAAATATTATGCAGTAAATTATCGGTTAATTTAAGGAGTGTCCCTATAAAATATTATGCAGTAAATTATCGGTTAATTTAAGGAGTGTCCCAATAAAACATTATGCAGTAAATTATCGGTTAATTTAAGGAGTGTCCCTATAAAATATTATGCAGTAAATTATCGGTTAATTTAAGGAGTGTCCCAATAAAATATTATGCAGTAAATTATCGGTTAATTTAAGGAGTGTCCCTATAAAATATTATGCAGTAAATTATCGGTTAATTTAAGGAGTGTCCCTATAAAATATTATGCAGTAAATTATCGGTTAATTTAAGGAGTGTCCGTTTAAATTATTATGCAGTAAATTATCGGTTAATTTAAGGAGTGTCCCAATAAAACATTATGCAGTAAATTATCGGTTAATTTAAGGAGTGTCCCTATAAAATATTATGCAGTAAATTATCGGTTAATTTAAGGAGTGTCCCTATAAAATATTATGCAGTAAATTATCGGTTAATTTAAGGAGTGTCCCAATAAAATATTATGCAGTAAATTATCGGTTAATTTAAGGAGTGTCCCAATAAAACATTATGCAGTAAATTATCGGTTAATTTAAGGAGTGTCCCTATAAAATATTATGCAGTAAATTATCGGTTAATTTAAGGAGTGTCCCTATAAAATATTATGCAGTAAATTATCGGTTAATTTAAGGAGTGTCCCTATAAAATATTATGCAGTAAATTATCGGTTAATTTAAGGAGTGTCCCTATAAAATATTATGCAGTAAATTATCGGTTAATTTAAGGAGTGTCCCTATAAAATATTATGCAGTAAATTATCGGTTAATTTAAGGAGTGTCCGTTTAAATTATTATGCAGTAAATTATCGGTTAATTTAAGGAGTGTCCCAATAAAACATTATGCAGTAAATTATCGGTTAATTTAAGGAGTGTCCCTATAAAATATTATGCAGTAAATTATCGGTTAATTTAAGGAGTGTCCCTATAAAATATTATGCAGTAAATTATCGGTTAATTTAAGGAGTGTCCCAATAAAATATTATGCAGTAAATTATCGGTTAATTTAAGGAGTGTCCCAATAAAACATTATGCAGTAAATAATCGGTTAATTTAAGGAGTGTCCCTATAAAATATTATGCAGTAAATTATCGGTTAATTTAAGGAGTGTCCCTATAAAATATTATGCAGTAAATTATCGGTTAATTTAAGGAGTGTCCCTATAAAATATTATGCAGTAAATTATCGGTTAATTTAAGGAGTGTCCGTTTAAATTATTATGCAGTAAATTATCGGTTAATTTAAGGAGTGTCCCAATAAAACATTATGCAGTAAATTATCGGTTAATTTAAGGAGTGTCCCTATAAAATATTATGCAGTAAATTATCGGTTAATTTAAGGAGTGTCCCTATAAAATATTATGCAGTAAATTATCGGTTAATTTAAGGAGTGTCCCAATAAAATATTATGCAGTAAATTATCGGTTAATTTAAGGAGTGTCCCAATAAAACATTATGCAGTAAATTATCGGTTAATTTAAGGAGTGTCCCTATAAAATATTATGCAGTAAATTATCGGTTAATTTAAGGAGTGTCCCTATAAAATATTATGCAGTAAATTATCGGTTAATTTAAGGAGTGTCCCTATAAAATATTATGCAGTAAATTATCGGTTAATTTAAGGAGTGTCCCTATAAAATATTATGCAGTAAATTATCGGTTAATTTAAGGAGTGTCCGTTTAAATTATTATGCAGTAAATTATCGGTTAATTTAAGGAGTGTCCCAATAAAACATTATGCAGTAAATTATCGGTTAATTTAAGGAGTGTCCCTATAAAATATTATGCAGTAAATTATCGGTTAATTTAAGGAGTGTCCCTATAAAATATTATGCAGTAAATTATCGGTTAATTTAAGGAGTGTCCCTATAAAATATTATGCAGTAAATTATCGGTTAATTTAAGGAGTGTCCCTATAAATTAAAAAAAAACATTGAAAAAGTTATGTTTTTCTTTGATACTTTCAGCTCGGTATATTTACTTTTTTTAAATACTTTATGCCAGCTGATTTTTGCCAGGCGAATATTCCTCCTACGAGTGTCTTGCCAGGCGACGTTACTTGTTTTACTGCTTATATCACCAAACAGGTGTTTTATTTTTTATACTTTGAAAGTTTGTAAGGCGCTGTTCTGTTTTGTTTTTATATTTTTATTTTTGTGAGGAGTTTATCTATTTTACTTATGTCATTGCAAGGTGTTTTTCTATTTTAACTTTTTGCCAGGCGATGTTTTATATTGGTTATACTTTGTCAGGCGAAGCATCTACAAATACATTCTTAGAACATCCGAAATGGCATCTGTGGCCCGGCAATGAGGGTCTGGACGAGCCACGCTACACTCATTTGCATTATATAAAACATCTGACACCAGATGCTAAAATCATCATGTTATTTCGAGATCCCGTGGAAAGGTAAGTTAACATGTTGATTTTTTAGATCACCTGAGCATACAGTGTTCATATGAGCTTTTAGAATCAGTGATTGTCCGTCGTCCGTCGGAGTCGTCCGTGGTCCACAATAGTTTCAAATTACATCCTCTCTGAAACCAGACGGCTAAATTTGATTAATGCATGAAGCTCTATCAAAGTTGTTCAGTTGTTCGAATGGCTCCAGTCCATTGAAGATCTGTGCAACTGGGGCCAAAAATAGATTTAAAGGATCTAAATTGGCCCTGCCCCAGCTGCAACATGATTTTACATAGTTTTATTTGGTAAAATTTCAAAAATCTTCTTGTCTGAAACTATTATTCATTGGGGTTTGATATTTGACATACAGCTTTACCAACAGGTCTTCTACACAATTTGTTCAAGATATGCCCCTGTGGTAATTACTGGCCCCGCCTCGGGGGTCACTTGATATAATAAAGGCATATATAGGGAAAACTTTGAAAATCATTTTCTATGAAACCACAAGGCCTACAGCTTAGATATTTTGCATAGAGCTTCATCTAAAGGTTTTTCAACCAGGATTGTTCAATTTATGCCCATGGGGTTAAAACTGACTCCGCCTAGGGGTCACTTTATTTTTTAAAGACTTGCTTAGGAAACAATTTTAAAATCTTCTTCGGAAACCACAAGGCCTAGTATCAAGAGATGGCCCAGTGGACCTCTTCAAATCTTGGCCCAAGAGTAAAAATATGTAATGCCCCCGGGGTCACCAAGACTAAAAATACACAATTCAACTCTTTATTTACTGGCCTATATCTTAAATAGTTGGTGAATAAGCACCTTGCGAGAATCTCTGCCATTCACTGGGGTCAAGGTCACCAGGGCTAAAAAAGATTTTTTTTTTCTCCCGAAAGATTCTTCACTTATTGACCGATATCTTAGATATTTGGTTTGAAGGTTTCATGCAAGAACCTCTACCCTTGGGCGGGGTTTGAGGTCTGTGGTATTAAGGTGAAGGTCACAGAGGCTAAAAACAGTTTTCTTTTTTTTCTCATTGAGCCTTTTTCTGTTGACTGATATTTTAGATATATGGTATATAGGCACCCTGCATATACCTCTAACATTAACAAGGGTCAAGGTGACAAAGGCTAAAAATAGATTGTTCTAATTTACCTCATAGAGTCTTCATTTATTGACAAATATCATTCTGCTTTCTGGCATAGTGCCTTTATTTATTGATTGATATTTGAGAAATGTTGCCCAGTCTGGTTTCACAGCTTTTATGATTTTAATGATCAACATTATTTTTGTCCAATCACATTGCAGTATTTTTCAAATTTCTACTAAGTCTAACTTTGGTTAATGTGTACTAACTAAATTAAATTTACTTAATCAGGTCCGTCTAACCAGTCTAACTAATTTCAATAATGGGAGATGCTTTGTATTTAGTTGAAAAATAATGTTGATCATTAAATAGGTTAGTGTTTAATAATACGCATTAACAAAAATAAATTAGTCAGGCTATACTTATAAGCCACTGGCCAGATTTCAAAATAAATAAACACAACAATGATTATGAAACTTGAGCATTGAGACACAGGTGAGATTTTAAAATAAACAGTTCAAATTTCATTTAAAGGCTAAAATTATATTATTTTAACTTACCTAACAGAGCCTTAATTTATTGACCAATATCTTAGATATTTGGTATGTAGGTTTCGAGTATGACCGTCTAGCATATGTAGGTGTTTGAGGTCACAGGGGCAAGGTACAGGTTAGAGATGCCAAAAATATTTTTTCTGCTTTCTGGCTTAATGCCTTTATTTATTCACTGATATTTGAGATATTTGGTTTATAGGTACCTTTCATGAATTTCTACCATTAACTGGGGTAAGGGTCAAGATAACCAAGGCTAAAAATAGATTTTTTCTACTTTTCGTTACGGAACCTTTTTTTTATTGACCGATAACTATTTTAGATATTTGACAGTAGGTACCTTGCATGGACTTCTATCACTGGGTGGGGTTTGAGGTCACTGGAGTCAAAGTCAAGGTCACAGAGGTTAATTAGATTTTTCTACCTTACATCATAGTGATATGCTCTCACATCCGATTCAGTTTAACCAAACTTTCACAAATCATTCATAAACAATAGATCTATTTCTTTTCCTTAACCAGCCTGATCCTATCTTGGATTTCAAAGGTATGGGGCCAAAATAGGCATATTTTGCCCAGTTTGCATGGTAATGGTGTCAGAGGTTTAATGATTTTATAAGCCCCTGGCCAGATTTAAAATAAATAAACACAACTATGATTATGGAGATTACAATAAACAATATAAATTTCATTTATAGTCGGATGACATCAAAACAACAAAACATAAGAAATTTATAGCTTTTGACCGACTGTAACATAAAGACAAGGTAAGTATAAGCACATTTAAAAAAAACAGTACATAATACATTTAATACAAATAACTAGTAATACACAGTTAAGACAATAATCTAGTAACACACAGTTAAGACATATAACTAGTAACACACAGTTAAGACATTTAACTAGTAACACACAGTTAAGATATATAACTAGTAACACACAGTTAAGACATATAACTAGTAACACACAGTTAAGGCATATAACTAGTAACACACAGTTAAGGCATATAACTAGTAACACACAGTTAAGGCATATAACTAGTAACACACAGTTAAGACATATAACTAGTAACACACAGTTAAGACATATAACTAGTAACACACAGTTAAGGCATATAACTAGTAATACACAGTTAAGACATATAACTAGTAACACACAGTTAAGGCATATAACTAGTAACACACAGTTAAGGCATATAACTAGTAACACACAGTTAAGGCATATAACTAGTAACACACAGTTAAGGCATATAACTAGTAATACACAGTTAAGACATATAACTAGTAATACACAGTTAAGGAGTTAAGGCATATAACTAGTAACACACAGTTAAGATATATAACTAGTAACACACAGTTAAGGCATATAACTAGTAATACACAGTTAAGGAGTTAAGGCATATAACTAGTAACACACAGTTAAGATATATAAATAGTAACACACTGTTAAGACATATAACTAGTAACACACAGTTAAGACATATAACTAGTAACACACAGTTAAGACATATAACTAGTAACACACAGTTAAAACATATAACTAGTAACACACATTTAAGGCATATAACTAGTAACACACAGTTAAGACATATAACTAGTAATACACAGTTAAGACATATAACTAGTAACACACAGTTAAGGCATATAACTAGTAATACACAGTTAAGGAGTTAAGGCATATAACTAGTAACACACAGTTAAGGCATATAACTAGTAATACACAGTTAAGGAGTTAAGGCATATAACTAGTAACACACAGTTAAGACATATAACTAGTAACACACAGTTAAGGCATATAACTAGTAATACACAGTTAAGGAGTTAAGGCATATAACTAGTAACACACAGTTAAGGCATATAACTAGTAATACACAGTTAAGGAGTTAAGGCATATAACTAGTAACACACAGTTAAGATATATAAATAGTAACACACTGTTAAGACATATAACTAGTAACACACAGTTAAGACATATAACTAGTAACACACAGTTAAGACATATAACTAGTAACACACAGTTAAAACATATAACTAGTAACACACATTTAAGGCATATAACTAGTAACACACAGTTAAAACATATAACTAGTAACACACATTTAAGGCATATAACTAGTAACACACAGTTAAGATATATAACTAGTAACACACAGTTAAGGCATATAACTAGTAATACACAGTTAAGGAGTTAAGGCATATAACTAGTAACACACAGTTAAGGAGTTAAGGCATATAACTAGTAACACACAGTTAAGATATATAAATAGTAACACACAGTTAAGACATATAACTAGTAACACACAGTTAAAACATATAACTAGTAACACACATTTAAGGCATATTACTAGTAACACACAGTTAAGGCATATAACTAGTAACACACAGTTAAGGCATATAACTAGTAAGACACAGTTAAGACATATAACTAGTAACACACAGTTAAGACATATAACTAGTAACACACAGTTAAGACATATAACTAGTAACACACAGTTAAAACATATAACTAGTAACACACAGTTAAGACATACAACTAGTAACACACAGTTAAGGCATATAACTAGTAATACACAGTTAAGACATATAAACTAATAGCACATAGTAGCTGCAAATAAATAAAATTTTGTAAGTTTAAAACACAGTATTTAAGTACATTTAAGAACGACCAATAATCACAGCACAGCCCAAAATAACTAAAACAATGCAAGTTGTTTGCAAAAGTAAATGTGTCTACAGAACTAAAATAGCAATCTAAAATATAAAGGAAAGCAAATGGAGCTAAATAGCATGCAGACAAAAGGAGAACAGCAAATAAAATATAAAGCTGAAGCATCGCTATGTGTCCTCTCCAGGCATTAATTAAGCTTTTGAAATGTGTAAAGTTTGTCTTCTTTCTAGAGTGTTGTGGCAATGATTTCCACAGTTTTGGTGCACTGGAGCGAAAGGAGTTACTGCCGTAGGTTGCTGTTCTCACCTGAGATATCTTGGCTGTGTTTGTAGTTTATTTAGTTTATTGTCTCATTGTGTACATTAATATATTAATATATATCAACATATAAATATACCATTCAATATGTAAAAAACAATCTAAAGAGATTTACATGAGACATTTAGTTCATATCTACATTTATAACAAATATATATATATATATATATACATATATATAAAACATTAAAGTTATTTTAAAACTTTCGTGTTATTACAATATACATGATAAGACATTCTATTAAAAATAAATACTCTTCTACGTTCTATGATCTGAAAGCAGCTTTTGGTACACTCACGTATCATACTAGGATTGCTAAACAAGAATACTAATTTTTCCTTATCTGTCATAATATAGAAATTATGATTGACCGAAAAGGCTTTATCAAACAATGCTTGTTTAATTTCACTATACAAGGAGCAATAAAACAAAACATGTAGCTCATCCTCTACATTATTTTTACACCATAAACATGTTCTTTCTAGAATAGGTAACCCTTCGTATCGACCTGTTTCAATGCGTATATGTACTACTCCAGCTCTAAACTTTGCAAAAGCTGAGCGATGCTTTCTAGCCATAATAATTTTGCAGTATTGCTCACATGAAAAGTCTTGTTTAAATAATTTGTAATTTCTCAATTCATTCCCTTCAGAACTTCTTATATTTATTTTCTTTGAAAATTGACATCATTTTGTCCTTAACTAAACTTTTTATTACAGATTGAACAATAGGTTGAGACACATCAAAGAACTGTAAGCATTCAATCTTGTTAAGATGAGTTTTAACTCTGTAAGCAAAATGTATATCTAAAAGAATAATGATTATCTTTAAGAACAACTGGATCATGTAAATATGCTGGACCCTATTTATTTAGAATTTTATGTACTTCAAGGGCCATTGTCCTTATTCTTTGCAATTTCAGGGTTTGGAGATTAGATTTGATCAAAAGAGAAATATAATCAGAATGATAATCATTGTAAATGAATCTGAGCGTCCGTTCTTGGATCTTTTCTAATTTTTTGGTATAAACTTAACCGCAAAAGTGCCAAGTAAGAGGACAGTAGCTGAAATTGGATAAAATAAACGAACGGTATATATTCAGTTTGCCTAGCTTACATAAATTCCTACCAATTCTTTTAAATATATCTATACTACTCAAAATTTGATAGGGATCACTTATAAGAATGTGTATATTTACTACATAAGGTTGAAAGGTTACATTTTTGTTGTGATTCTGAACAGGTTACATTTTTGTTGTGATTCTGAAAATATGTTCATATGACAACAGTTTGGTACCAAAAAATGAGTAAGGCTGTAAACAGTTGAAGCGTGACAGAGGCTGAGCCGTGGGAGGGGCACGAATTTGGAATAACACAGGCAGGAGATGAAATGGAACTTTTTAGAAAAATCAAGTCTATGGCCTGAATTTTGCTTTAATATCGCGTGTGGTGTCCGTTTGCTTGGATTACTGCTCTGCACCGCCTTCTCATGCTATTAATGAGTCTCCTGATGCTTTGTTGTGGGAGTCAAGCCCACTCGTCCAGAAGGGCCTGCTGTAGCCCAGGGACCGTTGTTGGCTGGACTGGGCGAGCAGATATTGCAGTCTGCAGCATGTCCCGGCGTGCTCTATTGGATTGAGGTCTGGAGACCTTGCTGGCCAGTCCATTCTCTCTATGGCTGCTGCCTCCAGGTACTCGTCGGTGACCCTTGCCCTGTGAGGCCGGGCGTTGTCGTCCATTAAAATGAACTTAGAACCTATAGCACCAGCGTACGGACGAACTTACACATCAAAGATCTCATTGACGTATCGTACAGCCGTCAGTGTGCCGTTTTGAACAATGTGCAGGTCCGTTCTTCCCTGCATGCTAATGCCCTCCCACACAATGACCGAGTCCCCGCCATGACGGTCATGGGTAGCAACACATACTGGTGCCAAACGCTCATTGGCGGATCTCCATACCCGCACTCGCCTATCAGTGAATTCCACACAAAATCTAGACTCGTCAGTGAACAGCACTGGTTACCAGTCATGCAGCGTCCACCTGGCGTGATCACGGGCCCATTGAAGATGGCCTGGATGTGGTTTCGCGTCAATGGGATTCGAATTGCTGGCCTTCTAGCCCTCATGCCAGCTGTATGAAGACGGTTCCTGATGGTTTTTGTGGAAAGTCTTACACCAGTGGCATTCTGGAAGTCATTTTGGAGGGCAGTAGCGGTAACAAAGCGCTGACGTCGCGCTTGAACGACAATAAACCGGTCCTCACGATGAGTTGTGAACCCTGACGCCCTCCGCCATGCCTATGCGTGACATGCCTGTAAGTTTGAAACCCCAAGGACACCTGCCACGTGCCGTTGGGAATGCCCAGCCTCAAGCATCCCTACCCCCTATTCATCTCCTCATCGTCAATACGCCGTCTTTGCCGTAGATTTGCCATGACCAGTGCTAGGTTCGATATAAACGTTACCATGCACAAGCGAAGTCTGAATAAAACGGATGTGTACATAAAGGTACATGCCCGCGGTGCACCACTTTTCCCGTGCATCTCGAGACATGTAAAGGTAAACAATCAAAATCTGCTAGATAGGTCGGCTTTGCCATATGAATAAACTACATGTATGAGAAAAAATGAGTTGTCTTGAGGTAATCATTAAAAAGATATTTAAGAAATAAAAAGTGATCCCTATCAAATTTTGAGTAGTATATAATTGCCTTGAAGCCCTTTTTACATATATTTGGAATATGTGTATGGAAATTTAGTTTCAAAATCTATAGTGACACCAAGTAGTTTTACAACATCATCACATATATTGTTGTTATTTTCTAGGTTAAAAGTAATATTTTTATCTTTGGTTTTCTTTCCTATGGCAATTGCCTGGAATTTATTAATATTTGCCTGCATGTGATTATCTAAAAACCGCTAGAAAAATGGCTTACTATCATTTTCTAAAGTTTCTTTAACTTTTTCAGTATCATAGTCCGAAACTGACAGAGTATGGTCATCAGCATAATTGTATAGGTCACTATTACATACAAAATGAAAAATGTCATTAATAAAAATGTTAAAAAGTACAGAGCCGAGAATAGATCCTTGTGGCACTCACTTGTATATTTGTGTAAGACTATTATTAAAACAACTTAACACTCGGTTTTCTATCACTAAGATAATTGTTTATCAACTTTAATGCATCCTCTGAGACACCGTAGTATTTAAGCTTTAGCAAGAGGAGGTCATGCGGCAGACAATCGAATGCCTTAGAAAGGTCCATTAAAATTGCTGCAACATATTTATTTTCGTCGAGTGCTCTTTTCAGTCTTCAATTACTTTAAGCAAGGTGCCTTGACAGCCATAAGTTAGATGAAAAGCCGAAAGAAAGGTGTCAAAATGAGCATTAAAGAATTCAGTCAATTGTGCATTTATTGCCCGTTCAGTTTTTTTAAAATAATTGGCAAGATGCTTACTGGTGTGTAATTACCTTTCTCCATAGTACTGTTGTTCTTGTGTATGGGTACTACCTTAGCAACTTTAACACTCACTGGGAAGACTGAATAAGAGAAACTTTTATTAACAATGTTTGCAAGAGGTTCTATAATAGATGGTTTGGCACATTTTAATAATCTTGAGGAGATACCATCTGCCCCAGTGGTTTTCTAACAGGCATTTTATTAATTTGCTTTCTAACAAAACTGCTATTTATAGGTGTAAATTGCAGCTCCTGTATCACACCTTTATGTTTTGATATCATTTCTAAACTTGGATGTTTTTCATCTATATGAATAGAATCTGTGCCTATAAAGGTATATTTTCAAAAAAAAAAATCATTAAAAATTTCACATATTTTATCCTGGTCATTTTCTTTTTCACAGATATGAGTTCGTCAAATATGTTTGTAGTTGTCTCTTCCTCAGCACTCGATGACAGGTTTCTATTTTCTGATATAATGTATTCGAAAAAAGGGTTACTAAAATGAAAGATTAAGGGCCATCATGGCCCTCTTAATTGTTCACTGTATTGGTTTGTATCTTATTTAGAGTGAACCTTTGTAGCTCATAGTTTTACAGTTTGTCATGCTCAGTAGGTTCCATATCGTACCCATGTCAGAACACAGGGACAAAAGGGATCTCAAACGATTGCCTCGATTCAACCAGCCGTAGGTGATTGACTAGAATTTAATAGACTTTAATAGACACCACACAAATAACCAGCGAACCTCCGGAATGGTACTTTTGAGACGTAGTGGTACTTCTTGCGGTAAAAACGATTATTATTATTTTTTTTTTTTTTGGTTTTTAAGCATAATTTTTGTATGGTGGGTGATTTCTGTCATTTCGTTCCGTCGTGTTGGCGGGCCGACAAATGTACAACTGTAGCATTTGTCATATTGCCGCTCATTTGTCTTTCTGTCTTGTTGTCGCCCCGCCAACACGACAGAACGACATTTTAGGGCGCCAGTACATTTCCATACCCGCCAACACGACAGAACGACATTTTAGGGCGCCAGTACATTTCCATACCCGCCAACACGACACTTGCATTTGTTGTTTCGGCGACCCTTGAAGTCATGTTGGCGAGCCAGCACGACGGAACGAAATGGCAGAAATCTGCTATTATATTTGTGCCTTGTTACTCACGTGGTTTCTGTCACGGAATGTTCTGTAGAAGGCCGAATTTGAAAGATATGAAAGATGCTAGCTCTTGTCTCGAATCTTAGTTTCCATTAGCGGTGTCTCCGGAACAAAATGTCTCTGTAACCGTTATTTGTCTAAAACTGTATAAAAGTTCTGTTGCAGTCAATTAAAAAGTAGTAGATGAATATCTCAAATCAATTACCATTTATATTCTATTTTTACAGGCTGTTTTCTGATTTCCTTTTTACAATGAGATGGGAGTATGAAGATTTGATATCTCCAGACTTGTTTCACAGACATGCTTTACTCGCTCTATCATTATACAAAGACTGTTTAAGAGGCCACAGTATGCGACAGTGCTTTTATAATGAAAGTATTCCAGAAACCCTGAAACAGGTAAATATATTTATTCTACTTACTCTTTATGCTTTTCTGTCTATGTCGTCATACGAAGAAAATACAGTACTCGAAAAGCCTTTGCAAATCAAAGTATTCCATAGAGTCTGAAGCCAGTAAATGAAAGTCTATGCTTGTATATGCTGGACTTGCTATATCATATTACAAAGACTGTTTGAGAGGTCAAATTATGCGGCAATGTCTTCTTTATTGAGAGTTTTCCAAAGACTTTGAAGTGGGTAAATGTATTCATGGAAGTATACAGTCTATCCCATTTGAACAACTTGTAGCTGTTATATTGATGAAAATATTCTTTTAGAATACGAATTCGATTTTTTTCATTCTTGATTGCTCGAGACTGGAGGAAAATTTAAGAGAACTTTATGCGACAATAGTCATTTGGTTCAAACCTGAGTAAAAGATTAACACGTAGATCTTGACAATTGTGTTCCACTTTTCAAGGAGGGTGTGCAATTTGCTGAGAGTTTCCATGGTGGTTTTTATGCTTTCCAAATGAGGGAAATATATTCATTGTTTGAAAAGAAGAACGTGTTAGCACTGCCGATGTTTGATAAACATTTCACGATCAAGGCAACGATGAAGACAATATTTCAGTTTCTAGACATAGGTAACAGAAAAGTTATTGATCTTATTTTCCCCATTTCTGACAATGTCGTATTCTTTTTGTTAGTGGCAAGAATAAATTCTTTTTGAATTACAGACGCAATGTTTAAAGGTCATTTGTAAATGAATTAAACTGATTTTTGCATGAAGAATATTGTAAGGATAGCACTTGACTGACATGTAAACAATTTACAACTTCTGATTAGTTGTTTGTTCACTGTTTCTTGTCGATATATCTTGTTTTATTACCACAATGTAAGTGCTTGTCTTAATTTCGTTCCAAGCGTCTTATATTAATCAGTTTACAGAAACTGATGGATCGATTGTCTTTGAATCCACATTAAAGTTTCTCGTGCCGCACACGATTTTCAAACTGTGCAAACTCGGTCACGTTTTGTAAGTCTGTTCTAAAGATTAAAAGTCTAAAAAGGTAGATAAAAAACACTATGTAAGTATAACCAGATAAATCAATAATAAGGCAACTTTACATCAAAATTATTAAACCGCTTGTTGCTTTCTAATCAAACTGAATTTTTGCGTAACTAGGCCAGGTCATAACCCGAACACACATGAGTAGGCTAGCACACGATGAAGTACGTATATATTCTAAGAATAGCAATGACTTTGTATCACTGCGCTACATAGAACATTACATAGAAGTTTGTAAAAAAAAAAAGAAAAGAAAAAAAACAAAACAAAAAAAAACAGGGTAGTCAGAAAGCTATTGAATTAGGTAATTTCTATATTACAAAATGATCATTGAACTTATATGTAGGCAGATATGGTTTAAAATGTTTGAATCGATAGATCCATTTGTTTTGGTGGTAGAAATGAAATTGGGTCATTGATAGGTGATTTTTAATAAGCTTGGTGCCCTTTGAAACATTGTCACACAATCGATCCAAAATAAAAAGTATGTGTGTGGGGGAAGGTGGGGGGATGGGAGGGGGGGGGGTTTGTTGAAACCGGAGTGTAGATATTGATTTGTCTTTCTGTTAAATTTCAGGAATACCAAACAAAGAGACTATGACAAAACTGTTGAGACAGCATAAATTGAATACGACAAAAAAGAAAAGAAGAGACAACGACCCAATGCTAAATGAAACGATAGGCGTTCTCCAAAAGTTTTATAAACCGCTGAACCGTGAAATGGCCAATCTTATGAAAGATGATAGATTCTTATTTAACTCTGGATAAAAATCCTATTGTTTAATATTGCTTTGATTTAAATTCACAAGACAATTGAAGATGTCTCGCCTACGAAACTGATTCGCCGATTTTAGCGTAGCCTTTTGTGTTGTATAAGAAAATTCTGAAGACACTATTTTCAGGAATTTTAACTCATGGTTTTAGGCAACATGAACAAAGTGATACGAAATGGTAGCGCTGCCATAATCGACTCAGTGTGATGAAAAGAGTATCAGCGCGTATCTACAGCAGCTCATAAAATATGACATCAGTGTCTGCGGTTTTTAAATCACATTTTCACATTGCTTGCTAACCTATATTTTCATATTTCTATGTTATACCGGTAAGTGTGTACATGGCAAATTGCATAATTGTTCTTCTTTCATGAATATTTAAGAACATATCCATATTTTTAATAGTTTATTTTTTATATATGGTATATCTTCATATCATGTGATTTGGTGTTTCAATTGATTAGTTTCTCTTGTCTATATTTGAATTGTAATTATTTGATATTTCTATAATTGTACAACGCCAGAGAAATTACTCCGTGTTCAATTAGGTGTTTAATCAAATGTTTCAGTTTCAGCTGTATAAAACTAATAAGAAGCCAGTGCATTTCAAACAATGTTCATTAAAGACTAAAGAAATCGTACTAAATAGGCAGGTAATGGAGAAATAAATACTTTGTTTTATTATTATTGTTGTTGTTGTTATCATGTCAGACTGTCTTATCTTCTGATGAAACTACTGGTGAACTTGTAGAAATATTGGTAAACCTTAAACCTTACCCTACTAAATATGATACTCGGATTTTCTCAGTTTTAAAGTTTGACAGTTTTTAAAAGATTGCACGTAGCAAAATGCACTGACTGAACAGCGAATAGCGTAGACAACTTATAGAAACACTGAGTATGTCGTATATGCAAAAGTATTGGAAGCTAACTGTGCCAGAGGTGAAAAATACTCATATTGATACGTACTCACTTAAAGTAACAAGTCTACATTAAAATGTTATTAGAGAGAAAAATCTGAAAAAAAAATTATTGAAATTTTGATATATACAATAGCCGAACAGTCAGTGTTTGTAAAGTCATATATTTTGTATAACAATTACTCTTGAACATGCCCGAAAATCCTCCACTTGCACATGTTACTGACAACGACACAAGTATCTACGGAATTAGGGTAACTATTTGCTACTTTAATCATTTGATGCAGTCCAGCGTGCTTATTTTTGGCTCGAATAGACTTAACTTAATTTTGACAGTCTCTTCATTTCCAGTTGAATGTCAGGTGGCATTTATACAAAAAAGAAGCATTTTCTATACCATAAGCAGATATCACTCCATTATTCACTGCACGGTAATATCCAGAAGAATCAGACATCTAAAACTTGCTGGTAAAGACCGAAGTGATACAGAAATATACCATCCGCCAACAGACAAATGCTCGTTTAGTACAGTAGATATCACTATACAAATGAATCGATATACAATACCGGTTGCAAAGATTTGTTCTGAAGCAGACCCCACCCTTTGCAGTACAATTATCACATCCATCATGCAAGTCACGGAATGACGGTTGCAACTTTTAAGTAAATATTAACTTATTTCACGTTGCTAATGCGAAAACGCAAAGACACAACAAATAAAAGGCGAAAACACGGCGTTTAGAACGTGTCGTATTTTCGCTTTAAATCTGTTGTGTCTTTGCGTTGGCGGACCGTAGGTCGATAACACGAAAACACTAAAAAGTCAGTTTGTCGTGTTTTCGATCTTTCGCCTTTCGCCCAGAAATCGCGCCCATACGACATGGCACAGATCAGTCACCATAAAGGTAAACTAATAAATGTAGAGATCAATAATAGAGGCAATTGCTTCAGAACTGCCATAATGAGGGGCGTATATACCAAGCTCAGAAATTATAATAAAAGACCTTGCGAAGTATGCAAATATTATTTTTTGCTTCTTTCCTTTATAGCAATGGATAACAATCAGTTACTTAATATGATAGCTATGCTGGGAGTGGGGGTGGCAAAGCTAGTTCGAGTGATAGGCCTCCCAAGCTATTCAGCTCACCCATGAAAACCTTGCAACGTTTTCTGCCAACATTCAACAAGATCATTTGTAGTCTTCTGTAACCTTGCAGCATCGATTGCTGAGTTTACAACCCTGTAAACAACACAATCGTCCACATAGAGACGGCAGCTTGAACTGACAACGCTAGGAAGGTTATTAATGTAGAGAAGAAAGAGGCCCCCGGACAACAGAGCCTTTCGGAACCTTAGTAGTACTAGTGCTTTATGTGAGACACATCTATTTTATACCACTGGCTAATTTCTGTGGCCAGAACTGTCATCGCCAAAGATTGCACTTATCCATTGTAAAGTATTGTTTCTTATGCCATAATGTGACAATTTGTGCAGGAGCCTACCGTGGTGAACAACGTTGTGGGCCTTGCTAAAAGCCATAATGGCATAATCAGTCTTACTTTTTTGAAGGAACTTAGCAAGGTCATTTATGAAACCAACAAGCTCGGCTTCACATTAACGATGGCTTAAAAAAACATGTTGGTTATCAACAATGATGTTGTACTTGTTACAATTTTCTTATGCCCAAGAACTTTGCATGCAGTGCACGTCAAAGAAACTGGCCTATAGTTCTTGTTAGTCAGAAACTTTTCACCCTTTTTAAAAATTGGCGTGACATAAGCCCCTCTCCAGTCAGCTGGGATGGCGCCAGAAGACAAGAGCTCGCTAAAAATTATTGTAAAAATGGGTACTTTTTCCTGAGCACACTTCTTAAGAATTCAGGGTTTGATTGTATTAATTAGGACCAGTAGCCTGAATGGGAACAAGGTTCTTGACATACAAACATAGTTAGGGAGGATTGTGAGTTCATCTGAGGCATGAAAACGCTGTTGCCATCTACAAAAACAGAAAAAATAACGGTAAAGAAAATCAGCTTTTCGTTTGGCAGTGTTACGTAAAATGCCATTTTCAAATAGAGGAGCTACTCCTGAGGAATCATTTTTCAAGCTTTTAATAAATGCCCAAAACTTGTGAGTTGTTCCGTGTTTGCATTCAGCATATGAATTTTATTGTATCTTGATATCTGTTCTTCCAAATAAGTAAGATATAATTATGAAAAGCACATTGAAATTGTTTTCTTGTTGTTACGTCGGTCAGTAGCGATACATCACTAAAGTTATTTGTTGTGTATCAGGATGGATGGTTTTACCGATTTTGTTTCAATTTTTGCAGATTAATTTCTTTACTTTACACCTTTCCATTCGCGTAGATTTTCTTGTTATCGACGCATCCATTTTGGGTGTCTTTGAAAATACAGCTAAGTATTGTTGCATTTGATTGGGTAATTATTTTCTTTTTCTTATTTTCATTAGATCAGTCCTCTTGTTCAATCGTTGTAACTGTCTAAGTTGTTTACGCATCAGTTTGTCCAATCGTTATTATCTAGTGTATGTTTTGCACGAGAATCTTGTGAATTTTATCTATATAAACAAGTGATACTAAATGTCCTGGAGTTTGGTGCTGACCAGTCTGGTCAGTATTGTCAAGACTTAGTCTTGAACTTAAAAAAGACCCAGTCTTTTCTCAGCAAATATTGTTGATTTCATTCTAACTGAATTTAACCCTATGCATAAGATCTCTTTTATTCCATTAATTTAGGTTTTTATACTGAAAAAATATTAAATAAGATTACTAAGATTTCTACAATTGAAAAGAATCATTAAACTGTTCAACATTGCATGATAAACTCATTGTCAGCTAAACAGTGTTAATTATTCTAAATTAGCAGAGGTACTCTTGAACGGCCAAATTACAAAGGTTTTGTCCGTTTAGACCTGACTTCATTGCCTTCCGAACCTGACGAGCCGATTACAGTTGGTAAACCACACCGACTGAAAATAAAATTTGTATTCTGTATTCTTTATTGATCTGGAACTTCTTAATTATTGTACTTTCAGTCTCACAAGCACAAATTCCTGCTGTATGCTGTACTAATTATACCCAGTTATAGATTTATTTAGAATACTAATCGGGGAAGACAACCTGTCTTAAGATCAGATGTTCTTAAAAACTGTAATATTAAAAATTTACGTCAATCATAATTAATCAAATATGATATGAACCCTAAATTTCATTAAGCGCAACTAAACAGCAAAATATCCGGGAATTTGCCTACAAAACACTTGTCAGGCCACAGCTTGAGTATAGCAGCTCGGTGTGGAGTCCACACACTCAGCAAAATATAAACAAGATCGAGATGATTCAGCGTAGAGCTGCTCGATGGGTCACTAGTGACTACTCAACATACAGTAGCGTAACACACATATTAGGCAACTTAGGGTGGCGTTCCCTTGCAAACAGAAGGAGTGATGCCAGACTACTGATGTTTTATAGGATTGTACATGGACTGGTTGCAGTACAAATGCCCTCATACGTTCTTCCACCATCCCGGCTCACTAGACACATGCATCCTTTCTCGTATAGGCAAATTCAAACTTCATGCAATTTTTACAAGTTCTCTTTCTACCCGGCTACCATCATACTTTGGAATTCCTTGCCAGCTGATGTTGCACAGGCACCAACCCTGGACCAGTTTAGGCAAGGGGTTGCCAAACTGTGCCATGACTAATAAGTGAACATGCTGTTTTTATTCTTTTAACTGTACATTTCGCCTTTTTATTAACACTATCAGATTTGTTTTCAATTTCTCACAAATACATTATGTATTACTTTATTTCTCTTATCCATTCTACTTTTAATTTTCTCGCACTGACGCGCACCTGCATAAAATACTCGAGAAGGGTGTCATGCAGTATAAATAGATAGATAGATAGATAGATAGATAGGCGCCTTGTGTCGAGCCCGCCCGCTTAGCTCAATGAGGCACATTGACTGATGACATCACAAGCACCTTTTACCAAAATAGCTGAACTACTGGTTGGCAAAGAGAACCAATATTTATATACTTTTGATTGCAGCAGAATTTTTAACTTTAGATAGGCTAACTTTTTTCTTTGTCAGCCGAATTTTAAGATTCTTATATCATTTGAAAACTCTTTAAATTCATATTTTGAAAATATAAGCAGATTTTGAATTTTTGCTTTTGAAGAAACTAATTTATACCTGTTATTTCAGCTTTTTTCTAGCAGCTCAGATGCACTATGTTTAACCATTTACAAATAAAAAAGTAAACAGTTTTGACAATTATTTTTTAAATATGTGATTTCAAAACAATAACATTCAACGTTCCTATAGGTAGAGCACTGGATTAGTAATCCATCGGTCGTTGGTTCGACCCATGGGCAGGGCAAAATTTTTCCGTGACAATTGTTCTCAGACATTGTGTCTAATGTTCATTTGTCTCTCACCGCTGATTCAGAGTAGATCATGTGGGAACAGTAGTCGGTCACTTGCGGAGAAATTGGCAAGTACTGGTTAGTTATCCAGGAAAACCGGTTAGGTGGACGAAACCGCCGAGATATAACATATGTTGAAATCGGCGTTAAACCCCAAAAACAAAACAAACAAAAACGCCTTGTGTCATAGCATTGTTGTAATGAGGACTTTCAGTGCTCTGATTTTGTTGCTTTTATTAGTAGTCTCCCTTTACTACTGCTCTTCACATTGAAGGTTCTGTAAAGGAAGAAAATTTTCAAGGTTGTGAAAGAAATCGATTTCAACTTAAGTTTGTTCCGATTATAACTACTCCAGGTTAGGAAATTATGAATTAAAGTTTGCTTTTTCTGGTTTATTGCTTCACATTTGACTTGTCTGATATCTTCTGCGTACGAGGAAAGTTGACGACAGCTTTTGAATTTTGCATCTAATCCTGGTCTCCGAAATATCAGCTGTTGAACTCTAGAACTTTCCATGACATTAAGATTTACATAACTAGTTTAAGACGAAACAGAAGAAATCACTAGAAACCATTGTTCATTACGAACAGTTATCATGCCCTCATTCATGTTCAGCACCCAACAAATATGATGTTAACTGTAAAAATGAATCTTAGACAAAGACCTAAAGACTTTAGGGATAAATTTGATGTGAAACATAGATGTGGTTAAATGAGTAAAAGCAAGGAATTCATAAGATTCATCTAAATAAAGAATTGTATTAAAACAGAAAAAATTTAATACATTTTGGTGCAAAAATTATATTAATAAATCATTAAAAATTCAAGTTGGAAATATTTGCCCCATTCATATCCTTGCTTCTTGTATTTCTCTTCTTTCCAAATGAAATCAAAAACTTTCAAGACTGTTTTCTCTAATCTTAAAAAGACAGTTCCAGAAATTATATACAGTATACTGTCTTGATTAGTTGATAGAACAAATTAACTTTGCTTCATACAGTTCACAGTAACTATATCCAACTGGGTATTGTAGTTTTCTTGTGATTTTTAGCAGGGTGTTTAAACTTTAATAAGAAGTACAGTACATGTCTTTATAACTTGTTTAAGAAATCATCATTTTCTGTATAATCACATATACATTGCATGGAATGGATGTAGAAATGGTATTGTTCCAAGGTATCATAGAATGTTTATACAAATATTTATTTTATTATGATTTTAGATGATTTAAAGTTATTGACCTAAATCTGGTAGAAACTTTCACCACTGAAAAGGTACTTTCTGTGTTGTACATGGAAGAAGAGATATTTAACCATTCAAAAAGTTACACAATACATGTATTGACTCGCGATAAATTAGTTGAAGTAGAGTTCAGATGATCTATTGCTCTTCATGACTAATTCAGACATTTGAGCTCCTGTCACTCTTTCTTGTGTCTAGTTTACAAAAAATGTATTAATCAATGACAGAATGAAATCTAAATATCAAACAAACAAGACTTATGCTTCAGTTTCAGGCATATGAAATATATGCTGGAATCAGTTTAATCTGAAGTAAGAATCAATCTGGTTTACATATTCTAGGAACCAGTACCATCTGCAGTTGGCACTAGCAGTCTTCATTTCCTGGGAAACGGAACCATTTGGTCAGAACAAATCTTTCTTTATACCAGGGAACCAGTACCATTTCAAGTGGGAACCAGTTTTCTCTACATTCCTGTAAGGACAACTTCACTGGGTCCTGTCCATGAGGTATGGACAGAGTTCAAACCAGTGTTGCATGGTATCAGCAGAAGGTAACATCTTTGTTTGGTATTAAAGTTGTCATCGTTTAAAAATAGAGATAAGATATTTAGTATTTCGATGTTTATTAAATTGAATTCTTCATGTAAAAGCTTCAGCGTCAGCAGAAACCTGCTAGTCATACATAGAATGAATGAAAACCTAAGAAAACACCTAGATGATTGTGTTTGAAATTTTCTTACAGATTTATCTCCTTGTATTTATGATTATTTATTGTCTCCTCTGCTTGTTTAGATATGGCTTTGCCCCTGGAGAGAGGGCATATTGTTTTTGGTCTGTTTGTTTGTTTGTCACAAAACTTTAACCTTGACCATAACAAGGAAGTCCTTCTACCTACAGCCTCCACTCTTCATAGGTGCATGCTTCTTGATGAGCTCTACCCCCAGACCAACTTAGAGGTCATGGGTCAAAGGTCACCCCCCCCCACTATTTCCTGGAACCCCACCCCCCCTTTGCCTTGCATAGCTTGAAGAGAGAAGTATTTGTCATAAAAAGTCTTATTTCTCATTTTTGTTGATTTCAGATTGGATCCTATGACAAGCAGCTTTGGGAACAGTCAGTAGAGCAGAAAGTTATAGAGGTTTGTTGTCAGATAGACCAGAATAAATGAAACTGAGTGTAGGACAAAAGCCCCCCCCCCCCTCCCCCCCGGACGAAAGCCCCCCCCCCTCAATTATTTCTATTATAGATGATTATAATCTTGTAATCAAGCTAGTAATTAGAATACCTTAACAATAGCTGGGAATTATCAGTTTTGATCTTTAATCAATTTCAAAAGACTTCTATGTAAAAGTTGTGAATGAGGGTTTCATTTTGAACAAATTAACAAAATAAACAATTTTATTAAAAAAGCATACATATACAAATATATGTTTTCTATTTGTTAATTAGATATATATAACAAAATAACCAAATTAATTGCAAAAAAGGCAGATATTAATTCATTTACACTAAATGTAAATGTAATGGACCATGGGGGGGCTTTTGTCTTACCTTTACTTTTTTATGGGGGGGCTTTTGTCCTATGTGGAAAATTCATGGGGGGGCTTTTGTTCACCTTGTCATTTTTAGACGGGGGGGCTTTCGTCCGGGGGGGCTTTTGTCCGTATCCCAGTGAAACTAATTGCTTCATATGCATACATATTATGGACTTGCAGCTAAAAAAGCATTAAGTTTTAGTAGTATTCAACATTAGATTTATTTCATACCATAGTTTAATATCTAAAGATATGGATAAGTTTTTCAAAGTATGCATCAATCTACTTTGAAAAAATTTGAATGTTCTTGAACCAATTTAACAAAAAAAGTATCAAAGTCAATGGAGTTTCTACTCTAGTATTTTTGTGAAACTGGGGCCAGGAAATAGTTGTTTCTTTTACTTGTATAATTATCTTACATCTAGCTAACTTTAGAATTTTTGTCTGAGTTGCAAAGAGACATTGCTTAAAAAATGGAAATATAAAATTTTAAAGCTTTATGTATATTGTAATTTTGTTCAACTTTGTCCATTTAATATATATAAAATTATTAAAAATTGCTGAATCCCATTTAGTTTAAAACAAGCTGTTGCAGGTTACATTAATCCTGCTCAGTGCTTGCTTCTTGGATTTAAACCAGCACTCTCACCTAAGTCTCAGTAGTATTTAAACCAGCAACCTTCGGAACAGGAACCCGATTTACAACCCATGACCTGTGCTTCTACAGTGATATTTCAGCAAGGTGACTTATGGCTTGCAGTTTACTTTTCTGAAGGTCAGGTGTATTTCAGTTTACATATAATTATATACATATCTGTATGTATAAATATATGATTTGACTGTTACAGGGAATTCAGCAGGCCCCAAGAAGAGTTGTACGTCCAAACACAGAGCTTATCGATGTAGACCTTGTGCGGGGGTCAACTTTTACTAAGGCCAAACCACAAGTACCATGGACTTATATCACTATCAAAACTTTCAGCCGTGTTGTGCTTTTTCCCTTCCACTACAAATGGTATGCTTTGTTGATTTAGCTGAAATTACGTGAGCTGAAATTAATGGAATTTTTTTTATTGAATCTTTCATTTTTTTTTTTTTAATCAAGAAGTGATCTATCAGTTTTGATATTGGATCAGCATATTGCATCCAACTTGTAACTATGCCGTAGAGACAATAATTTAGAAAAAAAACAGGTCCAGGACAAAAACAGGTTCAGTACCAATGTACAAATGGTAATAGCGTAATCTGACAGGGTTGCCTAACGGCATTAATAGGAGATGTAAAAGATACATTTTCTGGGTTGCAATGTTATAAAAAGTTAACACTTTACATTAAGCCATTGGAAACATATTTTGTCTTTCTGGATTAGCATTATAAAGTCATTAATCAGATGATTTCATACTGGCCCAGTTTTGGGGCCTTGGCCACTCATTATGACCCTTTTCTTATTGGTTTGGACCAATACAGCAATCCTTGGTCAAATTACAGGACCAGAAGGAAATAATCCCATTAATTATCTAAAGACATATGTGGCCTATAACTAGATACTGGAAATATATTCAGTCTTAAATCTAAATACTGGAAATATATGATACCTTATAACTAAATACCAGAAAAATATCCTGTCTTAGAACTGAATACTGGAAATATATGATACCTTATAACTAAATACTGGAAATATATGATACCTTATAACTAAATACTGGAAATATATGCTGCCTTGTAACTATATACTGGAAATTTATGCATCCCTATAACTATGCCACCTTATAACTAACTACTGGAAAATATGCAGCCTTTCAACTCAATACTGGAAATATATGCAGGCTTATGACTGAATACTGGAAACATATGCAATCTTATTACTAAAGTTTCTGAAGAAAAAAATTCGCGGGTGTGCTGGCATTTTAGATGTTGAAAGCACATATGTTTTGAAATGGTTTTTTATGTTTGTTTTTAGTGGAATGAAGATTTTTTATTTTCTCTTTCTTACTTTGATGTTTCATTAATCATTTTATAGAAAATAAAACACTTCAACACATTCTTAAATACTTCAAAACTTAATGCCAAAGTTATCATCATACAAGAATGTTATATTCAACCAGGTGGATACAGCAGACATCACTGCCATTCTGGGCGTTCCTGATGGTATTATATACAATGCAGATTATAACAACATTTGTGTTCTTCAACAATGTAGGAGAAGAATTGACACAGGATGTAAGTATGGTTTTATATTACAGTGGATATTAATCATAGTAAACCTTAACTAAGAGTTTAAATGCACAGATATACAGGAAAGAAGTAAACTGCAGAGTTAAACATGATGGAAGTAACTTCACATTTACATACACTGCAAGTAAACTGTACAGTTAAACATGATGGAAGTAACTTCACATTTACATACACTGCAAGTAAACTGTACAGTCAAACATGATGGAAGTAACTTCACATTTACATACCCTGCAAGTAAACTGTACAGTTAAACATGATGGAAGTAACTTCACATTTACATACGCTGCTAGTAAACTGTAGAGTTAAACATGATGGAAGTAACTTCACATTTACATACACTGCAAGTAAACTGTACAGTCAAACATGATGGAAGTAACTTCTCATTTACATACACTGCAAGTAAACTGTACAGTCAAACATGATGGAAGTAACTTCACATTTACATACTATGCAAGTAAACTGTACAGTTAAACATGATGGAAGTAACTTCACATTTACATATGCTGCAAGTAAACTGTAGAGTTAAACATGATGGAAGTAACTTCACATTTACATACGATGCAAGTAAACTGTACAGTTAAGCAGGATGCTTGTTAAGGATTCAGTTACAGATAGGATGCTAGTTCAAAAAACAGATGCACAGGGTGCTGGCATACTGTACAGATAAACAGGATTCTTGTTTAGTATACAGTTGCAATGGGTGCTGGCGTACTGTACAGATAAACAGGATGCTTGTTTAGTATACAGTTGCAATTGGTGCTGGCATACTGTTCAGATAAACAGGATGCTTGTTTAGTATACAGTTGCAATTGGTGCTGCCATACTGTACAGATAAACAGGATGCTTGTTTAGTATACAGTTGCAAAGAGTGCTGCCATACTGTACAGATAAACAGGATGCTTGTTTAGTATACAGTTGCAATGGGTGCTGGCATACTGTACAGATAAACAGGATGCTTGTTTAGTATACAGTTGCAATGGGTGCTGGCATACTGTACAGATAAACAGGATGCTTGTTTAGTATACAGTTGCAATGGGTGCTGGCATACTGTACAGATAAACAGGATGCTTGTTTAGTATACAGTTGCAATGGGTGCTGGCATACTGTACAGTTAAACAGGATGCTTGATTAGTATACAGTTGCATAGAGTGCCAGCATACTGTACAGTTAAACAGGATTCTTGTTTAGAATACAGTTGCAATGGGTGCTGGCATACTGTACAGATAAACAGGATGCTTGTTTAGTATACAGTGGAAATGGCATACAGTGACAAAGGATTATGAACAGATCAACAGAGTGGCAGTACAAGTGTTGTATAGCGGTACAGAGTAAATATAATTTTATTGTAACTGTACAGTAACATGAATATTAAAAAAAATTAATTTGGACAGTCAGTAAATAACTTCTCATTGAGGTAACATTTACATGTACTTTATGCAGCTATTTTGTTCAAATTAATTTTAGTGATGAGGCTTGGGGCTGCATTTTATGATTTTTAGTTAAAAGAAAAAAATGTCTTTTCCACTGCACTTCACAGAGCATGATTTTATTTTTAAAACACTGCATGTTTGCTTTCTGTTTTCAGTGGACACATATTACATTAATATTATTTTCTTTGTATATAAGTGGCTTTTTCAATACATAAAAACAGCTCCCTTTTGTTATAATGATAAAATTGTTGCAAGTTATTGAATTTAATTTTATTTAAACCAAAGAAGTTTTAGGTAAGTAATAAAAATGTTGACAGGTTATATTGCCAAGTTTATTTGTTGATTACTAATATAACATTCACCTATTGGCTCGGTTTATTTCAACTCATAAGTTATACTGGGTCATATAACCTGTCAAAAAATTTGTAACTAATGTTATATCAGGCATATAAAAAGAAATAACTGCACAGACAAACAAGCAGTGCTATGTTTATTTATTTGTCTTGGGAAATATGATTGAACATGGATAATCTGTTTAAGGAACAGTCACTGAGTGAAGTCATGGTTCCATTTCTACTGATGGTTTTACTCGGTTTGATCCATTCACAGACGATTCTTACCCACCTTAAACCACCTGTCAGAGATACCAAAAGGTAAGTTATGTATGAATGTAAATTGGCTATTACAGTGGTTTAAAGTTTGAATGAGAATCTAACAGCTGTATAATTTGATAAATAACATCTGCTTAAAGTCTGTGTATTTCATCGAGCTAAAGACATACAGGTTAAAAGTAAAGTTTGGGAAGATGTCTGTGAAAGTTATAAATAAAATGCAAATTCCTAGACAAGCCTTTTATTTTAATGTCTCTTTTATTATATTGCTGGTAGTTCAGTGTCCCTGTATTATAAATGGATATATTACCACGCATACATATAAAGTAGACTGGGACTGAGCTAAAGAAAGATAATTCAGAACCTGTTTTGAATAATACAGGTCACAGTCTGGATTACTGTTTAAGGTCTGAAACATAAAGATGCTAGTTCTTGATGATTTGGCTCATTTTCAGGCCAAAAAAAAAAGATAGGTTTTTGCCCCTCCTCTTTGGGGGGTATATAGATTTGCCCTTGTGCGTCACACTGTCCCACTGCCATGCTGTCACGCTGTCTGTCCCTAGACCAGTTTGTGTCAGGTGTAACTCAAAATGTATAACTACTAGAGCCATTAAACTTCTAAGAATAGTTGTCAGCATGTGAAGTTACACACCCGGTTATTTTGACAGAAAATTATTAGAATTAGGCAGAGTTATGCCCCCTGATTAAGCAAAGAAAATAGCATTTTTAGACTTGTGTCAGATGTACATGTAACTCCAAATGTATAACTGCTAGAGCCATTAAACTTTCTGAGAAATGTTGTCAGCATATGAAGTTACACACCTGGGAATTTTGATGCAAATTTATTGAGATCGGCATAGTTATGCCCCCTGATTAAGCTAAAAATAGCATTTTTAGACTATAAACAAAGTGGAGTGTGGGGGCATCTGTGTCCCATGGACACATCTCTAGTTAAGTCTAAGAAGGGCTCCACGGATTTGTCTGTATTCTGAGAAATATTTCCATATTTTGTTTCTTTCTAAAACACAAGCACTGAACATGATTCCCTATACTTTTCTATATAACTATATTTAACAAGTTAATACATTCTGTGTTGTTTTCTGTTCTATACTCTCTGTGTCTTCTGTATGTAGTAATGATTCTTCTAGTGATTCGTAAGTAACTTGTGTTACAAAAACCCCACCCTCCTGCAACAGTTGAAAGGAAATTCTAGTATGTTTTGTAGTCTCAAGGGAACTTTTTGGTTTAGCAATGCAAGTCTTTATTCAATATGATAGACTGATTTGAAAGGATCTTTGAATATTGCCTAGTTGAACAAGTACACAAATGATCTACTTGCTTGCTGGCTTAGAAAAAAATCTGCTTTTAGACACAGCCTTTCCATTTTTTTTCTAAAAAAGAATAAAGCCAAACAAACAAAAGAAAACAATGCTTTAAACTTGAAACCTATGATTGTAAAATCATAGGAACAATAAAATATTTGAAGTTGTTTTCTGTATTGAAAGTTGTAAGTCATCATAATGTTGTAATATTTTTTCCTTGAGACTGGTAGTTAAAGCATTTTGAAAGCATTTTGGAGTGATTTGAACATTATGACTGTATTTGAATAATGCCATTTGATGAATTCTGCTAATGAGTTTGATATAAGTTGTTAATCTTTCCTTGCCCTGATAACCCCAACAGCATAAGCAAAAGCTTAAACAACTTTTTTCATCTTTTTTTCTTCTTCTTTTTTCAAAAGATTGTATAGTGCATTCAGATGAAACTGTGTTAAGATAGTTTATAAAGAAGTGCTCTAGACTCATATTGGTTTCGTTTGATTCAGTCCTAGCATGAATTTTTCCCCATAAACATGTATATTTTCCATGGATTTGTGATTATATTAGTTCCTGTGATCAGGCATTTGTTTCAGTGGTCCAGATTTATTTATTTATTTATTTTTTAGGTACTGCTCTCATATTTTGCCATGGTCCTATTATAAGTAAATTTGAAGGCACTATTAAAAATAACATGAACTCTTTGTGTTCTGCTTTCAGCCAGTTCTGTTTTTCTGTTGTCTTGTTCCTATTTTGTGCAGTAGGAATGTTAAATGTTCTTGTAATTTAGTATCCCAACACTCCTCCACCCCCTGCCAGATGGCAATGTCACAATTTGATGACACTCTGGTGCAGGCACAAAGTTTGTTCCAATCAGATTAGTAGCATAAGGACTGTGTACCTTTGATTAATTTACTCTGCAGTATATAATGCATATAGAATAATATAGGAAAAATATAATCATGTCACTAAACACAAATATGTATTATCTATATAGGATGGTGCAGGCACACAGTATGTTCCAGTCTGGTCACCTGATTTATGGCCCTTTGATTAATTTGTTGTAGCATAGATTAATTACATGTATACTTATATAGGGATCACTTTAAATATTGCTATTCAGAAAGCATTAAAACTTGTCAGGAATGTTCTTTGCATGAACCTCTGCTGAAGTTGTTCAAGCAATTCCACTGTTTAGAATTATTGAAAAATATGTAGTCTTAAAAAAAATTACATACCTGAAACCATAAGGCCTACAGCAATGATATTTGGTAAGTGCCATCTTCTGGTGGTCTTGTACCAAGCTGTGAAAAATTGTGCCCCTTGGGCTAGAAATGGCCACACCATAGGGGTCCCAAGATTTACACAGAGTTTTATTGAAAATAGAAAAACAGCTACTCAGAACCACAAGGCCTAGGACTTAGTGACTCAGTCTAGTGGTCCTCTAAAAATTTATTCAAATTATGCCCCTGAGTTCAGAAATGACCATGCTCTGGGAGTCCCAAGTTTTAACATAGAGTTATAAGAAAAACAGGATAAATATTTTTTCAGACCACAAGGCCTAAGGCTAAGATGGTAGGAATATGACATGGTCTGGTGATCCCACATCATAGGTAGAGGGATAAAAACTTACCAGGAGTGTTCATCAGAGGGATATAGGTTTTGCACTGTGTGTCTGCCTGTCAAACCTTCAGTCTGTGTCTCTGGTTTCATAACACCTGGATTGAAAATCATGAAAATTGACACAATTTTATGTTGTCCATCTGTCCAAATCCTGAAATGTGTAGGATATAGATAAAATCACAGTAACTCAACAACATTAATTTTGTCACATTTGACAGCTGCTGAGGTTGAGTAGAAAGGTATCTGAAGATAATATATCTCATGACCCAACTTTCACTTTCATATACAATAGTCATCTTTTAAGCTTGGAGGCTTTTTTCAAAACCATGTATTTTTATTAAAGAAAGAGTTTATTTTCAAACTCATATCCCCAAAGTAAAGAACATTTTATGTGAAGGATATAAATTCAGTAAATTTGCTTATCATTTAAACTTTATTTTATAGTATTTTAAAGTCTGCTGATTTTTAGCTCACCTGAGCACAAAGTGCTCAAGGTGAGCTTTTGTGATCGCCTGATGTCCGTCGTCCATCTGTCCTTGCGTTGTCAACTTTTTCTTCAAACAACTTCTTCTCCTGAACTGCTAGGCCAATCTAGCTGAAACTTGGCAGGAATGTTACTTGCATGAAGCTAAACCAAAATTGATCAAATGGTTCAGGTCAATTGCATTTCTAGGCCACAGGAGCTAAAAATAGATTTTCAAAGTTGGAACTTTAAAAATCTTCTTCTCCAGAACTACAAGGCCTGGAGCTTAGATATTTGGTATGAAGCATCATCAGGTGGACCTTTACCAAGTTTGTTCAAATCATGACCCCTGGGTCAAAAATGGCCCTGCCCCAGGGGTCACTAGTTTTACATAGAATTATATAGGAAAAACTTTAAAAATCTTCTTGTCTGAAACTACAAGGCCTAGAGTTTAGATATTTGGTGTGCAGCATTGTCCAGTGGACCTATACCAAGTTTGTTTAAATCATGGCTCCTGGGTCAAAAATGGCCCAGCCCCGGGGGTCACATGTTTTACATAGAGTTATATAGGAAATCTTTAAAAAATCTTCTTGTCAGAAACTGCAAGGCCTAGAGTTTAGATATTTGGTGTACAGCATTGTCCAGTGGACCTCTACCAAGTTTGTTCAAATCATGGCTCCTGGGTCAAAAATGCCCCCCCCCCAACCCCCCAGGAGTCAAATGTTTTATATAGAGTTATATAGAAAAACTTTTAAAAAATCTTATTGTCAGAAACCGCAAGGCGTAGAGTTTAGATATTTGGTGTGCAACATTGTCTAGTGGACCTCTATCAAATTTGTTCAAATTATGTCCCCTGGGTCACTATTGGCCCCGCCCCAGGGTTCTATTGATTTACATATAGTTATATAGGAAAAACATGAAAAATCATTTTTCTCCGAAACTAATAGGACTAGACCTTAGATATTTGGTGTGGAGTATTGTGTTGAGAACCTTTACCAGTATTGTTTATATGTTGGCCCAGGGGTCAAAATTGGCCCCACCCCTGGGGCTCTTAATATGTAAAAAAGGCAATCTTTAAAAATCTTCTTACTGGAAACCTCAATGCCTACAGCTTAGATATTTGGTATGCAGCATTGTCTAGTGGATGTCTATCAAGTTTGTTCGAATTATGTCCCCTAGGTTAAAATGGGCCACGCCCCAGGGTTCTTTTGGTTTACATATAGTTATATAGGAAAAACATGAAAAATCATTTTTCTCCGAAACTAATTGGACTAGACCTTAGATATTTGGTGTGGAGTATTGTGTTGAGAACCTTTACCAGTATTGTTTATATGTTGGCCCCGGGGTCAAAATTGGCCCCGCCCTGGGGGCCCTTTATATGTAAAAAAAGCAATCTTTAAAAATCTTCTATCTTCTAACCTCAATGCCTACAGCTTAGATATTTGGTATGCAGCATTGTCTAGTGGACTTTAACCTTGTTTGTTTGAAAAATGTCACTGGGGTCACTATTGGCCCCGCCCGAGGGGTTATAAGTTTTAAATAGCAGTATAGAAGAAAATTTTTAAAAATCTTCTTGTCTGAAACCACAAGGCCTAGAATTTTAAAATTTAGCATGAAGCAAGCTTTATCAAGCTTTTTGAAATTATTAGATTAGGTTAAAGGTCATGGAGGCTAAAAATAGATTTATCTACTGTACCTCATAGAGCCTTCATTTATAGACCAATATCTTTGATATTCAGTATATAGGTTCCTTGCATGGACGTCTACCAATGGCTAGGGTTTGAGGTCACTGGGTCAAGGTCAAAGTCACCATAGCTTATAATAGATATTTCTACTTTCTGTCATAGAGCCTTTATTTATTGACTGATATTTTACATATTTGGTTTGTAGACACTTACATATTTTTAATTAAAAAATGAAATACTGCTTAGCAGCAAACCTACAGCCAAAGTACTCAGGTGAGCGATCCAGGGCCATCATGGCCCTCTTGTTTAATCTTTCTGATTAGAGAGAGGGCATGTATTGAAGGGTAGTCTTAATTGTCCCCCAGTTCAATCCATCCAATTATGACCTAAGTTGTTGAAAGGGACTTAAAACCTGAGTTCACTCACTCTTAACTGTTCTAATTTTTACAATTTTATTCCTTAAGAACAGCATAGATCTATTGGTTATTCATTATACAGTTTATGTGAGTTTTTACTTAAAATCTAAAAATAAAATAATGCATTAGAAAGAAAGAAGTACAGGGGCTGTAACTTAAAATTAGGAAGATAAAGAGTCCTCCTGTGTCCCTAGCATGTGACTTTCATGTTTGTTTAATTGATCTTTTTTTTTTTTTTTTAACTTTTTTGTTGTACCACCAATAAAATCAGGAAATAGGAGAAGACAAATGCATGTAGTTTGGTTGCAATAATATGACAGGTTTGAGTATAAAGTTCAAATGTTAGAGAAAAACTGTATTCTTTTGAACAACAAATCTTGTGTATCTTTTTTTGTGTAGTTTTGATAATCTTTTGGACTTGTTTGGCATCTAAGTATAAAAAACTTCATGTCCATACCTCCAGTCTGCTAACACTCTCCTGTTAAGACAGGCATTATATTCCAAATAGAAACCAGTCTCCCAAGTTGAGTAATTAAAATCACCCAAATCACCACATCTTTCACTGTTTGATGGTCATAGCCTCAAGCCCCATAACCATGTTTAGCTCACCTGAACACAAAGTGCATGGGGTGAGCTTTTCTGATGAGTCTTTGTCTGTTGTCTGTAGTCTGTTCGTCGTCAACTTTTCATTATAACGACATCTCCTCTGAAACCAATTGGCCAGATATAATGAAACTTGCCTGGGATGTTCCTTGCATGAAGCTCTACCAAGATTGTTCAAATGGTTCTGGTCCATTGCATTTCTGGTTCACTGGAGCAAAAAATAGATTTTAAAAGTTGGATCTTTAAAAATCTTCTTCTTCCGAAACCTCAAGGCTAGGGGTCAGTTGATTTTATATAGAGTTATATAGGAAAAACTTTAAAAAATCTTCTTCTCAGAAACCGCAAGGCCTAGAGTTTAGATATTTGGTGTGAAGCATTGTCTAGTAGATCCTACTAAGTTTGTTCAAATCATAGCCACTGGGTCAAAGAAGGCCCTGCCCTGGGGGTCTTTTGTTTACAAAGAGTTATATAGAAAAAAGTTTTAAAAATCTTCACATCAGAAACCAAAAGGCATAGAGCTTAGATATTTTGTATGTAGCATTTTCTATAGGACCTCTACCATGTTTGTTCAAATCATGGCCCCTAGGTCAAAAATGGCCCTGCCCCAGTGGTCACATGTTTTACATAGAATTATATAGGAAAAATTTTAAAAATCTTCTTTTCAGATACCACGAGGCCTAGAGTTAAGATATTTTGGGTATAACATTGTCTATAGGACCTCAACCAAGTCTGTTCATACCATATCCTCTGGGTCAAAAAAAGCGCCGCCCCAGAGGTCACATGTTTTACATAGTTTTATAGGAAAAACTTTAAAAATCTGCTTGTCAGAAACCACAAGGTCTATAGTTCAGATATTTAGTGTGCAGCAGTTGTCTAGTGGACCTTTACCAAATTTGTTCAAATTATGACCCTGAGGTCAAAACTGGCCCTACCCATGGGGGGGTCATTTGATTTTACACAAGGACTTATATAGGGAAAACCTTAAAAAACTACTGCTCTGAAACTTGTTTGTTGTTATGTTCCCCCCCCCCAAACCCCGCCCTTCTGATGGAGACGTATTGTTTTTGCCTTGTCCTTGGGTGTCTGTTTGTCTCTCTGTCTGTCACACTTAGTTTCCTTTCAATAACTTGCGTACCAGTAGACCCAAAGCCTTCAAACTTCACAGGGTTGTTGTCCTTATCGAGTACAAAAAATCCCTTTAGTATTTTGGGTCAGTAGGTCAAAGGTCAAGGTCAGAGGGACCTCTAGAGTGAAAACCGTTTCCACTCAATAACAGAATTACCATTTCACCCAGAGCTTCCAAACTTCATAGGATGATTGCTTTTACTAAATAGAAGAACCATATTGTTTTTGGGGCTAGTATGTCAAAGGTCAGGGTCACAGGGACCTGTAGAGTGAAAAGTATTTCTGCAGAGTAACTGTAGTACCATTACACCCAGAGCCTTCGAACTTTGTAGGATAATTGTATTAGAAGAACCCTATTGTTTTAAGGTCCATAGGTCAAAGGTTAAGTTCACAGGGACCTCTAGAGTGAAAACTGTTTCTGGTTGGTAACTGGAGTACCATTTTACCCTGAGCCTTCAAATTTCATAGGATGATTGTCTTTACTCAGTAAAAAAAAACCTGTCATTTTTGGGGTCAGTATGTCAAAAGGCAAGGTCACAAAGACCTGTAGCATGAAAACTATTTCTGCTCAGTTACTATAGTACCATTACACCCAGAACCATCAAACTTCACAGGGTAATTATATTAGAAGAACCCTATTGTTTTTGGGTTTTTTGGGGTCTGTATGTCAAAAGTCAAGTTCACTTGGACTTGTAGAGTAAAACTATTTCTGCTGAAAAATTTGAGTACCATTACACCCAGAGTCTTCAAACTTAATGAAAACTTATTCAAACTTGCGAACAATGAACACCCATAACAACCAATAACAATAGTTGTAACTTAAGCAATGAGACTCAGGTGAGCAATTTAGGGCTATCATGGCCCTCTTGTTGTAAGAAAGTTGTGAGCGTTTTATGGAGAATGAATGGAAGTCTAGTTCTGGTTCATCCCAGGAATGATGGTTAGGTTAACTACCTGACACAATTAACTATGACTGTAAGATGTCTTTAAGCTCCGATAAACCAAACTTCCAAAGAGAATTATAAACTCCTGTATGTTTTCAAACAAGTGATATTTGGGAAAAGATGCTGTTTGTTTAATGGAAACAGTTACCAGTTAGCTTGCCATTAGGATGTTATAGATATCAGATATTCCTGATGGCTTTGGAATCTATTGAAAAAGAGATAACAGCTGTGATATTTTCAGAAAATACCAGTTGGCAATGATTTATACTGTAGTTTTTTGTTCTTTGTCTTATTTTTTTGCGTGGGGTAGGAGCAGGGGAAGGCAGGCAATTACTGTGTTGTTATTAAGCTATTCTTGTTTGTATATGAATAGTTTAGATTATCAAGTGCTTTAATTGTTATCCAGGGATGGTTGGCGGAGGAAAAGATCCTTGTCACAAAACAGAGGAAGTGTTTCTAATGTAGATGTTATTGGCAGTTCTTCAGCTCAACAGAATGACCCTTCCCCTTGCCAGTCAAGATCAAGTATGAAAGGGCACAATAGTTCAAGACCATTAAGGGAGAGAACTAAGGAAAGAAGAGTTCGACTGAAGCCAAACAATCAACGGCCAAGCTTGAGACGTGAACAGAACCATGAAAAAGCTTCGCAGGATTCAGAATCTGCCTACCACACACATGAGGCCAGTGACTCTATTGCTGACAGAAACTCTTCAGTAGAACAGGATTCTAATGGACATAGTGGAAGGAAAGATAACTCTGTCAGTGGCAAACTTGATATAACTCCAAAGATTTCTGTTCAGTGTGATACAAATAGTGTATTAAAGGTTGAAGCATTTCTTAAAAAGAATGAAAGTCAGGAAAGTGACTTTCCAAAAGAATCCAATTCAGAAGATGAGAAACTAGTTGTGATTGATAATGGTTGTGAAAAGAAGAGACATAGTCAATCCATCTCCTCTGATAATGAGGATGATGATGATGTGAAAGTAAAGACTGGAGCAATTTCTGACCTAAGCAAGAAGGATGACTTTGAAGTGAAATCACTCACAGAACAAAATACCAAAGAAATGGAAACAGACAGTCTGAAAACTGATGAAAATGACGTAAATGGAAAACCATGTGTGAAAGAACATAATTATGCTGAAGAAAGCGAAGGGTCATTAATAAATATCTCCATTAAAAACTCTTCAGGCGTGGATGGCAAAATTAGTGCTAGTGATCCAAACAGAGAAAAAGAAACGAAAGAAGTTTCTAGTCAGCAAAAAGATGTGAAAAATTCTTGCCCATCAACTTTAGAACTAGAACATCAAACTGAATATCTGTCCGCATCTGTTGAGACAAAAACAGACAGAAGTCGTGCCACACATACTGTAAGTTCAGTCCATTTTACAAAAGATTTAGTCCAGCTAAGGGAGATCACTCCTAAGAGTTCAAGGGAGGGAACTCCAACACACACACATTCAGATGTGTTGTTACAAAGCAAGAGAGCTTTGAGGGGAAGTGGCCTGTGCCAGAATTCAGACACAGAATCAGAGTCAGATACCAACCTTGCCACCAGTAAAATCTTGCCAAATGTTAGACGTCGAAAACTGAACTTGCCAGATAGTAGTGAATCTATCCTTAGAAACCGCAGACAACCTGGTCTTAATCTCAGAGACTCTAAAACTCACAGCACAACTGGTGTAAGTTCATCAGAAGGAGAAACTGAAGGTCAAAGTTCAGAATACAGTAGAGGCAGTAGAAAGGTAAGCTTGACTGTCTTTGGACCTGAAAGTGTAAGAAATTATTACCTAGTCAGGATGAGCAGTCATTAGTGGTTCAGTATTTAGGTAATCTATAATAAAAGAGGACATTGTAATGATAATGGTGTTCTGTTAAAAAAATGCTTGGTAAATAAAGGGTATGATTTTTTTATTTCTACACACATAGCCCAAAATAGCATTTGATACGACAATATGAATCATGTAAATTACTTGATCTTTAAAGTTTGAACCGAGTCAAAAGTCGGATTGTAAGACAGGCTATTAAGAGTGAAAAAGATACATTTTAAACAAACCAATCCTATTGAAAAAAATACATGCTTAGATTTGGTGAATAATCTCAATATAACTTATAGTATGTATTTTATTTAGTCTTTAATAATCTCTTTTACAGAACATGGCCAGTTCAGAAGAGTGGGGTGACCATTTGCAGTCCGATGTTGACACAACAACGGAATCTAGCAGTTGTGGCACTGAACCTGAGATAGCTCAACATGAAGAGGTAGAACAGGAAACAGACACAGAATACACGCAGCTGGGATCTAATATCGGCATGACAACAAGCAATCTACATGCCATGAACATTCTTACAGTAAGTATTGGTATTTTAACACCCAGAATTTGACAAAAAATTGTATTTGTTATAGAGAATGTAATGCCCCAGTGCAGAAAGGTTGTAAGTGCTTCTTTGAAGTATACATATACAACCTTGTTTTGCACTCTGCCATCATATCTGCCATAAAATAATTCGAGTTCATGCAGGGTTTTTGGACTTGAAGCATGTTAAGTCAGTATACCACTGAATATGTTGCACCTTGATTGTTTCAGTGTTTTATAAAATAATGCATGAATGGTCATGGTCAGTTTCTTCTTTTTTGTAAAAAAAAAAGGCTTCGGACAATTGGCATGTTACATGTAGGTAGATACCTTGAAGTAGACATTGAGAAAACAATGTTAATTTGCCACACTTTCTCACAGATCTGTAGTCATTTTTAAAAAGGATGAATTGTTGAGGAACGACGTTTGTTTTCAGTCTTAAGGGTGTAAAATAGCTAGGTTGGTGCTAAGAAATGAGCCCTTAGAGGCCAGATTTCCATTCCACCTGAAATACATGTTTTTAAAAACAATTCTGCCAGAAATTGTGGAAAAGGTGTCATTTTTCAGAAATTTCAGTTGCCATTGGGTTTTTTTTGTTACAAATAACATTGACAGAAATAAGATAACTTCATTCCACAACATTTTTGTATCTTTTAGTATGAAAATGACCTAACTTTAACCCTCTGCTTTAAAGAGCTTCATTTGCTAACTTTTATGTCAGTTAAGTAGACATATGTCATTTTGTCCTGAGACTTCCATTTTATCGTGACATTGTTTTCTCCAGGTCTTCTAACAATATTACATAGATATAGCATTTTCAACTTGCTCTAGAAGAAATACTGATAAAAGTGAATGTGGTTACTATATGTGTGGTTACTATATGTGTGGTTACTATATGTGTGGTTACTATATATGTGGTTACTATATGTATGGTTACTATATATGTGGTTACTTTATGTGTGGTTACTATATATGTGGTTACTTTATGTGTGGTTACTATATATGTGGTTACTTTATGTGTGGTTACTATATATGTGGTTACTATATGTATGGTTACTATATGTGTGGTTACTATATGTGTGGTTACTATATGTGTGGTTACTATATATGTGGTTACTATATATGTGGTTACTATATATGTGGTTACTATATATGTGGTTACTATATATGTGGTTACTATATGTGTGGTTACTATATATGTGGTTACTATATATGTGGTTACTATATGTGTGGTTACTATATATGTGGTTACTATATGTATGGTTACTTTATATATGTGGTTACTATATGTATGCCAATGATAAAATGCCTCTTGATGTTAGATGCAATTTTCATGTCGGAAAGTGAGAGACATTTATGTGGTATTTTAAATTATTTATTACGAAGCTCAAAGAAACTTTTATCTCATTGAAAGAATTTGTTTCCTTGCCAGTTTATTGTCAGTTATATCAAAACATTTGAAATTATTTGAATTCAAGCAAAGTAATACTGCTTTAGTCAACCTATTGTTTATCATCTTTGAGTTAATAATGCTGTTAAAACTTTGCTGTTCTTTGTTTGCTTATTTTTAATCTGTCTTTGTTTTGTTAGCAGCTTAAAGCAAGGGCTTCATGCCAGCTTTTTGCTTACTGTTCAATAAATAAAATTCTTGTACTTCCTGAGAATTCTATCATTTTCAAAATGCTTTTCTTGTGTTGGTTAGAAAACTACTTCGGTTATTTCATGACTTGAAACAGAGTTGTATTTTAGGATTTTTTTGTTTTTCTCTGTGGCAAACATGACTTTGTATTCCTTACATAAGGCATAATTGATAGAAATAAAGACTGTCTGTTGTAAGAGGATTAGGATGATTAACACTCTTGTTAATCCAGACAGAAAGATGGACAAGTGCATGTAAAAACTTGCATTAAACAAAACACTAAGCAAGTCCAAACTGAAATCTAAACAAGTCCATTTATAAATCAAGCAGAGTTAAGCATCTCACATCTGTTATCATTATGTTTCAGTCTAAGCTTAAACAAACCAAGTCTGTTTTAGAAATCTACGGTACCTTACAGTAGCAGAATGTGCAGCATTGTAGGTATGGTTATAAATGTCCTATGTTCAGATAGGTAAGAGCTGGGCTCTAACCCATGACCCCTCATCCCCTTCTCCCACTTGCAAGTCAGGTGGTCTACCAGCTGAGCCTTCTAGCAGTTCCTTTGAGCCTAAAGTGTTCATGGTTTAGAAAAAGTGATAGTACTGGATTCTAAAGTTTTTTAGCTCACCTGAGCACAAAGTGCTCAGGGTGAGCTTTTCTGATCAGTCTTTGTCCGTCGTCCGTCCGTCCGTCGTCAACTTTTCATTCAAATGACATCTCCTCTGAAACCAAAGGGCCAAATCAATTGAAACTTGCCTGGGATGTTCCTTGCATGAAGCTCTACCAAAGTTGTTCAAAGAATTCAATTCCATCAAGAACTCTGGTTGTTATAGCAACTTAAAGGAAAAACTTTGAAAATCTTCTTGTCTGAAACCACAAGGCCTGGAGCTTTGATATTTGGTATGAAGCATCATCTAGTGGACCTCTACCAAGTTTGTTCAAATTATGTCCCTGGGGTCAAAACTGACCCCGCCCCAGGGGTCAGTTGATTTTACATAGAGTTATATAGGGAAAACTTGAAAATCTTCTTCTCAGAAACCACAATGCCTACAGCTAAGATATTTGGTATGTAGCATTGTCTAGTGGATGTCTACCAAGTTTGTTCAAATTATGTCCCTGGGGTTAAAACTGACCCCGCCCCAGGGGTCAGTTGATTTTACATAGAGTTATATAGGGAAAACTTGAAAATCTTCTTCTCAGAAACCACAATGCCTACAGCTAAGATATTTGGTATGTAGCATTGTCTAGTGGATGTCTACCAAGTTTGTTCAAATTATGTCCCTGGGGTCAAAACTGACCCCGCCCCAGGGGTCAGTTGATTTTACATAGAGTTATATAGGGAAAACTTGAAATCTTCTTCTCAGAAACCACAATGCCTACAGCTAAGATATTTGGTATGTAGCATTGTCTAGTGGATGTCTACCAAGTTTGTTCAAATTATGTCCCCTGGGTCAAAAATGGCCACGCCCCAGGGTTCTCTTGGTTTACATATAGTTATATAGGAAAAACATGAAAAATCATTTTTCTCCAAAACTAATAGGACTAGATCTTAGATATTTGGTGTGGAGTATTGTGTTGAGAACCTTTACCAGTATTGTTTATATGTTGGCCCTGGGGTCAAAATTGGCCCCGCCCTGGGGGCCCTTAATATGTAAAAAAGGAAATCTTTAAAAATCTTCTTCTTAGAAACCACAATGCCTACAGCTTTGATATTTGCTATGTAGCATTGTGTAGTGGATGTCTACCAAGTTTGTTCAAATAATGTCCCCTGGGTCAAAATTGGCCACGCCCCAGGGTTCTTTTGGTTTACATATAGTTATATAGGAAAAACATTAAAAGTCATTTTTCTCTGAAACTAATAGGACTAGATCTTAGATATTTTGTGTGGAGTATTGTGTAGAGAACCTTTACCAGTATTGTTTATATGTTGGTCCTGGGGTCAAAATTGGCCCTGCCCCGGGGGCCCTTAATATGTGAAAAAGGCAATCTTTAAAAATCTTCTTACTGGAAACCTCAATGCCTACAGCTTAGATATTTGGTATGTAGCATTGTCAAGTGGATGTCTACCAAGTTTGTTCAAAATATTTTCCCTGGGTCAGAATTGGTCACGCCCAAGGGTTCTCTTGGTTTACATAGATTTATATAGGAAAAACATGAAAAATCATTTTTCTCCAAAACTAATAGGACTAGATCTTAGATATTTGGTGTGGAGTTTTGTGTAAAGAACCTTTACCAATATTGTTTGAATGTTGGCCCTGGGGTCAAAATTTGCCCCACCCCGGGGGCCCTTAATATGTAAAAAAGGAAATCTTCAAAAATCTTCTTGTCTGAAACCACAAGGCCTAGAATTTTAAAATTTGGCATGAAGCAAGCTTTATCAAGTTTTTCCAAATTATTAGATTAGGTTAAAGGTCACGGAGTCTAAAAATAGATTTATCTATTGTACCACATAAAGCCTTCATTTATAGACCAATATCATTGATATTCAATATATAGGTTCCTTGCATGGACCTCTTCCCATGGGTAGGGTTTGAGGTCACTGGGTCAAGGTCAAGGTCACCATAGCTTATAATAGATATTTCTACTTTCTGTCATAGAGCCTTTATTTATTGACTGATATTTTACATATTTGGTTTGTAGGCACTTATATATTTTCAGTTAAAAAATGAAATACTGCTTAACAGCAGACCTACAGCCAAAGTACTCAGGTGAGCGATCCAGGGCCATCATGGCCCTCTTGTTTTTTATGCAGAAGCTTTTTGTTTGTTATTTTATTTCACTTATTTAAGGTATGTTCAGGTTTATTATTCACCCAGTACTTTTTCTCAGAAATAAATTGAGTTCTGCCAACTGAAAACCTGTAAAGCTGCAATCAAAAGCAACATCAGAAATGTTTCCTGAATTTGCAAATTATGGTAAATGCCACTGTAGATATAGCCCCTTATTTACTGTGTTCTGTCAGATGAATGACCAACAATTTGATATAGAGTATAATTGTTTGTTTCAGTGTAAGATATAGTGATGTATTTAACCGTGTGAGAACCACTAGTGATATTTTCATGAGTGGCAAAGCCATAAATGACAATGACTCCTTTTGGATGTTCAGGAATTAAATATGAACTTTTACCCAAGCCAACATTTATTTTGCTTTTTTCTTATCAATAAAGAACTTTTTGTCTTTTTTTTTTTTTTTACATTTTCTTCTAGTTACATGTGATAATATGAGTGTTAAATGAAAATGACTAAATGATTTTATCGATGTCAGAAACATTTTGTATCAGGCATATTGTGTGTGTCGATAGAATGGAGACATTCAACTGGTTTCAAGCAAAATAAAACCATGAAACTGACCATTTCACAGGATACAATTTACTGTAATAAACCAGTAATCTTCTACAAAGCATGAAACAAATAATAATAACTATTAAGTTGAAGTATTTTTGTTGTGTTTTGGTTTGGCAGAGCTCACTTTATCATTTACGTTGTAAAAAAGGCAATACTTGTAAAAGCATCTTGTGTATGTATTGGTCTTATTTTATTGTTATTTTTACCAATTTCCGTTCACAGAACAGACGACAGGTTGGTATTATCTGTGTAGCTTTACTGTATTCATAATATCTCAACTTTGACCTGTTTACTAATTTGACAGTATTATGGCATAATTACTGAACTGTGTGGATCAGATGTGTGTTTGAACAAAAAATTGTATTTCACATGTTTGACTGGGATTTAGCGAGTTTGTTTTCTACTTTGACATGTACTGAAATTGTCAGATGTTTAAAAACAGAGTTTGGCCACCATGAAATACCATCTAGATTTTCTGAACATATTGTCGCTGTTTTAATGTCAGTATTCCTTTTTCATACTGCCTGTTTGTAATTCCATTCATTGCTGCTGAGTTTGGACTGTGGCATATTTCTAATGAAGAATAGTTAGATACTTACATAATGAGAAGAAGTTAACTCCAAGTGCTGTACTTCACATTAGGAGATGGGATTAGAGATGGGAATGAATATTCAAATATTTGAAAATCGTCCAAATATTCAAATCTAAAAATCTAATTTGAATATTTGTTAATTAGTGCCTAATTTGCTTTTTCAAAATAAGTATCATTGATTTTTATCATCTAAGTATGCTAATTATGCAAAATAAAACTGTTGGTGCTGCTGTGTTTTTTTTTTCTTTTGCTGTGTCAGAAATTGCCAAATTAACAAGAAAATTGCAATGCATAATTGGCAGGGCCATCGTTATGGATTAACAGTTTGCAACAGGGGTAAATATGATACCTTTGTCCAATCAACCAGAATAACTCATGATAATTCATGTTTTAAAAAATGGAATTTATACTGAATATGCCAGTCACTTAATAAGTATTTCAAGCTTTCTTTAAACATGCCATTTTTTTTTATGATACACAGCAGCTCGCCCGATCTTGTATAACTAAATGAAAACATTACCTATATTTGGATACAAGAATTCAGATACCCGGTAACTTATGGAACTTCCAATAGATTCGAAAATGGCAAACCCATTTATATTCAAATATTGATTTCAGTATTCGTTCCCATCCTTAGTCTTAATGTAAAGTAAGTTACTTCTGAGGGGCATTAAGTATTTAATACAGGCATGAGAACTTCTCTGTCCGATCAGGTAAACTCACTGGATGTTCTTAAAGTTTCATATTCCTTAACCTTGTAGATATGCAGTATCCAGCTTAAAAGTGTTGACTTTGAATAGGGTTATCTCCCTTATTCAGCTGATATCTTGTGATTTAACTTACGATAACACAAAAAGGTGAATCAATGATGGTCAGACATTTCTTAAACCAGTTACTCCAATCATAGAACATTTTGTTCTCTTGAAGACAAAACTACCAGCCCTGATAGTTGCTGTTTGGTTCTAAAATAAAGAGAATTACAGCAGAAAGCTAGTGGTATGTTCATTGGGGTCTGTTCAGTTTTTGCTGTGTTGTTTTTGATTAATAAAACTTGCAAGACTTGTGCCCAGACCTTTTTATGTAACTATAACTTACTTCTAACCACAGTCCATTGAGATAAAATTATTACTGAAGAGCACTATAAATTGTATAACTACAGTGATGTCTCGTTAATCCGGAAGTCATTAATCCGGAAAATTTGCAGTCCAGACGAAAATAAGCGGGAACGAATTTCCATAACGTTATTTTTGCTCGTTACTCCGGAAATCTGCGTTCCGGAACCGGAAATCGTTTTTGGGAACCAAACGTATCTTTATCTATGCAAAATGATCCGTTAATCCGGACGGGAACCAACCAAAATCTGAGTGGCTGATGCGGCTGCTAATCGCCGCGGGAGGTGTGACAAGTTTATTGGTTTGTTTATACAATTGACAGATTAAGCATCCTTGCTGTCGATAATTGGTTTTGACAGTTAGGATATTTGCTCTTTTGATGTTTAATTGACATAATAACAATAATGACATAATTATTACTCGTGATAATCTGATCATCGGAAGATCTTGACTTTTTGTGGAAAAAAAAATGGACGATGCGAAAATGTCGGGGAAAGTAAACAGAAACAAAAACTCATAGACTTTTTTAATCTTTAGGCGCTAAAATAATACAAAAGGCTTAGAGAGATAACATATCACAGAAGGTTTTTGAAACAAAAAATACAGAATCATTTTATATTAGAAGTGCTTTACAATACTATGACATTTCAGTATGTTTTATTTTCTTGTATGTATTTGCTTTTTAAGAATTAGAGTTAAATCAAAAGAAGAAAAAAGCAATTATTTAACAGTCTATATAAATCATGTCTAGATCTAGTTGTGTTTCTTGTATTTTAAAAACTGCATTGTGGCTGTCCGATTCATTACTCCAGAAAATTCATTAATCTGGAAATTTTACTGGGAACAATAGTGTCCGGATTAATGAGACATCACTGTATATTTAAATTGATTTTTGTATTGAAAGTTTCTCTTGGAGTGTGGTTAAGGCAAGCAGTTTGATTTACAAAGAATGAACAGTAAATAAATATAAAAGTCTTGAATTTTTAAATAATTTGCAAGAACTAAGATTACATGATTTCAGATTGTTCTTTGCTCCAAAAAAATAATGTTCAAAGAATATTATGTTGTACAGTTTTGTTTCTGAATACTGATTATTTTGTATAATTATACAATAATGATAATACTATAATTGATAGCATTATTACAGTAGACAGGTATACCTTTTTGTAGAAAAATAGTTCAATATTTACTATTTTTCATCATCTCAGTCTACCAATATATCTTCTGTACTTACCAGTTTTATATCATTTCAAATATATTACCCCCTTTCATAACATATTTTTTATTAAATACATTATACAATGTAGATGTCCTTTTTTTCTTCATAGCTAAATTATCAGCAAAAGTTCTGTAGATGTTGCCTATTCTGTGTTTTGAATTACTTCTAATAATAATATTTTTGATCAACACCTTTTTCTAGAAACTTCAGGTAAAAGTTCCTTGCAATTTTTTTCTATGCATCTGCTTTTTGATGTTTGCATCTTCTCCTCTTTGTAATGTATTTTATAAGAAGTTTTCTTGGGAAAAAGTCACTCATAGAGAACAATGATTGTTAGTTAAAAAGCAAGGTTGAGGTGATTTCTGATTTAGGTCAAGGTCAAATGAAAGGAGAAGTAGAGATGAATTGAAATTTCACTTTATTAAATGACAAGTGTTTTGGTGTAGTTTAGGGTAAAAATAGTTACAGTCAAGACAAAATATTTCCAAATCAGTGGGATATGAATAAATCTGTCATTTACAATAATGTTAGAAAAATAATAGATTTCTTACAGAGGCTTAGCCAAAAAGTAGTACCTTCCAAGTCCAAGAAGTTGTGGTTTGAAATAAAATAAATCACCAGTGAACTGAAGGGCATCACAGAATCAAACCAAGCAGGTCAAAAAAAATCCTTCCTCCAGTCACAATTTACAAACCTTTTGTCGGCTTGTTTCATTTATCTTGCTTTCTGATTGGTCACTGATTAGAAATTGGCTAACTTCCAGAGTATCAGAAAAAAGAGTCTGCGTTAGACCACAGTTAAAGTTTTTTTGTTTTTTTTGCTCACAAGTAGGGACTTGTTTGTTATCTTTTTGACTACATCTTTATAAGTGGATCATGCAATGTAATGATGCAGTGTTCAATCTCCTGTATTTCAAAGGATGGACAATGTAGCAAATTGTTTTCATATGATTTAAATGAAAACAGTTTTTATTATATTATTTTGGGGCTATGGGTTTATTGGCACTTATGTGCTGTGTTTGTTGAGTGAGCTTTCACACTGTACAAACTTCTGAAACCAACATATTTTAGTGCTTTGTAACAAGTTCTGAGATTTCGTATTTTATTCATTATCCATTCACCAGGCATACCTTTATCACTGAATGATTTGTGTATGGCAGTGCTAAATTGTAAGACTTTGAATCCAAGACTTTTGTCTGCATCTGACGATAGCTTTTTTGCATACCATATCAGATTATCTGGAATATCCACCAACCCAAGATAATGTAATTTTATATACCATAATTATAAGATGAGTCACATGATACCTTTTACTTTGCATTGTTTATCGTCACTCTGTCAGCTGTGATTTTCTCCAGTAGTTCAATGCATGATTATTGACAGAGAGTGCAAACTGAAAAGTTTAGGCTCTGAAGATAAGATCTTTGTTCAAAGACAAGATAACTTTTATTGTATGCAAGAAAAAGTATCATTCATGTATTTGAGGTTCAGATCTGGTGATTCATCCCTCTAACAACTATATTTGTTGAGAACAAGAAAGAAACTTGATTGTGATATAATGCATTTGCCTTTGTTCAGTTAGTCTGTCCTTCAAACACCTAGAAGATAGCAATGATTTTCTCTAGATCTGTCCTTCAAACACATAGAAGAGAGCAGTGATTTCATCTAGATCTGTTATTTCCTCTAGATCTGTCCTTCAAACACATAAAAGAGAGCAATGATTTCCTCTAGATCTGTCCTTCAAACACATAGAAGAGAGCAGTGATTTTCCCTAGTTCTGTTCTTCAAACACATAGAAAACGGCAGTGATTTTCCCAAGATCTGTCCTTCAAACACATAGAAGATCGCAATTATTTCCTCCAAATCTGTTCTTCAAGCACATAGAAGAGAGCAGTATTTTCCTCTAGATCTGTCCTTCAAACACATAGAAGAGAGCAGGGATTTTCCCTAGTTCTGTTCTTCAAACACATAATAAACGGCAGTGATTTTCCCTAGTTCTGTCCTTCAAACACATAGAAAATGGCAGTGATTTTCCCTAGATCTGTCCTTCAAACATGTAAAAGAAAGCAATGATTTCCTCTTGATCTGTTCTTCAAACACATAGAAGAGAGCAGTGGTTTCCCCTAGATCTGTCATTCAAACACATAGAAGAGAACAGTGATTTTCCCTAGATCTTAACCTAGATCTGTCTTTCAAACCCCTAAAAGAGAGCAGTGATTTTCCCTAGATCTTCACCTAGATCTGTCCTTCAAACCCCTGGAAGAGAGCAGTGAGTTTCTCTAGATCTGTCCTTCAAACACATAGACGAGAGCAGTGATTTCATGTAGATCTGTCCTTTAAACCTCTAGAAGAGAGCATTGATTTCATCTAGATCTGCCATTCAAACACATAGAAGAAAGCAGTGATTTTCCCTAGATCTGACCTTCAAACACATAGAAGAGAGCGATGATTTCCTCTAGATCTGTCCTTCAAACACATAGAAGAGACCAATGATTTCCTCTAGATCTGTCCTTCAAACACATAGAAGAGAGCAGTGATTTCATGTAGATCTGTCCTTTAGACCTCTCGAAGAGAGCATTGATTTCATCTTGATCTGTCCTTCAAACACATAGAAGAGAGCAGTGATTTTCTCTAGATCTGTCCTTCAAACACATAGAAGAGAGCAGTGTTTTCCTCTAGATCTGTCCTTTAAACATATAGAAGATAGCAGTGGTTTCATGTAGATCTGTCCTTTAAACCTCTAGAAGAGAGCATTGATTTCATCTTGATCTGTCCTTCAAACACATAGAAGAGAGCAGTGATTTTCTCTAGATCTGTCCTTCAAACATATAGAAGATAGCAGTGGTTTCATGTAGATCTGTCCTTCAAACACATAGAAGAGAGCAGTGATTTTCTCTAGATCTGTCCTTCAAACACATAGAAGAGAGCAATGATTTCCTCTAGATCTGTCCTTCAAACACCTAGAAGATTGCAGTGAGTTCACCTAGATCTGTCCTTCAAACACCTAGAAGATAGCAGTGATTTTCCCTAGATCTGTCCTTCAAACATCTAGAAAAGAGCAGTGAGTTCACCTAGATCTGTCTTTCAAACACCTAGAAGAGAGAAGTGAGTTCCCCAAGATCTGTCCTTCAAACATCTAGAAGAGAGCAATGATTTCCTCTAGATCTGTCCTTCAAACACCTAAAAGATTGCAGTGATTTCACCTAGATCTGTCCGTCAAACATCTAGAAGAGAGCAGTGATTTCACCTAGATCTGTCCTTCAAACACCTAGAAGATAGCAGTGATTTTCCCTAGATCTGTCTTTCAAACACCTAGAAGAGAGAAGTGATTTCACCTAGATCTGTCCTTCAAACATCTAGAAGAGAGCAGTGAGTTCACCTAGATCTGTCCTTCAAACACCTAGAAGATAGCAGTGATTTTCCCTAGATCTGTCCTTCAAACATCTAGAAGAGAGCAGTGAGTTCACCTAGATCTGTCTTTCAAACACCTAGAAGAGAGCAGTGAGTTCCCCTAGATCTGTCCTTCAAACACCTAGAAGAGAGCAGTGATTTTCCCTAGATCTGTCTTTCAAACACATAGAAGAGAGCAGTGATTTCCCCTAGATCTGTCCTTCAAACACCTAGAAGAGAGCAGTGATTTCCCCCAAGATCTGTCCTTCAAACACATAGACGAGAGCAGTGATTTCATGTAGATCTGTCCTTTAAACCTCTAGAAGAGAGCATTTATTTCAGCTAGTTCTGTCCTTCAAACACATAGAAGAGAGCAATGATTTACCATAGATCTGTCCTTTAAACACATAGAAGAGAGCAATGATTTCCCCTAGATCTGTCCTTCAAACACATAGTAGAGAGCGGTGATTTTCTCTAGATCTGTCCTTCAAACACAGAGAAGAGAGCAGTGATTTTCTCTAGATCTGTCCTTCAAACACAGAGAAGAGAGCAGTGATTTTCTCTAGATCTGTCCTTGACACATAGAAGAGAGCAATGATTTCCTCTAGATATTATATCTCTATTGTACTTAGACTATTTGGCTTCACTGTTCGAAGAGAAAAGTGAGGGATGAATGCAAAAAGCTTTTAAGTTCTGTTAAATAAAGAAACAAATTTAACCTTTTTACTTGTAACCCCTAACAATCATGTCCCAGAAAAGAAAGTCCTTATGTATTAAACATATGTCTTGTTTTTGTTATTATTTAAATATCTTTTAAGAAGTTCACATGAAAAATTATACAAGATTAATTATTGAAACAAAACAATATTGTAAAATGTTGTTACATTATTAGGAGATTAAAACCACACAAAGAGACGGTGCTGTAAGTCAGATAGACTAGACTTGTAGATGTCAAGTTTGGAACACGTTTATATGATACAAATTTAAATCTTAAAGTGTAACATGAGACACAATGAATATGTAGTTACATAATATGATCTTAACTTATAAAATACATAAACAAGTTCTAACATGTGCAATAATTTTATTCTGTTTTCTAAAATATGAATTATTCTCATTAATTACATACACCTGTAAGTTTTAATAGGAAATAGAATTACAGAAGTCTTCAGTATTACTCTTTAGCTACTGAGTTCTTGATGCAAGTCCTTTAGTAGTAAAACTTCTATCTTCAGCATAGTTCAGTATTTAGAATACATGTTCTTTCTGGCACTTTGTAATCCCATTTTAGCCTCTTATAGATTGTATTATGTATAGCTGCCTAATTATCATCACATAAGCACTCTATACTGGTTAGAAGCTTTTTGGCATTCCAAATATGGTCACATTCATTTAGTTTATTTTATTATTAGTTATGATTTTTTAAGGTTATATTTCAAGAACATTTGTATCTCAGTTCTTTTGTAAGAATTACTGTGGTATCATTTAATTTCGCTGGCACAAAAGTTCGCGCAAACGCCGAAAATGACTATTTCGCGCGGACGTAATTTCGCGCAAATTCATTTTTTTGTAGAATAAAAGTTGTCAAATACACTGTCAATGTTCTAGTGGTCTTGGTTTTGGTCACCCTTTCTACAGTTTCTTCTGTTGTTTGTTTGTTTGTTTTTGGGGTTTAACGCCGATTTCAACATTTGTTATATCTCGGGGGTCAGTCCACCTAACCAGTTTTCCTGGATAACTAACCAGTAATTGCCAATTTCTCCGCAAGTGACTGACTACTGTTCCCACATGATCTACTCTGAATCAGCGGTGAGAGACAAATGAACATAAGACACAATGTCTGAGAACAATTGTCACGGAGAAATTTTGCCCTGCTCAGGGGTCGAACCAACGACCGATGTATTACTAATCCAGTGCTCTACCTATTGAGCTAAGCGGGCGGGCTTTTCTTCTGTTTATTTGACTGAGCGAGCTAGCCATGTGTCAAAAATAACACCCTTTGTTCATCATATCGTTGTTTATTCCGTTCTGTAAGCTGCTCGTGTCATCTGCTCAACAATTAACAGATATAATTGACCGCTGTTTGTCTCAATTACACATTCAAGTTATACAAAGTGTCACTTAGTTTAAGTTATTTGACAAAATAAATAAAAGTTTTAATTTATAGACGTGTTTTTCTCCTCGTAAAAAATGAACGCTGGAACTGTATGAGATGACAACGACATTTATTAAAATGCCCGACCTGCATATAAAAACATACTTCTTCGGTGATTTATTTGCAGTTGGATTCATGTTCCAGAGAGATACTATTCACTTAAATTCTGCGTTATCTATTAAAACTTGTTTTGACTCAACCAACTGCATTGAGACATCGACGTGGGCGAAGTAATGTACTATGTGTTTAATATTCGGATAGTAAGCATATTCGGATAAGTACAGTACGCTCAGCGCGGATTTTGCAAAACCCGCTAGACCCCGCGGATGAGACTCATCTCGGACGAAATTTTGCACAAAATTTGTCCGCGAGACCCCGCGGACTGAAAATGTTCACCACCGCGGACATGAATCTGTGGCAGTAAGCGTTTTCCCCGCGGAACGCCGCGGTAAATCGCGGCGGAACGCGGTGGTCAATCACCGCGCATCGCGGTGAAAACTGTAGCTTTTTACGATTAATTATTAAAACTTTACTACTTAAAATATGTAAAATTTGATTTTGTAATGAAAGAAATATGTAGATACAATGTATTTGTTGTTTGTACATCTTGTTGTTCTCTCGTTATTGAATTACCACGAACAAAAATACTCTAAATCGCGGCAAATCATTGTCGTATTAAATTCGAAAATAGAGTTGATATGCAAGTTCATGGTTGTGAAAACCACTTTTAAGTCTAATACTGTACGAAAAAGTAACAAGAGACAACAATGAAAACGTCAACTTTTGTTTCTTACACCATGAAAACTTAATCCTTGTCAATATATCCTTACAAAACTAGGTGTTACTATTTATAGATTTTCCGAAAATGAGAATTGAAAGTAGAGAGCAAGCATCCAAATGCATGCAGCATTAGATCATGTGATGTGGAAAAGGCGGTAAAATACTGGGATTTTTTTTATGGAAAATTACTCAGGCTTGCTGTCAAAGGTTAGCTCTTGAATAACAACCAATAAAAATACGGTGTTGTATCACGTGTAAAGATCATAGGTCACGGGAATTGTGATTGACAGGTTGTTCCTTTGAGGCTACATATAGGTTTCACAACAATATTACGATATCAAAGATTGTGAAATTCATCCCCAAATGATAGAAATTAAAAAAGGGAAGTGTTGAGCCACTGAAATTTACAAATGTTTGTTACGCATCGAAAAAAATATATTTATACAAGATCTGTAGATTTCACTTTCAAACCAGAGCTCAGATTGGGTTATAAACTAGTTTGAAAAAAGGTGATTTAGTTTGTATTTAGGTATGTTATTCACGCAGGTGTCAGCTGTGATTTTGAGATAATCTGAAGACATGGCGCCCTTGGTAAAAAGTTGAAAGCCGCTATTGAGTGACATAATTTCTTTGACAGTTAAAGCAGTTCACTTAAAATAACCCCGATAATAAGCATGTGTAACAAGTAATTGTTGTTAGGAATGTTCTAATTTTCGACGGTTTTGGATAGTTCAAGGGAACAAGGATGCTGTAGTATACTCTGTAGTATGTAGTTTGTGTCTATCGACGCGGTCACTCCAAATTTTACAATCAAAACAAAGGTAACGTTTTTCATTTTAAATGCAGTTTCAATATTTTTACATCTAAAGTTTTAACTAATGTTATTACCATTTAAGTATTTTGGTTGATTTAAAGTCATCTTGTAAAATAAGAACACGGTGAAAACTTTATAAAATAAACATTTATTCTTGAGGTATAGTTATAATGGCCGCCGCGTTCCGCCGCGAGAAATAGGTAACCGATTTTATCGATAATTTAAATATAATCTTCGGTATTTTGTCTGCGGTGGAAACAACTGGACACCGCGGATCGCGGCGGAAATTAGCCCTCTCATCGCGGACGTCCGCCGCGTTTGTCCGCAATAAGAAAAAATTGTCCGCGGTGAAATCGCGGAAAAGGCAGAATCCGCGCTGAGCGTACTGTACTTGGAATAGGCTTTTATGGCAAAGTTGAGCGTAGGGTTTAAATTCGCGCATTCGCCTGAGCGCAAAATATGCGAAAATTAACCCTAAGCAAAATAAAATGATACCACAGTAAATGTTGATATTGTTTTGTAAATTTCAGATCTGATATACATATTTAAAGTGTAATAGTCCAGAGCAGTTAAATTTTATTCAGCAATATTATGTGTTGTATCTAGTTTTAAAAAAGGGCAGTACTTTGTAAGTAATCTTCTAGGTACAACACTGACTGTGTTTGTGTTTCTGTTGTTTTAAGTAGATACTTAGTATCTTTAATGCCTTGTTTGCTTTTGCCAAGAACACATTGATGGTCCAGCATAGTACTATTATAAAGTTCTCTTTATTTTTATGAACCTGCCATAGTCATGTGCTGGGTCATGTAATGTGCTGGGTCATGTAATGTGCTGGGTCATGTAAACTTTCATAATTATTCAGTTTTGTTCAGTCAGTGTTAGCTTCCCTTGTGCATCTGCTAAATGCTTGTTTACAATGTGTAGGCATTTCATTTTCTTGTAGCAAAGATAAATTATTGCTTACTTAATTTTTCAGTCATCAACATCCACAAGCTCTCATCCACCAGATAAAGGTAAGCTATATATACAGTTCCACCAGATAAAGGTAAGCTATAGATATAGTCCCACCAGATAAAGTTAAACTATAGAAAGTCCCACCAGATAAAGGTAAGCTTTATAATTATACAGTTCCACCAGATAAAGGTAAGCTATAGATATATTCCCACTAGATAAAGGTAAGCTATTGATACAGTCCCACCAGATAAAGTTAAGCTATAAATATATTCCCACTAGATAAAGGTAAGCTATTGATACAGTCCCACCAGATAAAGGTAAGCTATAGATATATTCCCACTAGATAAAGGTAAGCTATTGATACAGTCCCACCAGATAAAGGTAAGCTATAGATATATTCCCACTAGATAAAGGTAAGCTATTGATACAGTTCCACCAGATAAAGGTAAGCTATAGATATATTCCCACTAGATAAAGGTAAGCTATAGATATATTCCCACCAGATAAAGGTAAGCTATAAGTACAGTCAAAATATGATAAACAAATTAATCTCAGTAGTCCAAAATGATGGTGCCTTATTACCAAAACATTCTTTTGTCCCTGCAGTAAGTTTTCCTAAGAATGAAATATGTGATATAGCAAAGGATGTGATTTTACAGAACAAATTATTGGGCCCTACACTGATTTGAAAAAAAAAAACAAAAAAAAAAAAAACAAACATTTCAACTGTAATTAAAGTATGTTTTGATTTTGATAAGACAAATGATACCAAAACTGTATTCACTGGGCTCCATTATGTCTTTAAAACTTAGCCTGAAGTTAGCAACAGCAATATTTCTAATATGAAAAATCTTTAATGAAAACAATAATATTGACATGAAGGTGTTAAGATTTTATAATAATAGCATGGTCAATATAAGTTGTCTGTATCTAGCCAATGATTTCACTAGGTAGATAGTTATATTGAAAAGCAATCAAACACATGTCATTAGAACAAAATCAAAGTACACTACTTCATTTTTTGGTTCCTGTAGTTCTTTTTTGTTTGGAATCACAGATGCTTCACAACAAAAAAGTATGTTAATTTTTAGCTAGGCTGTCCTCAAAGATGAGGTATTGTCATAGCTCCATCGTTGTCTGTGTCAGCATCTGCACCTGCCTGTAAAAACTTTCACATTTTCAAAAATCTCTGCCATTACTTCACATATTGTAACTCACACTACCTCTACATGGCCTGCATGAATATCACAAGCTATACAACTCTATCTTGTTTATTTTCAGGATAATGTCCCCTTTTCAACTTAAAAAATTCCTTAAAATTCATTATAATTAGATTTGCAGTATCTTTTTTATTAATCAACAGTTTTTTTCAACTTTCAGCAAATTCTTTGTAGTGATAAGTTACTGTAGTAAAACAAGTTACATCGCTCTATCATCTTTATTTCTGGAATTATTCCCTGTTTTAACTTTGAACATTGATTAAAATAAGATGTTTTACCTTTTAAATACTCTACAGGCCACATTTAAGTTCTAAGAATTTGTCAGGATCTCTATCTTGAGTAATCTCTAGGTCAAGGTTGAAAAAGGGTCATGTGGGGTTAAAATCAAGGTCGCCAGGCCAAATCAAAGGAAAACCTTGTCAACACTACTGGCCACATTTCTATTCAATCATAAGAAAAATCAGAATGTTTGTCTTGAGGATCTTTAACTCAGGTTCAAAGCTGCGTCACATGGGGTCACAAAGTAAGTCATCAGGTCAAATAATAAAGAAGACTGTTTACACTCTAGAAACCATGTTTTCTTCCCTATCATCTGTTGATGATGTCTAGGTTAAGTTCAGAAGTGGATCAGTTGGGGTAAGATAGTAGGTCACCAGGTTAAGTCATAAAGACCTTTTTGTTGGCACAACAAAGATTATATTTTCTAAACCGTCATTTTGAAAAATGTTCGGAATGTTTGTCTTGATATATCTAGGTCATATTCAAAACTAGGTCACATGAGGTAAAAAATAGTTAATATGCTAGAGGCCATATTTTCTATTCAAAGATGATGAAAAAATGTTAGAAAGTTTGTCTTGATGATATCAAGATCTTGTTTAAAAGTGGGTCACAAGGGATTAAATTGTAGGTCAGCATGCTGCTGGCAAAATTTTTTACATGATCATCATCAAAATTAGTCATAATTATTGTCTTGATGATATCTGGGTCATATTTGGAAGTGGGGTCAAAAATAAGGTCATCATGCTAATGGCCATATTATCAAACTTAACATCATGACTATTTGTCAAATTGTTTGTGCTAATGATATCTAGGTCATGTTAGAACTCCATGTCATTGGGTCATAAAGTAGGTCACCTGGCTAGAGGCCATATTTATGCCCCATTGAAATGAGGGGCATACAGTTTTGCAAATTTCTGTCAGTCAGTAGACACTTTGGTCATGAGAAGTAGATGACCCTCTAGTTTTTCACGTCACAATGTCAAAGGTCAAGGTCACAGTGACCTTGAATAGCAAAATGGTTTCCAATCATTAAAGATAGAACCATTTGTCCCAGGTTGTTCAGACTCAGTGTGTAAGTTGGTCATGACAAGTAGATGACCCTTATAGGTTTTCAGGTCACCAGGTCAAAGGCCAAGGTCACAGTGACCTTGAAAACAAAATGATTTCCAATTAATAACTATAGAACGCTTGGGCCCAGGGCCCTCAAACTTGGTGTTTAGGTTGGCCATGACCAGTAGATGACACCTATAGCTCTTCAGGTTAAAGGTCACTGTGACCTTGTGTTTTTAAGAAAATAGTGTTTGATCAATTATTTTAGAACGTTTGGGTCCAGCTCCTCAGAACTTCAGAGGTAGGTTGTTCATAACAATTAGATGACCACATTAGATTTTCGGATTATTAGGTCAAAGGTCAAGGTCACAGTAACCTTGAAAAGCAAAACAGTTTCTGCTGAATATCTAGCGAACCCTTGGGCACAGGTTTGTCAGACTTGGTATGTAGGTTTGTCATGATCAGAAGATGACTATCGTTTTTCAGGTCATTGGGTCGAAGATCAATCAAGGGTCACAGTGATCTTGGAAAGCAAAATGGTTTCCGATAAATAAGAGTAGAATGCTTGGGTCCATGTTCCTCAAACTTTGTGTATATAAGTTATTCATGACTTGTAGATGAGTCCTTTAGGTTTTTTAGGTCACCAGGTCAAAGGCCAGAGTGTCCTTGAATAGCAAAATGGTTTCTGATTAATGACTATAGAACGCTTGGTCCCAGCTCCTCAAAACTTCATGGCTGCCTCTAGGGATAAGGTACTTTGTGGGGGAGGGGCATATGTGTTTTACAAACATCTCTTGTTTTTATGCTCCCCAAAGTGAGAGCATTTAGTCACAAATTTGTCGGTCCCTCCGTCCGTCTGCATTTTCTTGTCCGTGACATCAGAGCTCCTAAAATTTTGAAATCTCAATCGGTCAGAGACCTCGACCCCCCCCCCATCAATCAGTCCATCCGCATTTTCTTGTAGGTAGATAGATTTTATTGAGTAGAAGTGCAATGCATAAGAACCATAACTCTGCATTGCCTAATTTTTGAGTTATTGCCCTTTGTTCATTTTTACACTTTGAACTTTGTCGGGGACATATCTCTGAAACTTCAGGAGGTATCAAAAACCTCTGGTTTACCTGTCACCAGCCTACTTCAGTGACCATGACACTGTCTGGATAGGACTGCCACTGTCTGAGTTGATAGAAAAATAAAGAATAAAATGGTAACTGTCTTACATTTTTCATTGCATATTTAAACAGTTTTAACCTTTTTCAGCAACTACCAATAACATTATATCTTTATGCTGAATTTGGCAAAGACTTTATGGACACACTATTCTGTGTCCAAAACCTGTTCGGGGAGCATCACACGGTTCAACAGGCTCTTGTTTTATAAAGTAGGTCATAAGGTGAAAAGTACTCAGGTGAGCCATATAGGCCCATCATGGCCCTCTTGTTAATTAATGTAATTGTTTAATTTTTGAAGACATGCAAATACATGTAGGACATGGAAATACAGTTCTGTATTAACAACATAATAATCATAATCTTTTTACTGTTTATTTTTATGTCATTTCATGATTTTCAAACAAAAACACAAAACTCACTACTGACTTGATGAATTATTCCACCTCTTCTGACAAGTATCTGCAGATGATCATTTTCTCCTGTTTCAGTTCAAAGTATTTCTGTTGTTCATATTCAAATACAGCTTTCAGTATTCTCAACATAAAAGGAACTACAGCTGAGCACCTGCAGATGGTGGTCTTATTAATTAAATGCAGTAATAAGGTTTGCTGATTAAAAGAATTGTGTTTCAACTTGAAAATGATCGGTATAAAGTAGAGTAATTTTAACTAGATGTTATGTGCATTGTTAAGATTATAATTATCTTTATATATATAGATTATATTCTGTTTTTCAGTGACATGCATAATTTGGGAAAGAAATGAGTGTAAGAAAGTGGAGCTGACAGCGCTGGACATTGGATGGGCAATAATTGAGACTGTGGACAAAATTCCTGAAAGCTCTGACTATATCTATATTGGTTTAACATTCTCCATTCTTATGGCTATCACCCCATTCTTGTTTGAAGCATTTCATTCCAAGGATTTGCCAGCTTTACTGAGCTGGGATATACTGTATGTGATTTGGGATTGGAGTGATAATAAAACCTGGAGGTGGGTAGTTGTTGAAAAGTTTTTTAAGTATATCAGTATAAGTGCTTGATCTGAACGGTGTCTCTCACTATCTATTTGAGTTTATTTATCATTGGTACCGGTTGCTTATATGACTGATGCCCCCTGCAGAGATTAATAGTTATTTTATGTTGTGGGGGTTAGTGCGAGATACAGAAAGCATCCCATTCCAGAGACACCCCTGGTTCTTTTGCCTGCTCAGTGTATAGCACTGACATGGGACCTCAGTTTAATGTCTCATCAGAAAGACGATTAGTAATGTTAGTGGAGGAGTGGGGAAATGATCTCATGACCCCTGGTTTTCCAGTTCAGCGCATTACCACTTGACAGCTGATCCACTCAAGTAGTACAGTGCAGCACCCTGCCCATTGTATTTTGCACCCTGCAGATTTCCTTGGCACCCTGCTGTGCCGTAAAGACATGACTTTGCATTTATGTATTTCAAGTGGATTTTATAAGTAGATCAGCATTTTTCTGGAATTTCATGGCTCCAAGGGTTTAAAAAGTTTTTAAGAATTGAATCTCATTCAGTAACATATCAAATGGTCACTGAAACACGCTAACAAACTTAAGAGTAAGATGCATTTATTCCTTTTATTTTGTTAGTAACTAAGATAATATTCAGTGTTTACAGTTTCAGACTCTGACACAGTCATGTAATTTGTTGTTGTTGTTATTTTTGTTGTAAGTAAATGTCAGCTTTGATTCCTCATTCTTTTTGCAAAAAGAAATATCATAATGAAAGATGTAATAATTCTTTCCTTCCATAAGGTCCATTAAATGAGATACACATCATTATTATCTTTTAGTAGTCATCTGCTCTGTATTTCTTTGTCTAAGGAAAATCTTGTTGCTTTATTTTATATCTTGATTGATTCACATTAAAGCATGCATTACAATAGCTTTACTTAAATGCAGTCCTGTCTCCTTTTGTTCTGTATCTAAATGCAGTCTGTTATAATTTTAACTCAGATTTAGGCTCCCTTACAAAGTTAGTACATACCAGTCCATTTCACCAACTCAGTACATACCAGTCCATTTCACCAACTCAGTACATACCAGTCCATTTCACCAACTCAGTACATACCAGTCAGTTTCACCAACTCAGTATATACCAGTCCATTTCATGACTTCATTACATACCAGTCCATTTCACCAACTCAGTACATACCAGTCAGTTTCACCAACTCAGTATATACCAGTCCATTTTATGACTTCATTACATACCAGTCCATTTCACCAGCTCAGTACATACCAGTCCATTTCACCAGCTCAGTACATACCAGTCCATTTCACCAGCTCAGTACATACCAGTCCATTTCACCAGCTCAGTACATACCAGTCCATTTCACCAACTCAGTACATACCAGTTCATTTCACCAGCTCAGTACATACCAATTCATTTCACCAACTCATTTCCAGCTAAATGCAATCTGTTTGCCATATTTCAGATCCAGGTTGATTCATACAAATGCTGCCTTACAAAGGCTGTGTCTGAGTGCTATCTTTTTCTTTTTGCTCTCTGTGGCTGACAGAACTTTCAAACAGGTGAACTAAAATTCAAATTTACTTGATACTTTGTGACATTGACCAGTTATTGTGAAGAAAACAAGTTTATGTCATGTCAGTTTATCATAGAAAGAAGTTTAAATTTTTTGTGTCTTTTTTTTGCATATATGTCGTGTAAAATCTATGCAATCTTTGTTACTTCTTTCTCATTTTGAAGCATTTTCAAACTTAAAGTTCATCTGGCCAGCGCTGCCAGTAATGTTTAGAATATGTCATGGGATATTCATATGTGAAAAAACAACTGTTAGGAATTTGATTTTATAATTATGTAAATATAGAGTTGAGATATAAATGTCAAAGTTTATTTGGTAGATTAAAATTAGGATCGAAATTTTTTTAAAGTTACTGGTTTTTACTTATTACATTTCCAGAGGTTACTATATGCAAAGCATTTTTGTTACCTGACATCTTCAAGACGAGCAAGAAGATTTGATCTGCCACATTTAAGACTGAACAAAGTGAGAAATATACGAACATGGCTGTCCCTTAGATCATACTTGAAGGTAAGGTGGTGTATTTTTAGCTCATCTGAACACAAAATGTTCAAGGTGACATTTTGTGATCGGTCTTTGTCCGTCGTCAGTTTATCAGTCCGTCGTTAACTTTTCATTCAAACAACATCTCCTCTGAAACCGCTGGGTCAGATTAAATGAAAATTGCCTGGGATGTTCCTTGCATGAAGCTCTACCAAGATTGTTCAAATGGTTCTGGTCCATTGCATTTCTGGGTCACGAGCTAAAAATAGATTTTAAAAGTTGGATCTTTAAAAATCTTCTTCTCCAAAACCTCAAGGCTTGGAGTTCAGATATTTGGTATGAAGCATAATCTAGTGGACCTCTACCAAATTTGTTCAAATTATGACCCTGGGTTAAAACTGACCCATCCCAGAGGGTCATTCGTTTTTACACAAAGACATATAGAGAAAACTTAAAAAATCTTCTGCTCTGAAACACCAAGGGCTAGACCTTCAATTGTTCATTGTTATGTCTCCCCCCCCCCCCCCCCCTACCCCAACCCTGCCCTTCTGGTGGAGACATATTGTTTTTGCCCACCCTTTAATGTGTTTTTTCGTCTTGCAAACTGCTGAGATGAATCGCGACATCCCATTGTGTATCAGTTACTTTAATCCATAGTGTTTATAGAACCTTTACTAGAGTATCTTGCCCCTTTACTAATCAATTAGCAGTGTCAAACATGCCAATTAAGGATTTCACGGTATCATTTGCAAGTGTTTCTTTAACAGTAATAACGCAAGTGTCGCAGTTGGGTTCTAACACTCTGGGTTGGAGGTTGGATGTTCAGGGGTCTGGCCTGTAAAGGCATGCAAAGACACAAAAATAAATAAATTGTCGTAAGACATTCAGAATGATGATGTATCGCCATCAACTATATTTATTCAAGTGCGCTTACTGTATTCCATACGCCAGCAATACACATATGAGAATGCGAGAAATAAATGATACAATGAATATAATCAACAATTTACCTGTAAAGGCACGCAAAGACACAAAAATAAATAAATTGTTGTAAGACATTCAGAATGATGATGTATTGCCATCAACTATATTTATTCAAGTGCGCATGCGTGATATGCAAGTGCGGGAACGTTAAATACTCACGAGGCCCGTCACCAGGGTAAGTTATGCTGAGATTGAGGATGATAAATGAATGAAAATATGGGGATGGATGGGGACATGTATAGGAGTATGGGAAAAACAGTATAATACATGATAAAGATACATACAATACAGGGTCAACATATTTAATAAACAGAAGTCAGATATAAAAATGAAATGGGGTATCTGACCCTGCGACACAAGATTAAAAGAATATGGAATAAAAATGTGATTACTCAAATGATGTATCCAATCAACAAAAAAATTTTAAGAAAGACAGCTAAATTCTGCCTGTAGTGCATTGGAAGGTTTAATTAGGTATTACCCCACTTCAGTTGATGCAGTTGATATTGTTTTTTATCACATGTAAATATAACAACACCGCTAGAGAAAAACAGAAGTAGGAAAGTCTATCTACTACTGAAAAACATGAAATTCTTGGATTAAATTTTTGCTGTTTCTAATTTTGATGATTTTGTTTGGACGCGAATAAAGTGAAAATTAGATACACTTAAAAAAACAACTGATACATGGTATTTTCTTACCTTCTTAATAGCTTAATGAGTATGACAGATTATATGATATTGAGAATTTTATTTCATGAGCATGTTAAAGGTCTTACCTTCATTCCTAGAACCTAAGATTTGTGATACTAATTGTGGTACCCTCAGTAAACAATGTGAAGACAGCAGTTAACATGAAGACTGATTAAGCCTGACAATTGGATTAATACCAATTAGAAGAAAAGTTAATGTTTATTTCAGAAACGAGGCCCTCAGAGGTCTGTGGATGTGATTGTGTCTTCAGCATTTCTAACAACACTTATCACTCTGATTCTCATGTGTCTACAGGTAAGTTCACCCTTTTGTTTTTCATGTGTCTGTAGGTAAGTTCACCCTTCTGTTTCTCATTTATCTACAGGCAGGTTCACACTTCTATTTCTTATATGTCTACAGGTAAGTTCACCCTTCTGTTTCTCATGTGTCTACAGGTAAGTTTACCCTTCTGTTTCTTGTGCATCAACTTTTCAATTCACCCTTCTGATTCTCATTTGTCTTCATATAAGTTGACTCTTCTGATGTGTCATCATTTGAGTCCACCTTTCTGATTCTGGTGTGTCATCATTTGAGTTCACCCTTCTGATTCTTATGTGTCATCATTTGAGTTTACCTTTCTGATTCTAATGCATCATTGTTTGAGTTCACACATCTGTTTCAGTGTGCCATCATTTCAATTCACCCTTCTGATTCTTATGTGTCATCATTTGAGTTTACCCTTCTGATTTTCATGTGTTGTCATTTGGGTTCACCCTTCTAAATCTGATGCATCATGATTTCAATTCACCCTTTTGATTTTGATGTGTCATCATTTGAGTTCACCCTTCTGATTTTCATATGTCATCATTTGAATTCACCCTTCTGATTCTTATGTGTCATCATTTGAGTTCACCCTTCTGATTCTTATGTGTCATCATTTGATTTCACCCTTCTGATTCTTATGTGTCGTCATTTGAGTTCACCCTTCTGATTCTTATGTGTCATCATTTGATTTCACCCTTCTGATTCTTATGTGTCGTCATTTGAGTTCACCCTTCTGATTCTTATGTGTCGTCATTTGAGTTCACCCTTCTGATTCTTATGTGTCATCATTTGAATTCACCCTTCTGATTCTTATGTGTCATCATTTGATTTCACCCTTCTGATTCTTATGTGTCGTCATTTGAGTTCACCCTTCTGATTCTTATGTGTCATCATTTGATTTCACCCTTCTGATTCTTATGTGTCATCATTTGATTTCACCCTTCTGATTCTTATGTGTCGTCATTTGAGTTCACCCTTCTGATTCTTATGTGTCATCATTTGAATTCTTAGGCTCATGGTGAGCTATTAAGATCGATCAATATCGGTCGTCCATCAGATGTCCACACTTAGTTTGTTAACCCTCTAGAGGTCACATTTTTGCCGCAATTGACATGAATCTTAGTCAGGATGTTTGTCCCAGTGATTACTTGGACGAGTTCAAACATGGATAAATGGGATGAAAAACTAGGTCACAAAGCCCAAAAATAGAAGAACCTTGTTAACAATCTAGAGGCTACATTTTCAGCCCAGATATCCTGGAAATTTGTCAGAAAGGTTGTTTCAATGATTTCTAGCTCAAGTTTGAATATGGGACATCTGTGATCAAAAACTAGGTCACAGCCCAAATGGAAAAACTTTGTAAACACTCTAGAGGCAACATTTTCAGTTCAAATATCATGGACTTTTGTCAGAAAAGTGGTTTCAATAATTTCTAGCTTAACTTCAAATATGGGTCATCTGGGTTCAAAAACTAGGTCACAGAGCCTAAATATGAAAAACCATGTTAACACTCTAGAGGTTACATTTTCATTCCAAATATACTGGAAATTTGTCATAAAGGTTGTTTCGATGATTTCTAGCTCAAGTTCAGATATGGGTTATCTGGGGTCAAAAACTAGGTCATAGAGCCCAAATATGGGAAAACCTTGTTAAAACTCTAGAGGTATTATTTTCAGTCCAAATAACCTGGAAATGTGTCAGAAAAGTTGTTTCAGTAATTTCTAGGTCAAGTTCGAATATGGGTCATCTGGGGTCAATTAGTCAGGTCCATAACAATTTTGTTAAAAGGAGTCATACTCAGGTGAGCAATCTAGGGCCATTATGGCCCTCTTGTTAATTAACTGGAGGCTCACCAATTGTCTGTTTAAAACAAGCTCATTTTCAGGCTCAAATTCCAAGCCTGTGAAACCCTGAGGATGTATTGTTCACTGTGGTTATGGTTAATTTTATAAATGTTTAAGTAAGATCTTCAGTTAAATCTTGTTTTCTTTGTAATTATCTTTTATAATTTTAATGTTCCTGACACGCACATGCCTAGTATAGTCAGTATTGACTTTTGGCAGTAATAAGTTGAAGTTGTTATCCTACAGCTGTTGAGAGAGGCAGAGACATACCTGAACTTCTTAGTTAACTGGGAACTGTTACTCTGGTCCATGGCACTGGGCGTATACTTACTACGATTTATGACGCTTGGGCTGCGAATCAACAAGAAGTACCGCAACCTATCAGTACTGATCACAGAACAGATTAATTTGTACCTGCAGATGGAACAGAAGCCACACAAAAAGGAGGAGCTAATGGTGGCTAATAATGTCCTTAAATTGGCTGAAAGTCTTCTCAAGGTATACTTCTCATATAATTATTCCAAAAAGCAGACATGTCTCCCTTTGTGACAAGGGAAAATTATTGGCAGCCTATGCCTCCCTGAATTTGTGCCATTTTATTTTTTCTGAATTGGATGAAAAATGTTATGAACATAAAATAGAAATTGATTGTAAGAAACTTGACATAGAAAATGTAACTGCAATTTCAATTAAAATATTACCAATAAATGATCAGTGGTCTGTTCAGGTGTCATTTCATGCAGTTTGATTGCCTTGTAAGCAGAGTTCTTCTTTGAAAGGCAATTAAGAAATTCCAGGCATTTTGAGGACAGCTGGAGATGCCTTGATCTTGATGCAACTGATATTTTTAAGAATGTATACATGTCATCTTTTTTATGAGTCCTAAGGAACACTGTATTATTTATGGTTGCATTTCTGTCGTAATTGACAAGTATTTGTCACAAATAGGTTGTAAACACTAGAAATAAATTTCTCTGAGAAATACAGTGTAGGAAAAGTCATTTTTAATTGCAGGTTGGTCAGAAGAGAGCAAACAAACAGCTCTTTAAATGTAGCCTGATGAGGCATCTTAGATTTATTGTATTGTTTTAATTCATTTTTTTTTCTGTGTGTAGAATGTTAATTTCATAGAGTGACCTTTTATGTTTTCAGGAACTAGAGAGTCCATTCAAGATCTCGGGGATCTCAGCAAATCCACTTATATTAAATATTACCAAGGTTGTTGTGTTATCTGCGTTTTCTGCAGTGCTCACTGAACTGCTTGGATTTAAGCTCAAATTGTACAAAATTAAGCTCAGAGCATGACTTTGGTGAATCTCTGTAGTTGTAATTCCAGTTTTCATTTTCTTTTCATTTTATGAATTAAATTCAGCTCTATCTGTTTATTTGAGTGTAATTGAAGCTGTCTGGTGGCATTTGTGAAAGAAAATCTACACGGCCTGTTTTATAAAAAAAAAATTCTTTGTGGTGGAATAGTTATGGTAACAGGTATCAGATGTCAGTTTGTATTATATTATAGTAAAACTTGATGAAATTCTCTGAGATCAAAGGTTGTTATTATGCTTCAGTACAAACTTCTAAAAAGACTTTGGATGATCTGTTTCTATATTTTTAACGACTTCAGCCTCGAGTGTAAATTTTTTTTATCAGAATAAGTTATGTCTTCTTTTTTCAAAAATATGTTATAGCCTGTTTCTCTTAAAAGCACATAGTCTTTTTGGAAAAGTGAATCATTGTGTTTTCTTTACCTATAGTCTGTTTCTCAAATATATTCATGTTCTCAGTGAATGAAATACCTTTTTTTTCTGTATAGGTGCCTTTGATTGTATTTCAGCTAAGGTGTTCAGTTGAATATGGCATTTATACATTGTCCATCAAAGCTTTTACAAGTAAGAAATCCTTATAAGTCTTACTAAATGTTTTGTTTTGCATAAAATAGCAAGAGTAAATGATGCCAGCTGTTTCCAGACAGTTAATATGATTTCAGAAATAATTTACCTTATTTGCACAGTTCTATGGTTAAAACCTAACACCCTTCTGCATTCATATTGAACTTGCCAAAGTATTGCATTAAGCCATTAAAATGTGTATTGTGATATTTTGTGTCATATTTTGTATCATTATTTCACTTCATGTTTTATTCAGTGATAACATTGAAATTCACGTGTGATCTCCATTTGCAATATCCCTTTTAAAGGCTCCCATATGTATTGCTGTTTTTTCATTCCTCTGCTTATGAAAATAATATGATACATATTTTATCCAGTTTTGTTAGGAAAGCCTCATTTTTGTCATACTTTGATAAAATTCTTTACTTCATATTTTCAGTGCACTAAAAGTTCTGTATCCATGTAAATATTACCATGTTATTTGAATCATATGTTCATTTATTGAATTTAACTGTGTGATAAAGATTTTCAAATTGATGAAAACCTGAAATATATGTCCCACTCAATTTACATGCCTTATGGATTCTGTAGTATTTATTGTTTGAATTTTGTCAGTACATAGTGTGGTGTAGCTCTGCCTAAACTTTAAAAGCATAAAGATAGGTATATTGTAATGACCAGTCAAAGTGATGAAAAGGTTTATTCTACTCTTTGATGTCATGAGATAATTTTTAAAGACAACAGTTATTGTCTCTGAGGTGAAGGACACATCTCAAGCTGAAAGGTCAGATTGGGACTTAATAGTAAATTTCTAATATTCTTTTTTTTGCTTGTTTTGTTTGTAAATTATTTCTATTGAATAACTGAACAAGGTTTAGTAAATTTCAATTGAGATTAACTTCAGCGTGTTGAATTGTAGTTCCTTTAACCAAAAGAAACTTCTCACATATTTGTCTGGTTACATAGAAGGGTAAATTGTCATGTTGTCAGCTATTGTTGTGTTATCTTTCAGCTGTGTACTTATTTATTGTATGTGACTGGTAACGTTATGGTGAGGGGAACTTTAAATGAATCTGTCAGTGTTACTTGATGCATATTATATGATCAGGATAGAAAGATAGTTCTTTGACATGGCCAGTATATATTATTAATATTACATAAATAAATTATTTGCCTTGCCTTAAAACGTTTCTGCTGCAATGTGTATAGATTATATCTTTATTTTGTAATGAGCTCCTTGTACTAAAGTACATATAGATATATACTATTGTCTTGTGACTTTGTAAAGCAACATTTTTTGCTCTATGTATAATTGTATATATTGTAATATATTGTAATTGATATAGTGGAAATGCACCAGTTTCATGACTATAGTTAACGTTATATTGGTAAAAACTTTGAAAATCTTCTTCTCTAAAACCACTTGACACAGAGCTTTGTAATTTGATATGAGGTATCCTCTAGTACACCTCTAGCAACATTATTTACATCATATCCCTGGGGTCAAAATTAACCCCACTCAAAGGGTCACATGGTTTTGCATAGACTTATATATGAAAAAACTTCTAAGCCTAGAACTGAAGTATTTACTTACATGAGATGGGTAGGTACTTCCCTCTGCCCTACATGGGACACCTCCCCACTGTTTAAAAAAAATATATTGTTTTTTTTATGCTTAGATACTTGCTTCACTATAATGTGTACAACACATCCAATTGGAACACCTCGTCACGAAGGCTTTCCCACATGGACCTGTGGATATGTCAAGCGCATGAATACGTATAAAGCTTTTACATGTTATTTGCCTGAGAAAGATTGTGTTAAAGTGATTTATAGAAAATCCAGTTTACAGAATGTATATTCAGACAGTTTTCTTTTGAAGATTGCTCAAGTTTTACTATGAAAAATTTTAGTCTATTTACTGGCTTTTTTCATACATGTAAGAGGTGATCATAATGATTACTCGAGGTCTTCTGATTGCAGCATGCCTACACAAAGGAGATAGGTCAAGCTAAAGTAGGTATCAAGGGAGATAATTCAAATATACCATACACTATAAGGTTTAACATTGTTTTAGGTAACAGAGAGTACAGTTCAAGTCAATCAAAATCCTGTACAGAATCTGACCAATAACATAAAACATGACATTTATAAAGAGCAATGTAATTTCTTGTCCAGTCAAACACAATTATGCTTTGAAAAGACAGCATAATGTCTGAAGCTGAACATGATATTATAAAGTGTGGTGAGTTTTTTTTTTCTGTTGTTTTTCAGTGCAAGATTTAACATAATAGTGTGCAAACTTAACAAGATGTTGTTCAATATCTTACTTGATTCTTGACACATTTAACATGAAAGTGTGAAAATCCAATGTGATAGTGTGAAAATCCAACATGATAGTGTGATAATCCAACATAATAGTGTGAAAATCTAACGTGATAGTGTGATAATCCATCATGATAGTGTGAAAATCTAACATGACTTTGTGCAAAATCAAACATGACAGTTATTTTTTACTATGTTCTATATAAAGGTTACCTCTAACAGTTGCACTTACATAATGATTTTTGAACTTCTAGAGAACAGATTTGAATGTTACTAATAATGTGACTGGTTTAGATGAAAAACTATTTTTGCTGGTTGTAGATTAAACATAGTTGCTGCTTGAGTTACTCTTAAGTAGACTGACTGTAATTTGATATATCTCATATACTACTAACGCACTGTGTAAGTTCAGCAGTGGTTCAATTATGAGAATCATTTCAGTAAGTTTTATTTAATTAGTTCATTTGTCAGTGTTTAATGGGTTCAGTATGATCATCTCTAGTCACAGAATTGGGGTAGAGAATAAAGAAACTGTGAACATTTCCTTTTTTTCTTGTTTTGTTTGTTCATATCTTAAGTTTATTGCCTTGTGTGCTATAGTGATTAAATATTGTGAATGACTGTATTGTAATGTGCTCTTTCCATTTAATGAAGTATTTGAGTCAGTAAGGTTGGTCTACATACTTATGTCATGATCTCACTACACTTATCTCTACCCTACCCCAAAACATAAAACTCCTTCCTTCAATCTCCAACCCATCACACTTACTTTGATTTCTGCAGGTCACTTTACTTTGTGAATTTAAAAAAAAATATTCATTCAAACAAGATTTCAGTGACCTCAGATGAACTTATGATAAAGCATTTTATGATAATCATATTTGAACCTTTTTTTAGCCTTGAACCTTAGGCCAGTTAGAATTAAGTTCAATTTTGGCTTAAACCCAAATAAAGTGCTCATTGAATTCTTGTATGATTGAATCTAATGGATTATCTTAACCAAGTATACCGTGAGAATAATTTTGTTATATTAGGTACAAGGTTTTTAATTTATGCAGGTAACCCTGCACTAAGATATTTTAATGACTTGTTTTGATCCAGTTTTTGTAAATTTCAAGTTTTTAGTGTAAATTCATCACTAAAACATTTTTAGCATCATCTAGTTGACACAACAGTTGTTTTTTTTTCCAATCCTTTAATCCTTGACATAAGGGTAAAAATGACTTGTAATAATTTGTACTGTTTATTTTACCATGTTGTTACTATTGTTGTGAAATGCTAAATTTTATGTCTAGACGGGTTTCTGTGAAATAAAACATCTAGACAGAGCAGTGTTGATTTTATATTGTAGTATTCTTATGACGTTTTACAGATAATAACTGGATTAATTTTCAGATTATAGTCTTGTGTTACAAATTTGACAAGAAACACAGCATTGCCACAAATCCAAGTTTTCAACAATATTAACTATTTAAGAATAACATTTCTGAAGTGCTGAGTTAATGAATCATTTTATGGTTGAATACAACAAAATTAATAAGTTTTGGCATTCACACAGGTCCTGAAAATTTAAACTTGTCAATTCAAATGTGTTACCAGCATATCTATAACTCCTGATTTCTAAAATTAAATTATTTATTATGCCTGGTGAAATGGGATCCACATTTATTGTGCCTGGTGATATGTGATCCACATGAATTACACCTGGTGAAAAGTGATCTACATTAATTATGCCTGGTGACAGGTGATCTACATTAATTACACCTGGTGATAGGTGATCTACATTAATTTTCCCTGGTGATAGATGATCTACATTAATTATGCCTGGTGATAGGTGATCCACATTAATTATGCCTGGTGATAGGCGATCAACATTAATTATGCTTTTATGCTTGGTGATAGATGATCCACATTAATTATGCCTGGAGTTAGGTGATCTACATTAATTATGCCTGATGATAGGTGATCTACATTAATTATGCCTGGTGATAGATGATCCACATAAATTATGCCTGGTGATAGGTGATCCACATTAATTATGCTTTTATGCTTGGTGATAGATGATCCACAATAATTATGCCTGGTGATAGTGATCTACATTAATTATGCCTGGTGATAGGTGATCTACATTAATTATGCCTGGTGATAGATGATCCACATTAATTATGCCTGGTGATAGGTGATTGATATTAATTATGCCTGGTGATAGGTGATCCACATTAATTATGTTTGGTGATAGGCGATCCATATTAATTATGCTTTTATGCTTGGTGATAGATGATCCACATTAATGATGCCTGGTGATAGGTGATCTACGTTAATTATGCCTGGTGATAGGTGATCTACATTTATTATGCTTGGTGATAGATGATCCACATTAATTATGCCTGGTTATAGGTGATCCACATTAAAAATGCCTGGTGATAGGTGATCCACATTAATTATGGCTGGTGATAGGTGATCCACATTAATTTTGCCTGGTGATAGATGATCCACATAAATTATGCCTGGTGATAGGTGACCTACATTAATTATGCCTGGTGATAGGTGATTGACATTCATTAAGGCTGGTGATAGGTGATCTACATTTGCCCATTCTAATGCAGATTTGGGTTTCTGCAGCCAGAAGGTTGTTTTCATCAATGTAAAATTCCTGTTTTTTTCAATTTTATTGTTAATCTAGAATAATTTGCTTCTTGTCAACTGATTTTATGAAGTGTGCCATTATTCTTCTTCTGATGTATTTGATTTTCTCTTTTATTTCTTTTTCATATTTCCAATCTTCAAATCTGACTATAAGTCACAAAAAAAGTCATATGCAGCAGTATTTGTTCTTGCCTCCAGTGTTCTGTTCCTAGCTTGAATCAGAAAATAATGCCTATCATTTATAAATAACACTAATTTTTCTTTGATTTCTTTGATTGTATCAGAAAATGCTGGAATCTCATTTGTAGTTTTGACTTCATCAAAAAGTTTGTGACAATTTTTAAACAGACTCTTTCTTTTCTTTTCTTATGTCTTGCAGTTTGCATGAATTTCTCTGATTAACTGTTGTGTAATTTTACAAGAAAAATGCCATTCTGTGCAATTATCTTGCCATTTGATTTTATAGTACAATGTTCCATTGCTACACATGGATACTCACATGGTTTTAATGTCTTCTGCTCTGAGTGGTTTATATATTTCCTTTACACAGTCTTCACACTGTCACTTGTTTGTAGTTTTTTCCCTTCTTTTGTTGCAGTGCTATATGTTAAGTGTCTGTGATGTCTGTTTTATCTTTGTCCTTGTTTTCTACAGTTTTTTTGGCTCCCTTAATACTCCTATTTAACCTCTATGTTAATTTCTTCTTTCCCTGTTTCTGTTTTTAGCTCACCTGAGCACAAAGTGCTCAGGTTGAGCTTTTCTGATCAGTTTTTGTCCGGCGTCCGTCCGTCCATCATCAACTTTTCCAATGGGCCAAACTTAATGAAACTTGCCTGGGATGTTCCTTGGATGAAGCTGTACCAAGATTGTTCAAATGGTTTTAGTCCATTGCATTTCTTGGTCACTGGAGCTAAAATTAGATTGTCAAAGTTGGATCTTTAATAATCTTCTTCTCCGAAACCTCAAGGCCTGGAGCTTAGATATTTGGCATGAAGCATCATCTATACAGGAAAAACTTTAAAAATCTTCTTGTCAGAAACCACAAGGCCTAGAGTTTAGATATTTGGTGTGCAGCATTGTCTAGTTGGCCTTTACCAAGTTTGTTTAAAATTATGACCCTGGGGTCAAAACTGGCCCCATCTGTGGGAGGGGGGTCATTTGTTTTTACACAAGGACTTATATAGGGAAAACTTAAAAAATCTGCTGCTCTGAAACAGCAAGGGCTGGACATTCAATTGTTCATTGTTATGTCTCCTACCTCAACCCTGCCCTTCTGATGGAGACATATAGTTTTTGCCCTGTCCATGGGTGTCTGTTTGTCTGTCTGTCTGTCACACTTTGTTTCCTTTCAATAACTTGAGTACCAGTTGACCCAAGGCCTTCAAACTTCACAGGGTTATTGCCCTTATTGAGTAGAAAAAAACTCTTTTGTTTTTTGGGTCAGTAGGTCAAAAGTCAAGGTCAGAGGGACCTCTAGAGTGAAAACCGTTTCCACTCAATAACAGGAGTATCATTTCATCCAGAGCCTTCAAACTTCGTAGGATGATTGCTTTTACTAAATAGAAGAACCATATTGTTTTTGGGGCTAGTATGTCAAAGGTCAAGGTCACAGGGACCTGTATAGTGAAAAGTATTTCTGCAGAGTAACTGTAGTATCATTACATCCAGAGCCTTTAAAATTTATAGGATAATTGTATTAGAAGAACCCTATTGTTTTTAGGGTCCATAGGTCAAAGGTTAAGTTCAAAGGGGACCTCTAGAGTGAAAACTGATTCTGCTCAGTAACTTGAGTATGGGTATTACTTTACAGAGAGCCTTCAGACTTCAAAGGATGATTGTCTTTACTCAGTAAAAGAAGCCTATCATTTTTGGAGTCAGTAGGTCAAAAGTCAAGGTCACAGGAACCTATAGAGTGCAAACTATTTCTGCTCAGTAACTGGAGTACCATTACACCCAGAACCTTCAAACTTCATAGGGTAATTATATTAGAAGAATCCTATTGTTTTTGGGGTCTGTAGTTCAAAGGTCAAGTTCACTGGGACCTGTAGAATAAAACTATTTCTGCCAAAAATTTGAGTACCATTACACCCAGAGTCTTCAAACTTATTGCAAACTTATTAAAATTTGCGAACAACGAACACCCATAACAACCAGTAATGATACTATTAACATGAGCAATGAGACTCAGGTGAGCGATTTAGGGCCATCATGGCCCTCTTGTTAATATTATTTTCATCTCTCTGGAATTTGCATTTGTATTTCTTCCTTATTTCAATTCTGCCTTTCATCCTTTCTTTTACAAGTTATCTCTCTGAATTTCTACTTCTTCTTCAGTTCAGCAGGTGGATTTACTGTCTACTGTCTAGATCATACAAGGGTTTCAAACAGAATCCACTTATCCATTTGCCATTTGATGATAGGCAAGTTAGTGAAAAAGTCTGCTACATGTTATAGATGATAAATAGCTCTGTAGCCACCTCTTCAGGAGGCCGTGCTCTGAGTGGGAAGAATTTTGTACATTCAGAATAGCTTTCAACTACTAGAAGAATAGGTTTGTACTTATCCTATATAGTTGGCAGTTAGATCAGGATGTCAATTTGCCATCGCCTGAAGACATTATTTTCTGGGTATAGTTATAGGTTTTGGCTGTTGGCATGTCTTTACATACTGCCAGAAGCTTTCATACATGGATGGCCAGTAGTATTTGTTACGGAGTGATGTGCAAGTCCTTTCAAAACCTTGATGACCCTTTCCTCTTATAAATTCATACTACAATGTACATATGTCCCTTCAGATCCTAGGAATCACAATCTGTTTAATGAGATGCTCATCTCTTGGCTCTTGTTTCCACATCTGAAATAAGTGCAGAAGGATATTTTCTTCCAGTCTATAGCTGAAGGATTCTGCAATGGTTTGTTTTGCTTTCTGTTGATCTTTCAGAACTTAACTATGTTCAAAGAAGTTCTCAATGTCTCTGAAGTCTGGGCATTCTCTAGTGTTCAACCAGGTCAGTGAATGATTTCTTCAGAGCTTTTGGCATCCTCTGGTAGTCAGAGCTGCAATGATGGTTTCTTCAGCTTAGTCAGAATACTCAAAGGTTACCTTTACAAAAAGTCTGCATTGCAACTAGGTAAAGTTGATTTCTGCTGGATATCAAACTGGTATGCCTGGAGTAGGATACTCCAATGGCCTAGGCATCTTTGATAGTCCTTCATCCTCTAAGGACATTTCACAGATACATTGGCAGGAAGTACAGTGCTCTGTCACTGAAACAGAAAGGATGTTCTTTCCCATAATGCACTGCAACAATATATATCTTACAGAATAGTCTGAGGCATCTGCTGTAAGAATAAAACTCTAGTTAAAATTGGATATTTGAATATGAGTTTTAGAGTTTGGAAGGCTTGTTCACATCTTCAATCCATTTAAAGTTTACATATTTCTTTATTACTTAGTCAGTGGCCGATGTATTTTTGCAAAGCCCTTACAAAATATACTGTAATACCCAAACATTCTAAATGTTTGAACAACTTGTATAGGAATTCTTTGGCCTTTCCATCTTTTAAAATGATATGTCCTAAATAACTAGAAGATTAAGGTTTTTCTCTCTTACTTAAGATGGCTGCTTCAAGATCGAATTTAACTCAAAAGATGGCACCTACAAGATCATTTATTTCAAAAGTCAATTAAAAGCTTGTAACAGTAGAGCTTATGTAAGTCCCTCTCAGTAGTTTACTGGACTCTCCACCATATACAACCTTTGGGCCTCCCTCGCTCAGTGCTCTGCCTGCTTGATAAGTGTTAGTTGGTGGCAGCACTTTAATATATCATACTGCAAGGGATGGTACTCTGAGTAGAGCTGGCAGATCTTGTATAAAAGAAGGCATCTTGTACTTGTGTACTGTAGAGTAGGAAAACAAACTATAGTTTTGGAACATTAACTAAAATAAAAATCATCATTATTTCCAGTTTCCACTAGTACTTAAATTTATGCAAATGTTTATTTCAAGTGTGTTATCTAATTCAGTTTTACTTCAAATAATATTAAATGTTCACTGTTCCCTTATGTCCACAATAATTTCTTAGGATTCCAATAATCCAAGTAATTCTAATTCACTAAATATCTAAACTTGTCAATCTATTAACCAACACTAAATATATTAAGACTCTTTCTTATTTAACAACTAACAAACTCTAAAGATAAATATTCCCTTTTTAGAGCTTTTTCTATCCAGCACCTAACCATAATGCAGAAGTACAATCAAGACACCAGCCTGTGAAATTTACAAAGTTATTACAAAAACTGATAGAATTAAGAAAGCAGTTAAGTAACTCTTACAAGGGTAGTCCAGAAAGTAGCCTTATGGCTTCACACTTTTATCAACCTTAATCAAAATTAATCACTTAACAACTATTCTTCTAAAAAGCATTTAAATTTATAACAGATGTTGGACATTTGTTATGTATAGAACAAATTTAAATCTGCGTATTGTCTCCAAACTACCCACATAACCTTAGCTTATTTGAATTTATAACAGACATTCGACATTGGTTATGTGTATAACAAATTTAGATCTGCGTATTGTCTCAAAACTACATGAGCATAGCTTATTTGAATTTAGTTGATGTATCATCAAGTTAATTGGGATGCTTTTTTTAGAAACATAATTGTAACACATATATAAATCCAGCAATTTAAGTATTTCATATCTTTGTAAGTGAAACTAGGTCTTATAAACACTGATTTTCTGTATTTTAACAGTGAGTGAATGAGTCAAGGCCCACTCTCAAAAGTACCAGGTACCATCTGTCTTTCAGTAAGTTAAAATCAGAACAAGCCTTTTCACCTATGCAAGTATTTTATTTCCATCCATTGACCTTATGCTTCAAAATACATTTACAATTTGTATGTGAACAATTTATGTGAGGATAAGATAAAATCTATCATAACAATGCTTTTTCACTGAAACAGTTTTAATTGAAAAAACACACATTTACCCAGTTTTCTAAAACTTCTTATACAAATATGTGGACATGTATACATACCAAGAAATTCTTTTGTTAACACTTCAGCCCTTATGCACTAATTATGTTTTCAACAAAAGAATATAAATATTTACTTTAATGCTTAAACCAGAGTTTATAACAAAGAAGAGTTATATTCATGAAACATATACATGTACCATAACAGAAAATTAGATGACAGAATAATGATGACACTGCCATGAAACTAACAAAACTTGTTGGACGGAGAATATGAAAGTAGTATACAAAATGTACTTTATGTCGGCTTTATCAAACATTGGACAGGATCAGGTAATTGTCTTTCCTTTGTTTGGGTTTGTCCGACTTTCTTTTAACCAATGGGAAGGCTCAAAAATACTTTCAACATCCTATTTACCATAAACATGTATCAATCATAAATAAAACACCTTTAAAACAAGGTCAAGGTCATTCAATTCAGAAAAAAATATTTATTTTACGTAACACACACATAAATGATAAAAATATTACCACACAATATTTGGAACAATTTTAGCAAACTCATTATTGCCTACTCAGAACTTTATCAAGGACCACTTAGGCACAGAGTAACATGTATCAACAAATTACTGATGTGAAAAAATATACCTACCGTAGAACCAATACCTACAATCAAAGCATGAAACTCCAATGGAAGGTGACTTTTTCCAATGTAAAAATTGTCTACAATGTGTTAAAATTTGGTCACTCAACTGAAAAACAGGCTATCAAATAAAGGGGGCGGGGGAGAGGGGGCTAGTCATTTCAACTAAGGCTTGTGTGCCTACCCATCCAATAAATAGTTAAGTTCTTGGCTTTGTGCTTTCCTGTTACAAGTTTTTTCCTATAAAAGTCTATGCAAAACCAAGTGGCCCCTGGGGTTGGGCTGATTTTGACCCCAGGGATATAATATGAACAACCTTGGTAGTGGTCACATCAAATTACAAAGCTCTGTGTCAAGAAGATTTTTAAAGTTTTTCCTAAATAAGTATTGTAAAATCAAGTGACCGCAAGGGCAGGCCAATATTGACCCTGGGGTCATGGTTTGAACCAACTTGAAAGAAGTCATCTAGACAATGCTACACACCAAATATCTTTACTCTAAGCCTTATGATGACACCAGCGACCCAGTGATCACATAGCTCAACCTTCTTTGAAAACAGACCAGTGAAAATGAAATACTAGCAAAAAGGCAGTTAGTTAATCAAAACTTTGTGTTACAGCAAAAATCACACAGTCAATACCAAATTTGTTGAAATTCAAAAGACAAAAATCAACCAGACAAGAGTTGTTACAGACAACTGAAAACAGGGGGCAACCCAATTCACATACATAAGATTGTCAAACTATTATGGCACATTAAGACTGGCCTTTTGTCACCTTATGAACCATTGAAAGGCAGTAAAGGATGGGTATACTCTACTCAATGTAACAAGTTTCATTACAGCCTATACCTCTCTACTTCAATTTCAAACAAGACCTAATGCTGTATAGATGCCTATATACCCTTTCTTACTTAAAATGGAAAGGTATAACAATACTGAATTTTTCTGGTCAGGAAACAAGAACTTATTCCGGATGGCATGTGATTAGGAAACATGTAACAATCAAGCAAATCTTTTCTATCATTTAGCAGTAAACAATTCAATTATTTCTTCCATAAAATGGTAAGACCACATTGGCCAATAATTAACCAAATGAGTTCTATCAGACATTGGATACATTTGTTTCCTACTGACAACTGTATAGACAAGAAGCTATAGATAGATAGACCAGATATAACCAGTAATTACATGAACCATAGGAAACAAGAATTTGCATTGTTCAACAACAGTGTATAGCTTACAGAAAAACTTTGTTCAATAACTCGAGAACCCAGGTTAACTCGAGAACCCAGGATAACTCGAGAAGCCATCGAGAAGCCAGGATAACTTGAGAAGCCAGGATAACTCGAGAAGCCAGGATAACTTGAGAACCCGGGATAACTCGAGAAGCCAGGATAACTCGAGAACCCGGGATAACTCGAGAACCCGGGATAACTCGAGAACTCAGGATAACTCGAGAACCCAGGATAACTCGAGAACCCAGGATAACACAAAGTCTCTCTTCAGTCCTATCCAATTTCTCCATGTTCTCTATTCACTAACATGAGCATCAATTACTTGAATATTTCTCCCACACCCTATCCAAGTGATACTGTATTTCTTACACTGCATAATTCATACAGTGTTTAAGCTTCAGAGCTTCTATGTTATAACAGTTGTCTATTCTTTTTGCTCTTTATGCTTATAAAACTGTCACCATCTTACACTACAAATAAAATATTTATATTTCAATGTTAGTATTGTAATCCAAATGCAAATGCAAACTCCAGTCTTCTCTGAAAACCCATCTTAAATATTTGATATGACAAGAACACATTATAGATAACTAACTGTTCTAAATAGTGGATCATATTTGTTTTACATTCTAGACTTTGGTCTTTTACCCTCCTGGTTTTCATGTGATCTTGAAATAACCAATGAAAATGGGCTTATTAGCAAAACTTTAATGGACCTTGTTGTTAAATGGAATCATGTGACATGGGCTTTATCAGTGCATTAACCATAGCTTCTCAATATGTTGTATCCAATCAAACCTCTGATCAATAAAATCAAGAAACAACAGTAATATCATTTCATATTATATTTTGATTTGTAATAAACTATAACAACAGAGAAAAAATACTTCACATGATTACTATTCATTTTCTACATGTAATGTTTTATCTTGGTACTGCAGAACAAATCTGTACTATCTTCTCTGCAGTGCACACAGTAAGACTTTGTGAACTTTATAATAAAGACAAATACTTGAATTAGCAACTGTACCAAGCTATGAAAGGGAAACAGTATTTAATATTCTCACTCTTTTCTCAAGTTTTGGTTCAATATTTAGAGAATAACTTTAATAAGCTTGGATATCTTTCACTGCAACTCAGGTTCACTAAATAAGAACAAGATTCAGTTCTACTCAACCTGAAATGTGCCATGTCAGGATTTCTAATGCAAAACTTGTAACATGTCAAAAGATTTGTAGACATGAATAACAGGTCATAAAGAACTTGATACACACAAGAGCATGAAATCATGTCACTGACATCACAGAAGGCGAAGAAAAATAACTGAATTCCTAATGAAACATTCAGTCTTTAAAATGAATCTGAGCTTCTGATAGCATGAATTGTCTGACAATAACATATCGCAGAATTTTACATCGAAACAGTTAATTCTGGTACCATCTTTATTATAATGCAAGATACCAAACAATACTTGCAAAGTTCAGTTTTAAATAAAAACCCCTGAAAAATGAGCTATTGACACATTCTGAATTACTGTAATGGTTGCAATATTACAAAAGATCAAATGACTTATCTTCGTGTTCACAAAGGAAGTATACTCAAACTATTATGATTTTGTCATGCCAAGACAGCACAATCTTGCTTTTAAATTGAAATTCTGCTTGAGATGATAATTATCTGATGATGAAATGATTTTAATGATGTCACAAGTGTCTGGCTCCAACACAGGGAACATATCAATAGTTACACACAAATGTTAACCAAACATTTTCAATTCAATCAGTTGAAAATTTGAATTTGATTATTTTTTTATTATAAGTACTACTTTCTGCACAGAAAATTGAACTTAATGGTTACTTAAAGTTGTTACCACAAAAGTGAGATTCAGCTTGAAATTAGACACTGTACTAGCTTATGTAGCAAAGTGCATAGGAAAATTGCTTCTGGAAATACACTAGCAAAAAAAAGAAACAATCTAATAAACAATGCAAAAAAGAACGTGATGAAAATTCCAAATGTAACCCAAAATTCCAACTGAATCATCTATTACCAAAAGTAACCCAAAATTCCAAATGAATTATCTATTACCAAAAGTAATCCAAACTTCCAAATGAATTATCTATTACATTTTCATAGTTTATCCTCAAGAGATGAAAGCAATGAATTATACAGCAAAAGTAGTACTGAGAATTGAAAATATGGTATTACTTGATAAAAACAACAACAACAAGATTACCATGATGTCCGTAAATCGCTCACCTAAGTATAACAGCTAAACAACAAGTACGGATTCATTATCCAAATAAGAGAAAGACTTTGAAAATGCTGCATGCCAGTATCAAAGTCTCCTGTTATTTTATCAATGAAAAATCACCTTAACTGGCTTCCATATGTCTTTTTAGATTCTTTTAACATGTTTGGGCAAAAAATGATTCCAGAAGCATAATTTGAACAATCTACGTAAAGGTTTACAAGACTACATTTCAAATGGTAGAAGTGTCAGTCTTAAAGTTCTAACAAAGAGATTTTTAAAGAGACTGTCTATGTAGAACATCTGACCCCAGTGACAAAGTTAGGAAAAAAAACTTGGTAGAGGTCCACTTAGCAATGTTCAGTGGAAAGTTTCAGATTTCTAGGTCTTGTGGTTTCAAACAAGAGAAGTTGGAGCCAAAAATGACACTAGGGGAAATGTTGGAACAATCTTGATGAAGGCTGACTGACACTGCTTCATGCCAAATTTCAGAACTCTGGGTCTTGTGGTTTCAGACAAGAAGTTTTAAAACTTTGTCCATAAATGGCAAACATGTGACTCCCAGAATGAGCCAATAATGACTCCAGGAACATAATTTAAACCATCTTTGGTAAAGTACTTTTAGATTTTGCTACACACCAAATTTCAGAACTCTTAGACTTATGGTTTCTGGTAAGATGATTATAATAGTTTATAATTTGTGTACCATAGCAACCAAAGTTCTTAATGGAATGGAACTTTTTGAAAATTTTGTAGAGGTATAATTTATGGTTCATACTGAATATCCTAAAAGGTTCAAGTACTTTTAAAGGACTTCTTAAAATTTTCAAGCATTACCTTACCTCATAATTAACTAATAGTGATGTTTTCTTCATGACTATTAATGCTCCTACACAGCCAATGAGGCAGGGATACTAGTATTACAATACTGTATAATTCTACTGAATCTAGAAATGGCAAACATTTGCAAACAAAAACTGAACATGTAGAAAACAAGAGTTTCTTTATTTTTGTTTCTTTATTCTTCACACGAGTGATTTTAAGGCACTGCTCATGGCCATGAATTCTATCACCTTTTATAAGTATGTAGAAGTACAAACACATGAATGACCAAATCCCTTAATTTTTTTATCCAAGATTAATAGGAATCATCACTAAGACACATTCAGGAAAAAGCACATTTGTTTTTGCTTCTAATGATGACTTTGTTCTGCAATATCTTCAAAAACATTATCAGATCCCATTAACCTGTTCAACATAACAGAGTAACATTGTAAGATTTACTACTGAAATGGTAAATCCATGTACTGTGTTTACCTACTGGTGTTTTTATATTAAAGCTGAAAATATTGTTAATTTTCAGATAATTTTTTTATCGTTTTTCTAGTATAAAGCTCATGTTTTTACAATTTCTTATTTCTTCAAGACTGGTAATATTTTTAACAAATTCAAACTTCTGTCAAGGACTTTTTCACTCTTTATTAAAATGAAGTAGTTTTCAAAGACTGACATTAAAATTCAAGTACTTTTCAAGGCATGTGTGAATTCCTGCCAAGTTTCATCAACACTGACTTTGTGCTTTAGGAGATGTTGTTTCAAGCAAAGTGTTGATGACAGCTGACAGACACAGAGCAATCACAAAAACTCATCTGTTTAAAGGTGAGAAAAAAGTAAGTCATTTAATTATTTAAACATTTAAAATATACAGAGCACTAAATATTAAAAAAAAAAAATTATATACATGTTCTAACCTAAGAAAGACTATTAACTGAAACACATAACTGCTTAGACATTTCCATAGCATCTGCAGTCACTGGTAAGTTACTGTATCAAGACCAATCAGCTGTCCTGTTTCATAACAATGACATCAGAATGTTCAATCACCTCACGTCTTTATATCACATTGCAAATAAATGACCAATCAGCTATAGTCTATTTATCACACTGAGAAAAATTAGCCAATCAGCAATAATGTCTGATTTAGCTGACTAGCCTATCAGCTATTGCCAAACACTGTCACATGTCTATCACAAGATGTAAGGGAGATGCAGGAATTTCTGCTAGGAGCCCTGATTGGATGGAGAATTTTGAGTATTCTGTGAGGCATCACCAGCTTTGCTGCCATCTGAAATATGTCAATAAAAAGAGCTTTAGAATACAGACCACGGGTATTGTATTACCACTAACACTGTTAACTTTTCAACATTAAGAGAGGATAAGTGACTAAAATTATACACCAAATACCAATAAAAAACAAACAAACACTTAAATGTCACTTTCAACAGTATTTCAGATGACAATCAATAGGTATCTATCAAGCCCAAAAAGAACCAGTACAAGGCATATACATATATTACTTTCCAAAGAAGGTATCAACTTTAAATTAAGAGTCATATTGATTTAAGGGCAAAACAGAATAATGGTAGCTTTTCAAGTCACAAGACAGTAGGATTGCAAAAACATTTTAAGTACAGCCACTGTATACAGACTTAGGCTGTTTAATAGTTTACCACCTATACATGCAGATAGTTTTGTGAAATACTGTGCAACAGACTGGTATATTAAATTTTTTAACACAGATTGTGCATTGATATACCTGAGCAATTAAGTTTTTCCATGCCCTCAGCCAGTCCACCTGTACTGACTGATGCATGCTGGGAATCCAAGATGTCTGGCATTGCATTTCGTCTCCCAGTCCTCCCTGTGGCAATGAAATCCTCCACACTTACCCCACCCACATCCATTTCAGCAGCTGTGTCAGTTGATGAATTTGAAGAAGTCTGAAAAATATTAGAAAATGTGCTTAGCTGTGTGAAAACCAAGGATAAGTATAGAAATGCTTTGAAAAATTTTTTAAAAATGGGCTCAGTTGTATAAAAATCATTCAAAAAACCTTTATGAATGGTCCAAGTTTGACTCTAAATCTCTGGATTATTATCAAGATTCAAACTTTCTGACAAAACTGAAATGGCAGTCACATACTTTTTTGCACAAACTTGTTTTTAACATGTATCTAATTTTACAGAGCCTGGAGAGGATGGACTGACAACCTGACTGTAAATTGCAGACAAAAAGTAAATGTCTATAATGAATATGTTAAAAATGGAATGTAATGTGTTTCAGTAACATCAAAAATACACATCTGTCCTAATGTCAGTAGACATTATGTCACCGTGTCAACAGGATGACATTTAAGCAAAATCAAACACTATATTTCACTGAAATACACTGTAAAATTTTGTTACATTTCAGCAGGAGAAACATTTTGTTTTATGTCAATATTTTGTGATGACCAGATTTCTATCATTCTAGTTTAGCTCTAAATTCAGCCAACTGTTTAATTAAACTCTTAAATAATAGCTGATGCATTCATATCACAGCTACAGTATTGATGTGTGTAAAGTCAGTTTTCCATTCTAAAAAAAAAAGACATTACTTGATCCAGGCATGCAATCCATTTCAATCACCATAAATTGTGATTGTCTACATCACTGATGACTAACACAGTCTTCTATGCCTTTGCCAGAGAAAAGATGAGCTTGTTAGTGAGCTTCACAGTGAGCTCAATTGCATCATTACCTATTTGAGCTAGTTTTCTCACTCTCAAAAACCACTCAAGATAGAACCAGTTTGAAAGAAGTGCTTGTATCTTTTCATTCTCAGTATCCTCTCAACACTGAGTAAACATCAAACCTTCAAAATCTATACTTATAACTATACTTAGATAAGCCACTATTGGATACGCATTGTTTTCAAATAAATTTTAAAACCTTTTTTCGTTTTGTTCTGTCATATAGCATCTGTTGCTCAATCACTTCAATGGACCTTCCCTGTGAGATATTTCTTACTTTGATGTGGCAAATTATAACGATTCTGTATTGCTGAATGGAGACATAATATTTGATAAAAATTTATAACCTTTCTGACATCATCCACTCTTGAAATTTTGAGTGCTACCTCTTATTAAATTACAGATTAGCAGGTACTCCACTACTGTAAAATAATCATAGGTGTTGTTGAACAGTTTGATTACAATTACTACAAAGAACAAGTATCATTTCACTTTTTTTTCTAAAAACTTACATGCCGTAAGAACCAAACTGCTAATGTTTTCTGTTATATTTTCAGTTTAGTTTTTGTTAATAAACCAATCATCTATCTTAGACTTCTGATTCATGTCATAAACTCAACAATATTTGAGCTGTCAGCTCTTTTCCAGCAATAAACTCATAAAGCTTAAGCCTTTGATTTCAGCCATATACCTGCCATCTTGCTCAGACCTTTCATTATGACCGTATATCAGTAAAGTTCAGATGTTTGTTTCTAATTATATACCAGTTAAGGTCTGATGTTTGCTTCAGATTATCTACCAGTTAAGTTGTGATGTTTGTTTCTGATAATATACCAGTTAAGTTGTGATGTTTGTTCCTGACCATATACCAATTAAGTAGAGATGTTGGTTTCTGACGATATACCCATTAAGTTGTGAGGTTTGTTTCTGACAATGTACACGAGTTAAGTTGTGTGTTTGTTTCTGACTATATACCATTTAAGTTGTGATGTTTGTTTCTGACAAAATACCAGTAAAGTGGTGATGCTTGTTTCTGATTATATACCAGTTAAGTTGTGATTCTTGTTTTGGACTATATACCAGTTAAGTTGTGAGGTTTGTTTCTAACTATATACCAGTTAAGTTGTGAGGTTTGTTTCTAACTATATACCAGTTAAGTTGTGAGGTTTGTTTCTGACTATACACCAGTTATATTCAGATTCTGTTTCTGACTATATACCAGTTTAGTTGTGAGGTTTGTTTGTGACTATATACCAGTTAAGTTAAGTCAAACTATATACCACTCCTAAGTTCATAAACTTGTAAAATGACCTTAAACTAATGACCAATTTGTCAAGTAACATTGCTAATATAAATAAAAACAACAACAGAATGCAAACTGTTACAATGCATTATATCTTCATTTTTTTAAGGTGAAACCAATATTCAGCTGAACCAATTATTGGTTTTCAGGTTACAATGTAGTACTTAATGATATGTGATATTTTATTTTGTTTGTCAATTTTCCCCCAGAGAAGATAGCTAGAAATAATCAGACTACTACAGACAACCCTTTACATCAGTCTACTAGGATAACATATTTTCCCTCCTATCTGCAAATCAATAATATCTCTTCAATGAAATAGGATCATTCAACAAAATACCACCACTGTAAGATTATGTCATATCACTTAATTATGTCAGAGTAAATAAAGAATTTTCAGGACAAAAGGAATACTGATTCTGAGATCTAAACTGTGTCTTCACCTTTGTAACGTATGTCTTAACCATTTTTTTACCTTAGTCTAAACCTTTGTAACCTGTATCTAAAGTTTTGTAACCTGTATCTTAACCTTTGTAACCTGTATCTTAACCTTTGACCTTTGTGACCTATGTTTAAACCTTTGTGACCTTTATCTTAACCTTTGAAACCTGTATATTAACCTCTGTAACCGTTATCTTAACCTCTGACCTTTTGTAACCTGTATCTTAACCTTTGTAATCTTTGTCTTAACCTTTGTAACCTGTATCTTAAACTTCCTCAATCTTATTTACCATGCTAAATTCCATCCATATACTAGTGCATTCACAGTCCCTGGAAGAATACAGACCATAATCACATCAGTGAGAACCATGATCATCATAGTGTGCACACTTCACTAGTCAGTCTTTAACTTTTCAAATGAAAACCCTTATATTGTAAATGGGTCTGTCCTAACTGACAGATGGACAAGTCCATTTAAGAAGCATATTTAGTGTTTATAAACAGCTTTTGATGTCACTCTTAAGATAATAAAAAATTATAACACTGATTTACAATTACTTTTCATGACTTGACCATATAATTTGGGTAATCTATAACCATTAAACAGGGCACACAGAAAGTACTGGTATAAAGCAGTAGCTGGTACAATTCTTAAGAACAGTTACTTGGCAACAATCAGTCCAGCCATGAATATAATTCCTTGAATGTTCTCCTGAATGTTTTGTGTTTGAAGTAAATTTCTAAAAGACTGCTCTGGACTTAATATCTAAGTGAACTGTTCAGGCAAGCCCTGCTACTTTGTAAGTTTGTCTACGAAACATGTGCAGCTATGAAGGAATGCTGTCTAGAAAAAAGCTATTTATACCATGATCAAACAGAAGCAACATATGCCAGAGAAACATAAACATTTAACATATCTGTCAGTTATAGACAATGTTTTTCTTTTCTTTTATCATTAACACAAGCTCTTCAGAGGACAGGAGAAGTCCTTCAAAACCACTTACTAATTCTCTAAGCAAACTGATACAAGATTCTGTAAATGAGGTGCTTGTGTGCATTCCTATTTTCCAGGAAAATTCATGTTTGGACTAAGAATTTGTTTTGCATATTCTACACTGATTGCAGTAAGCATTTTCTACAAACTTTCATTTACAACTCTCATTCACTACTCTATGTGTTAAGTTCTGGCTAATACCTTTGAGACCATTCTGGCTAATACCTTTGAGACCAAAAGCTGGAATATCTGCTAGTGTTGTATCAACCACTGATATGATGCTTGATAATACTGAAGACAACAAAACTGAAGTCACACTAGTGAATGAAAATACACTATCCTGGTTCAGTTTGGTTTACTTGAGTTTTAATGTGCTCTAACATTCAAATTCATATTAGCAGACAGTATACCTATACAATGTTCCCAGAAAAGACCTGGACTATACTGCTATCCTTCATAAGAAACTTCCAACTTTCTCACAAATAGTAATATATTATTGTTTGGTAGCCAGGACTGATCTCCTGCTCTTCAATCAGTGAGAGTTTAACCACTTGATCACAAAAGCAGGTAATATACCATATTTTGGAAGTGTAAATAACTGTTCTTTAATTAGATGAAATCAATCATACTATAGTTATCAGGTTAGGTTCAGGATCCAAGTCAGGTGCAAATGTCACAAGCACTTTCTTAAGCTAACAAAATACTCTTAAACAAGCTTCAAAGTCTTAAAAAGATACTAATCAAAATACTGCAAGTGCTAAACTTGAAATAAATTACCATAGGTCACTTTCATTAGCCCATACACACTAAAGTTTAAAGCTCATCACCACAGTCACATGTTTCAGATTGACAGCTCAACCTTGCAGAATCTGCACTTGCCAGAGATCAATAGATGAATTTCTTACAACAAGGATCTGCTTAATATACAGAAAGCAAATCATTCCAGCAGTTGATCAGCCATATTACACTTTAGTACCTGAGTGTCATCCAAAATGAAATAATTTCTGTGAAGACAATTTGGATAAATTCTTCAATAACTTGATCAAATTATAATAAAACATCATAAAATGCACAAGAGTTGACTTAATAACTTACCACATAAAGATGTATAAATAGATACTAGCAGTTATTATAACTTGAGAGATACTGAACAGAATAGCTATCTTGTGTTACAACAGATTTCTAATTAGTTCAGTATATCAAAGCTAAAAAAGACAACCATTACTATGACCTTAAACCATTCACCTGAGTATATCCGCTTAAACACCAAGTGCTAGGTACAGATTTATCCGCTAAAACACGAATTGCCAGGTACAGATTTATCCGCTAAAACACCAAGTGCCAGGTGCAGATTTATCCGCTTAAACACCAAGTGCCAGGTACATATTTATCCGCTAAAACACCAAGTGCAAGGTACAGATTTATCCGCTAAAACACCAAGTGCCAGGTACAGATTTATCCGCTAAAACACCAAGTGCTAGGTACAGATTTAACCGCTAAAACACCAAGTGCCAGGTTCAGATTTATCCGCTAAAACACCAAGTGCCAGGTTCAGATTTATCCGCTAAAACACCAAGTGCCAGGTGCAGATTTATCCGCTAAAACACCAAGTGCCAGGTACAGATTTATCCGCTAAAACACCAAGTGCTAGGTACAGATTTAACCGCTAAAACACCAAGTGCCAGGTACAGATTTATCCGCTAAAACACCAAGTGCTAGGTACAGATTTAACCGCTAAAACACAAAGTGCCAGGTTCAGATTTATCAGCTAAAACACCAAGTGCAAGGTACAGATTTATCCGCTAAAACACCAAGTGCCAGGTTCAGATTTATCCGCTAAAACACCAAGTGCAAGGTACAGATTTATCCGCTTAAACGACAAGTGCAAGGTACAGATTTTCCGCTAAAACACCAAGTGCCAGGTTCAGATTTATCCGCTAAAACACCAAGTGCAAGATACAGATTTATCAGCTAAAACACCAAGTGCCAGGTTCAGTTTTATCCGCTAAAACACCAAGTGCAAGGTACAGATTTATCTGTTAAAACACCAAGTGCCAGGTACAGATTTATCCGATAAAACACCAAGTGCCAGGTTCAGATTTATCCGCTAAAACACCAAGTGCAAGGTACAGATTGATCCGCTAAAACACCAAGTGCAAGGTACAGATTTATCCGCTAAAACACCAAGTGCCAGGTACAGATTTATCTGATAAAACATCAAGTGCCAGGTTCAGATTTATCTGCTAAAACACCAAGTGCTAGGTACAGATTTATCAGCTAAAACACCAAGTGCCAGGTTCAGATTTATCCGCTAAAACACCAAGTGCAAGGTACAGATTTATCTGCTAAAACACCAAGTGCTAGGTACAGATTTATTATCCAAATAAGAGAAAAACCTAGAAAATACTGCATGCCAGTATCAAAGCTTCCTGTTATTTTGTTTACAAAAAAGACTTTATAAGGTTTTCATAATTATACCTTGTAATTTCCTTTATATTTTGAAGTTAAACCATGCATTACATCTTAATGTAAACTCCTGTTGAAATAAAATATATTCCAGGATCATATTTTGAACAATGTAGAGGCTCACACAGCAATACTATATACATACGAAATTTCATAAGTCTTAGTAATGGGATTTTTTAAGAGTCTTTCAAGTACTTTTACACAGTAACACAAACTTGTCATCTTTTCCCAACTTAAGTTATTTGAATAACAAACATCCTTAAAGCAGCTCATTTACATGTACAGTTGAACAGTAGAAATAAAAAAGTTTTTTTCTCCTCTTCCTGGTTACTATTGATGAAGTCTTTGTTTTCTGACCAAAAACAAAATTGGCTCGTGTAGATCACATACTGCATGGGAAAACACAATTATGTTGTAAATGCTAACTTGGGATATTCTGGTGAAATATAAAATACTGTATCCCAAAGCAGGTGCTTGTTGTACCTTGTGGCACGTTCAGCAACAAAGCATTTTCACCAGTCTCAGCACAGGCATTCGTTTGATGGATAAATGCCTTGAACCACAATATAACCTACACAATTAAGGTATGAAAGTTCACAAGAATGAATCTGAGGGTCACTTTAATTACTTGAAATTTTCTCTAATTTACGCTGACAGATTCAATGTAACTCACTGTTTCTGATACTTGAATATTTTTTCTAAATATACCAATCAATACTTCCATTCAAAGAAAAAACATTTTATCTAAGGTACCTCTATTTTCAATCAAATGAATTTCACCGCTTGTTTACAAAACTTTTGGTAAAGTGACACTCAGACTCATTCTTGTGAACTTTTGTACTTTATGCTTGTTATAATACTGGTTTGGGGCATTTATCCATGAAACAAATGCCTGTGCTTTTTGGTTCAATATTCAAAAATGGATATGGTGTGAGCGCATACTCGAAGAGTGAATGTGATCAGTCATGTAATGGTACAGGAAATAAAGACATTCTAAATATAGGTTTTATACCATTCATATACCATGCTATAGCCTATGATGGAGAAACTACCCACTTCTTTACAATCACAAAATGTTGCAGTGAGTGACAATGTGTCTGTAGATGGGTATTGATAGATGTAATGCACACAGGTAATTAAAATCAATTTCTTAGTCAATGACTATCTGTGAATGAGCTGCTTTAAGTATGTACTAATGTCAATACTTTATATCTGTTCAGGATCTTTTTCACAGCTCTCATAGCAACAATAATAAAAATGTTCCTGCTTGTTCAAGACAAATCCTTCTACAATAAATATTAGATATAATGTTATATAATAATTATATGTTTCTAAACTGACCTGACATGATAGGCAGACAAGTTTTCTTCATGACAAGCTGATAGGGCAGAGAATATTTGACAAGAAAACAACAGCTATCACTAATGTGATGAATATCCCAACCTTGACACAGCAATCTCATCACTTTGAGCTAGGAGTATTAATTTTGCTTAAAAAAAATTAAACAGTGATGTCCCAATTTTTTTTACCTAAGTCACATCTTGAATATTGTTGTGTTCAGAAAACACTTTGAACATCTCTTACAGGTGTTTTTTTTTTTTTTTCAAACACTGTCAATACAATAAACACTGCTCAAATAAATTAAAGGAGCGCCCATATAATCTATAAAATAAAATACGCGTTGAGTAGATTTATGAATATCTTTTACAGAAATAGCAAAATCGTTCTTTTTACAAAAACAAATCAGCATTTTCATTGCCAACAGGCACATTCCTGAACAGAGACATTGTCCAGGATATGAACACTATCAAATTAACTTTGAAATGGTGGTCTTACTGATGACACGTCTGATCATATCCTGTGGTATGGCATCCCATTCTGCTACATGAGCTTGAGAAAGCTCATGGACATTCTGGACAGGGTTCGGATAAGAAGAAAGTCTACGAGAAAGCATGTCCCTGACATGCTCTATAAGTTAAGATCAGGAGACCTCGCTGGCCAGTCTATGACCTCAATACCTTCATCATCAAAGAAGTTCCGGACAATTCTTGCAGTGTGTGATGGAGCATTATCTTGCACTAAACGAAAAGTTTCACCTTTTCACCAGCATATGGCCTAACAATTGGTTCTAGGATCTCGTCCCAATATCTCAGGGCTATCAGACTACCTCCTGGAATCACATAAAGGTCTGTGCGCCTGTCAATGGATATCCCTGCCCACACCACAACTGACCCACCGCCAAACCTGTCATATGGAATAATGTTACATTCCGCATACCTCCCTCCTCGGCGACGCCACACCCTCACATACCTTTCACAGATCAAAACATGGTAGTGGCTATCGCCAGTGGCACAGTTGCCAAGTGACATGTTCCTGGGCAAACTCTAAGTGAGCTCTCCGGTGAGCTACAGTCAGAATTGGTCCTCTGGCAGGTCTTCAGGCATCCAAACCATCTTCATGAAGACGATATCGGATTTGAGTAGACACACGAACCCCTGTAGCTTGCCGGAAGTCAATTTCAATGCCAGTAGCAGTACACTGATGATTTCTGAGGGTCAAAGTTCACAGATATCGGTCCTGACAAGGTATTGTAATGCAGTGATGACCTTGCCCAGGTCTTCTTGTGATTTCTCCAGTCTCCTGATAACGACTCCACAATCTGGCAAAAATGCTACGAGAAGCGTCTAGAAGGGTAGCCACCTCACGTTTCGTAAATCCATTTTTGATCATCTGCACCACCTGAGCAACACCAGTAGTAGCTAAATGACGTCCCATTTAGTAGCTAAATGACGTGCTATGTCAGTGTATTAACTTTGAAGTAAATCCCTCACGTACTCTTGGAGCTATGCTCTGGAAATTTTTTGTGGAGTTATTGTTCTTGAGTGTATGAAGTTTGAAGTAAATCCCTCAAATACCTTTGGAGTTATGCTTCGGACAAAGTTTTCCAAGAAAGTCTGATAAAGGGGAATAACTCTAAAAGTAGTCAAGGCAGAGTTATTGTTCTTACATACTGCACTTTCTCCCAATGTGCGATTTCAGTGTATGAAGTTTGAAGAAAATTGCTCAAGTACTTTTGGAGTTTTGCTCCAGACAAAATTGGGATGGATGGACGCATTGACGTACACACGCACGGACAGAGATTATTTCTAATATCTCTCCGCCTTTGGTAGGGGGATAAAAAAAATGGCAAAAAATTAATGATTTTATTGAACATAAATACAATATAATCAGCAGGCTTTAGTTTTTCTTGAACATTGTGAACTCAAGAAAAAGTAAAGTTTAACTAAAGTCATTAATAACATTTCCTGTCCATTAACTTATTATCAGTACAAAAATGCTACTTTACTGATATGAAAAGTAACTTTAAAGAAAATGTTCTCTTCATTTCAAACTTATGCATCAAGTTATGCATTTGCATACAAATTGCACTGATGCATATTTTGCATCATTCTGGAATGCAGATGTTTCATAGTTTTGATGATAAATACAGTAAACTGATCAAAGAACCTGTAGGTAACACTGATTAATGAAGACATACTGCTGTTCAGGTGATAACAACAAACCTCATATTTTTTGTATGGAAAAATGGCAAAATATTTTTCAGTAACAAGCTACTTTGTGAGTTATTTGATATGAAAGAGACAGCACAATTACATAGCTGATGCTTAGAAATGTCTATGAATAACTGGGAGAAAAATGCAAGTATAATTTCTTTTGTAACTCTTGATTTTATTCTTTTGCCTATCAATTTACAGTATCCTTTTGGTTGATGGTCTAGAGGTACACTCCCAATCAGGCTGCCGCCTGTATTAAAAGTGAAACTCTCCTTTTATACTTTTTACATTTTAATTTTCAGTACTATTGTAGGTACTCTGTAAGCTCCAGCCATACTGAGAATCAACTGCCATGGAGTATAATCAAACAATGTTTCAGTTCTGGTTTGAACCCAGCAAAAACTGATCCAGCTACTCTAAAAATCAGATGCAAAATCTTGTATCAAAACTGATATAAAATAAGTAAGTAAGTTAAAAGGTGGGTTATAAATATGACAGTTCTACATGATTGCACCGTCACTAATGCTGAGACTACTCATCAACATGTATGTTAAAACAGACAAAGGAATGGCTGAATTTCCTACAGTAGTGACCTATTCCTCACAATTTTCATGTACATAAAAGTATGTCAATCAGACAATTTAACAGATGAGCTGATATTCCTCCAGGAAGAGGATCCTCTACATCAATGATTACCATCAATTACCTGAAACAAGGGTGTCCCACAAATGTCAATACTACTACAAGCAGGCAATATCTAATAGAGCTTCTCTAATAGAAAGCATCGTGCAATAAATCTTTAATGGAGAATTTTCTCTATGAATTGTCTCTGAAAAAGCTGGAAAACTTGTTCAATGGCAGAAGCCACAAACTTGGTGTGTTTTACAATAAATCTTTCTGGACATTTTTTTTCCATAAAATTGTTTCTTCAAATACTGCAAGCTAAGTTTTTCCATGGGAGCTACCCAAAAGTGCCTCTTTAATTGCATGGCCTTACAGGATAAATTAAAACAATGATGATGTTTAAGTGAAGGTAAATGCTACAATGATAATGTTTAAGTGAAGGTAAATGCTATACTCATACTGATTAGGTAAAGACTGGAATGATGGTTTTTTTTTTTCAAAACATGCATGTCTCCTACCAAATATCAATAAACTCCCATAACTCCTGAAAAGAAACAGTCAACATGAAAATCCTGACAATATGCACAACTATATTAGGCACTGAAGATTTCAAGTTTGTCTGACAAAAAAAAAGAATGTAGGAGGGAATGAGCTGACAAAAGATGAAAATCAGAATCTAACAAGAGGGCCATGGTGGCCCTAGATTGCTCACCTGAATACTTTGCCTTTGGGTCTGCTATTGAGCTAACATCAAAAGCTTTTTTAAGAATCTCCCGATATAAATCTTTATTACCCTTCCAGATTTTTTCACCCTTTTTGATTGGATGTTGATCCACCGAAAGAAATTGATGTAACCGAGCCAGACGGGTAATATACACATTACCCTTTTGGGTACCCCACGTTGTAAACAACATGCGCTGTGACGATGCGCGAAAGGTTTGATGTTGCGCAGTGTAAATTCCAATATACAAGCACTTTTAAAATGTCAAATAAAAAATATTTACCAAAATAGAGTAATGATAAATATTCTCATCAGTATTTAAAACAAATATGACCTCGTCAAACCTTGATATTAATTACAAAAAAGTGTCTTCAACAGACTACTCCTTTTCTCTTGTTTACATTTGAAGGTATGAAAGCAAATACTTCATGCAGAAGGGGTACCCTAAAGGGAATCTTATTTCGACGTTTCATTTGAAACAGCAATGATTTATTTTAAAATTGTCTTACTCAGCAGGGAAGGGTAATAAAATTATTATTTGGGGTTTAGAGTGCTATATGTGGATATATTACCTGCCAAAATAAAATTTAACTAACTATACAACTAAATCCATCAAAATACTATGGATAAACACATGTACAGGTCCAGAGAGACATCCTGCCTGCAACTGTAAAACAATGGGCTATCACTCAGCTATAACTCTGTAAATCATGATGGCAATTCAAATGTATCATTCCCCTATTTTTATTTTTAATCCCACCAAGCTACAACTAAATCCATGCAAACACTAAGGATCTGAACAAACTGTGATGGACTGATGCACGGACAGATGCACAATGCCAAAACAATATCCCTCCCCATTCATTGTGGGAAATAACATCTAAGGTCAAGAAAACTGCTATACACAAAAAAAGGGCTCTAGAGTGTTAACAAAGTTAATCTGTGTTTTGACCCGATAACCTAGTTTTTGACCCCAGATGACCCATATTCACATTTGATATAGATATCATCAGGACAAAGACTCTGACAAATATTCATCACATTTAGAAAGAAAATGTAGCCTCCATAATGTTAATGAGGTTCTTCTTTGTTTTGACCCAGTGACCCTGCTTTTGATCACAAATGATCCATATTCAAACCTGATCTAGTTATAACAAAAAATGTATGTAAAACATACCTGCCCCCCAGCAGCACCTAATTGCTTGTGGTTGGGCCAAAGTGTTTTCTAGTTATTGATCAGAAACCGTTTTTATGATCAAGGACCCTGTAGCCTTGACCTTTGACCTTATGACCTCAAAATCAATAGGGATCATCTACTCGTGATGACCAACCAGCACACCTAGGTCAAAGCATTCTCTAGTTATTGATCAGAAACCATTTTAAGGATGAAAGTCTCTGTGAGCTTGACCTTTGACCAAATGACCTCAAAATCAAAAAGGGGTCATCTACTGGTGATGACCAACCAGCACACCAACTTTGGTGAACCTAGGTCAAAGCGTTCTCTAGTTATCGATCGGAAACCGTTTTCAGGATGAAAGTCTCTGTGAACTTGACCTTTGACCTAATGACCTCAAAATCAATAGAGGTCATCTACTGGTGATGACCAACCAGCACACCAAGTTTGGTGAACCTAGGTCTAAGCATTCTCTAGTTATTGATCAGAAACCGTTTTTAGGATGAAAGTCTCTGTGAGCTTGACCTTTGAACAAATGACCTCAAAATCAAAAGGGGGTCATCTACTGGTGATGACCAACCAGCATACCAACTTTGGTGAACCTAGGTCAAAGCGTTCTCTAGGTATTGATCGGAAACCGTTTTTAAGATGAAAGTCTCTGTGATCTTGACCTTTGATCTAATGACCTCAAAGTCAATAGGGGTCATCTACTGGTGATGACCAACCAGCATACCAATTTTTTTAACCTAGGTCAAAGCGTTCTCTAGTTATTGATCAGAAACCGTTTTTAGGATAAAAGTCCCTGTGAGCTTGACCTTTGACCTAATGACCTCAAAATCAATAGGGTACATCTACTGGTGATGACCAACCAGCATACCAATTTTGGTGAACCTAGGTCAAAGCGTTCTCTAGTTAGTGATCCGTTTTCAGTTTTCAGGATAAAGGTCCCAGTGAGCTTGACCTTTGACCTAATGACCTCAAAATCAATAGGGTCATCTAATGGTGATGACCAACCAGCATAACAAGTTTGGTAAACCTAAGTCAAGGTGTTCTCTAGTTATTGATCGGAAACCGTTTTTAGGATCAAGGTCCCTGTGAGCTTGACCTTTGACCTAATGGCCTCAAAATCAATAGGGGTCATCTATTGGTGATGACCAACCAGCATACCAAGTTTGGTGAACCTAGGTCAAAGCGTTCTCTAGTTATTGATCGGAAACCGTTTTTAGGATGAAGGTCCCTGTGAGCTTGACCTTTCACCTAATGACCTCAAAATCATTAGGGGTCATCTATTGGTGATGACCAACCAGCACACCAAGTTTGGTGAACCTAGGTCAAAGCGTTCTCTAGTTATTGATCGGAAACCGTTTTTAGGATGAAGGTCCCTGTGAGCTTGACCTTTGACCTAATGACCTCAAAATAAATAGGGGTCATCTATTGGTGATGACCAACCAGCACACCAAGTTTGGTGAACCTAGGTCAAAGCGTTCTCTAGTTATTGATCGGAAACGAAGTGTCTACCATCGGACCGACCGACATTTGCAAAACTATATGCCCCCTCATCTTCGATGGGGGGCATAATTAAGATAAAGAGTCTGACAAATTTTATCACAATTGGAAAGAAAATGTCCATAGCTTCTAGAGAGTTAACAAGGTTTTTCTACATGTATGTTTTGACTCTTTGACCTAGTTTTCAACCTTAGATGATCCATATTTTACTTTGACCTAAATATTGTCAAAGCAAAAAAAACTTACAAGTTTTCATCCCATTTGGAGCATTCTAGAGTGTTAACAAGATAAATCTGTGTTTGACTCATGACCTTGTTTTTGACCAATATATGATCCTGACCTAGATATCATCAAGACAAACATTCTGAGAAATTTTCATGGCATTTGGAAAGAAAAGTATTAACCAGGTTCTTCTGTTTTGACCCTGTCAGTGTGACCTATATTTTAACCCATGACCCATATTCAAAGCTGACCTAGATATCATCAACACAAACATTATGACAAGCTTTCATGTCATTTAAACACAAAATGTGGACTCTAGAGTGTTATTAAGGTTTTCAGTCTGACATGATCCATATTCAAATTTGTCAAAGATCTTACTCAGACAATCATTCTGGTCAAGTTTCATGATAATTAGGTCAAAAATGTATTCTCTAGTGTGTTAACAGAATAACTGTGGACACCAACAACAGCAGATGGACGACAGACACACACATTCAACGGTCCTAAGCTATATACATAATACTTAGGTCAATAATTGTGCACATGACATTAAGGTGAAGATTAATGCAATAAAAATGATGCTATAAGTCAAGATTAATGCTATACCATGATGTATTAAGGTCAAGATGAATGCTATACCAATGATATTTTAAGGTCAAGATGAATGCCATACACATGACATTTCAATATCAAGATGAATGCTTTACCCATGACATTTTAAAGTTAAAATGAATGCCATATACATGTACAAGATATTTTAATGTCAAGATGAATGCTACAAAAATCATGGTTTCATGTCAAGATGAATGCTACAAACATCATGCTTTAATGTCAAGATGGATCCTGTGCACAAGACATTTTAAGGTCAAGATTAATTCTATACACATGATATTTTAAGGTTGAGATGAATGCTGTATAATTGGCACTTTAATGTCAAAATGAATGCTACAAACATCATGCTTTAATGTCAAGATGGATCCTGTGCACAAGACATTTTAAGGTCAAGATTAATTCTATACACATGACATTTTAAGGTTGAGACGAATGCTATATAAATGGCATTTTAATGTCAAGATGAATGCTACAAACATCATGTTTTATGTCAAGAAGAATGCGATACGCAAGAAGTTTTGATGTCAAGATGGATGCTGTGCACAAGACATTTTAAGGTCAAGATCAATATTATACACGTGACATTTTAAGGTTGAGACAAGAGCCATGTTACACATGGTTAATCCCCCCGCTAGGAAGAAGCTACCTGAAGGTTGTACTTTCAAACACTCAATGTAATAATGTTTGAAGAAAATCCCACAAAAAATAGCCAAGGTAGAGTTATTGTTCTTACAAACTGCACTTCCTACCAATGTGCTATATCAGTGTATAAAGTTTGAAGAAAATCGCTCAAGCACTTTTGGAGTTAAGCTTCGGACAAAGTTTTTCAATTAAATCTGATAAAGGGGAATAATTATAAAAGAAGGCAAGGTAAAGGTATTATTTTTACACACTGCGCCTCCTCCAAATGTGCTCTTTCAGTATATGAAGTTTGAAGAAAATCACTCAAGTACTTTTGGAGTTATGCTCCGGACAAAACTAGAATGGAGGCACGGACGGACGGACAGAGGCCATTTCTAATATCTCCTCCGCCTTTGGCGGACGGATAATAAGTTCAAGAATTCAAAAATTAGATATACATGTATATGCTGGGATTTTAAAAATGTAAACAAGTAAATCTAATAAAGGGGAATAACTCTAAAAAAAGGCAAGGTAGAGTTATTGGACTTGCACACTGCACTACCTACCAATGTGCTCTGTCGGTGAATGAAATTTGAATAAAATCCCTCAAGTAGTTTTGGAGTTATGCTCTGGACAAAATTTATCAAGTAATTCTGATAAAGGGGAATAACTCTAAAAAAAGGCAAGGTAGAGTTATTGAACTTGCACACTGCACTACCTACCAATGTGCTTTGTCAGTGTATGAAGTTTGAATAAAATCCCTCTAGCAGTTTTGGAGTTATGCTCCGGACAAAATTTATCAAGTAAATCTGATAAAGATAATAACTCTAAAAAAAGGCAAGGTAGAGTTATTGCACTTGCACACTGCACTACCTACAAATGTGCTCTGTCAGTGTATGAAGTTTGAATAAAATCCCTCAAGTAGTTTTGGAGTTATGCTCCGGACACAATTGTTTCGGACAGACGGACCCACAGACGCATGGATGCACGAACGCATGGACGGACGAAGGGCATTTCTAATATCCCCTTTGCCTTTGACGGGGGGATAAATGAATGCTATATAAATGGCATTTTAATGTCAAGTTGACTGCTACATGTTTTAATGTCAAGATGAATGCTACATACATTACATTTTAATGTCAAGATGAATGCTACATACATCACATTTTAATGTCAAAAAGAATGCTACATACATCATGTTTTAATGTCAAGAAAAATGCTACATACATCATGTTTTAATGTCAAGATGAATGCTACATACATCATGTTTTAATGTCAAGAAAAATGCTACATTCATCATGTTTTAATGTCAAGATGAATGCTACATACATCACATTTTAATGTCAAGAAGAATGCTACATACATCATGTTTTAATGTCAAGAAGAATGCTACATACATCATGTTTTAATGTCAAGATGAATGCTACATACATCATGTTTTAAGGTCAAGATGAATGCTACATACATCATGTTTTAAGGTCATGGTAAAAATGGCAAGATGAATGCTTTACACATGATGTTTTAATGTGAAGATAAATGCTATGCACAGATGAATGCCATACACATGACATTTAAATTTCAAGATGAATGCTAAAGACATCATGTTTTAATGTCAAGATGAAAGCTATACACAACATTTTAATGTCAAGATGAAAGCTTTGCACAAGACATTTTATTGACATGATTAATTCTAAGGACATGACGTTCTAATGTGAGATGAATGCCATACACATGATATTTAAATTTCAAGATGAATGCTACAGACATCATGATTTAATGTCAAGACTAATGCTACACATGTGATGTTTTAATGTCAAGATGGATGCTATGCACATGACATTTTAGGTCAAGGTTAATGCTCTTCACTTGATATCTAAAGGATAAAATGAATGCTATACACATGATGTTTTAATGTCAAGATGAATGGTATACACAAAGAAAAATACATACAACAGAAACGCACCTGTTCCATATGTTGTCAGCACAATCAAGTTTTCTCCTGCTGATCACACAAAACTTCTGTTATCTCTGGCCTAGAAAGCTGCCATCTTGAATATGGAATCATGGGTAACAAAATCACAGAGGTCACCAAATGCAGCTGTCAATAATGGTATTGTCTAAAAGATAAAAAGAAAGGTTCATGTATAATCCATTTTGCTTGTCAAATTACTTAATTTGACTATTTTCCTGTAATTATCAAAATTATTAAAGGAAAAGACTTGACCTTTTCACCTTACTAACCTTGACACACAACCTTTACAAAGTTAACTAATGTGCAACTTTATCAAAGTGCAAGGACATTTTGAAATATTACATAAGAACTAATATACATCTAGTGACCCAGTAATCAAGGGTTACATATACAATCTAACATAATTAAACCTGCCTGCGAATGAAATTATGTAATGTGACATGCTGTCAAATTCCTAATTAAATTTAATTTTTCAAGAGATGATACATGCAAAAGATTTATGCTTCAAAGCAACTGTTTATAAAAAGATTTTATGGTAAAATATTTCACTGATATTAAATATTCTCTAACAATTCAAAATTCACCACAAGAATTATCCATGTGTTACTTTTAGCTTGTATTATTCAATACAAGGAATAACAATAAAGTCATTCATTAAATAGAATTTAACACAGACTGAACTATTGTTATGACACATCCTTGAATGGTGCTTTGTAACCTTCCTGAAAACTGATGCCCGATCATTTATTATATCTATTTTAGCTTAAATACTGGACTATCCAAAACCAGTCTAACAATACTGAATAAAAATTCTTCTAGCAGAATGTATAGTTTTCAGAAGGTATCCAGTTCTCCCTCTCTGTCACAACAAAGCCTTGGTATCATGTAACATTTCATACTATATCTTAGCATTACAAAAGCCTTTTTATTAATGATTATTTAAACTTCCTTAAACCCAAAAATACATGTAAGCCTAGTACATGACTGTATGCAACTTGATAATTGTTTTCTGTGTATATTTTAAATATTCAATGCTTACTTATTGTTTAAACTATTTTATTACCTTTAGCAATATAGCCCTGAAATAATCCACATATACTACAGTTCTATAAAATATCTGATAAAAGTCTTGATATATTTTTTGCTCAGATAAGCGAACACACAGGAGTAATTTAGCAATGTAGTAAGAAAAGTTATTTTGAAATCTCTTATTCTATTGCATTTCATTTTATTTTTTCAAGATTTCTCTGACACAAATCAATGTAGTCATCCATAGATCACTTCCATAAATGTCTGAAAGAGTTATGGTTATTTTTTCTACAAATACCATCACTGGGAATTTGACTAACATTGTAGAAAACTTTATCACAAAAGGCCAAACATATATATAGAACCAGTATGATTTGGTGATATGAACTCTACTGGTAAAATTTTATCACATAGAACTTCTGTATGTTCAAAGCATAATATTTACTTTTTCTTAGTACCTTAGAAGATATGCATTTGTTTAACTGTAAAACATTTATTATGACATATGTAACCTTTATCTTGCTGGCAGCAATTAAAATTGTGTTTTCCTTTGCCACCCGTACAGTTTGATCATGATCTGCACTGTTTACTATTAAGTCTGTATTTTTGCATTGATAATAATACCCCTGTAAATGGTAAATGGTACTGCCCAAATTGAAAGATGGACAAGTCCATTTTAGAAATTTAGGAGGCTAATGGGTAAGAGAAGTATCACAGGCAGATGATATGTTCAACTTGAATCTCAGATCTAGAATGTTCTTAATGTTCTCACAATTATTCCTTTAATAAAATATTTGAGAAATCTTCGAGAACACATCAAGAGCAGTTAGAAACTCTCTCAGGAAGCTGTCTCAAGTCATTTCAGTTAGAAACTCTCTCAGGAAGTTGTCTCATATCATTTCAGTTAGAAACTCTCTCAGGAAGTTTTCTCAAGTCATTTCAGTTAGAAACTCTCTCAGGAAGTTGTCTCAAGTCATTTCAGTTAGAAACTCTCTCAGGAAGCTGTCTCATGTCATTTCAAAATCATTTAAAATTAAACAGACCTATGTTTACTGGCCAATCAGTTCTGCAACTCTTTTTTAACTAAAGCAACAACACATTAATCCAACTGACAAAGTCAATAAGCATTTGTAATGGTATCCATCATGGTCAGTTGTGCTGTCTATACAAACAAACTTTGCTTCATTAATTAATCACAAGTTTTATTAAGCATACCATCCACAGCACAATAACCTTCCATAGACAACTGTACCAGCTGTGTAAAGTACCTGGGTGCACCATTTATTGCCACAATAGGGACAATTTATTCCATGAGAGAAGACCTGAAGTTCCAATCAAATGAGAACACTTTGCTAGAACACTGTGTGAACAGACTGATAAAACACTATATAACAATCAATAAACCACAAATAGCCACTATTATCGCCAATTTTCAACTCCACTGAAGAGGCTAAAGTATTTCTATGTACAGAATTGTCAACATTTACCTTGACTAAATAATTATATGCAGCCGGGTCAAATTTTCTCTGAAATCAGTAATCTTTGATTTGTTTACATAACACGATTGGTGCAAATCCACAATTATTCCTAGAAGCCAAACTTTATTACTTATATCCAATAAAACTGTTTATCCCGGCTATTTTATAACTCCACTGAGGTATAATGCAGAATATCAATATTCAATCTAGAACGGTTCCTATCTTGGCTAACAAATGCTATCAGGAATTGCAGCAAGAGAAAGTACCAGCATTTTATCTATAATACAACACTGTTATGCTCTGTCACAAAGGGCTTGAAACAGTTTGAGACAAACTAAAACTAATTGCTCTCCTGTTAATTAAAGTCTGTTATCACATTCTATATTGTGAAAAGTCAATGACAAGACTTAGTCTGACATTTTAATTTTCAAATCCAGCTGATTTTCTTCAACAGTCTTGTCCAACAGTTGATTTTCTTTCAACAGTCTTGTCCAACAGCTGATTTTCTTTCAACAGTCTTGTCCAACAGTTGATTTTCTTCAGCAGACTTGCCCAAAAGCTGATTTTCTTTCAACAGTCTTGTCCAACAGTTGATTTTCTTCAACAGTCTTGTCCAACAGCTGATTTTCTTCAACAGTCTTGTCCAACAGTTGATTTTCTTTCAACAGTCTTGTCCAACAGCTGATTTTCTTCAACAGTCTTGTCCAACAGCTGATTTTCTTTCAACAGTCTTGTCCAACAGCTGATTTTCTTCAACAGTCTTGTCCAACTGTTGATTTTCTTTCAACAGACTTGTCCAACAGCTGATTTTCTTCAACAGTCTTGTCCAACAGCTGATTTTCTTCAACAGTCTTGTCCAACAGCTGATTTTCTTCAACAGTCTTGTCCAACAGCTGATTTTCTTCAACAGTCTTGCCCAACAGCTGATTTCCTTTCAACAGTCTTGTCCAACAGCTGATTTTCTTTCAACAGTCTTGTCCAACAGTTGATTTTCTTTCAACAGTCTTGTCCAACAGTTGATTTTCTTTCAACAGACTTGCCCAACAGTTGATTTTCTTCAACAGTCTTGCTCAACAGTTGATTTTCTTCAACAGTCTTGTCCAACAGTTGATTTTCTTTCAGCAGTCTTGTCCAACAGTTGATTTTCTTCAACAGTCTTGTCCAACAGTTGATTTTCTTTCAACAGCCTTGTCCAACAGTTGATTTTCTTTCAACAGACTTGCCCAACAGTTGATTTTCTTTCAACAGTCTTGTCCAACAGTTGATTTTCTTTCAACAGTCTTGTCCAACAGCTGATTTTCTTTCAACAGTCTTGTCCAACAGTTGATTTTCTTTCAACAGTCTTGTCCAACAGCTGATTTTCTTTCAACAGTCTTGTCCAACAGTTGATTTTCTTCAACAGTCTTGTCCAACAGCTGATTTTCTTTCAACAGTCTTGTCCAACAATTGATTTTCTTTCAACAGTCTTGTCCAACAGCTGATTTTCTTTCAACAGTCTTGTCCAACAGTTGATTTTCTTTCAACAGACTTGCCCAACAGTTGATTTTCTTTCAACAGTCTTGTCCAACAGTTGATTTTCTTTCAACAGTCTTGTCCAAAAGCTGATTTTCTTTCAACAGTCTTGCCCAACAGTTGATTTTCTTTCAACAGTCTTGTCCAACAGTTGATTTTCTTTCAACAGTCTTGTCCAACAGCTGATTTTCTTTCAACAGTCTTGTCCAACAGTTGATTTTCTTTCGACAGTCTTGTCCAACAGCTGATTTTCTTTCAACAGTCTTGTCAAACAGTTGATTTTCTTTCAACAGTCTTGTCCAACAGATGATTTTCTTTCAACAGTCTTGTCCAACAGCTGATTTTCTTTCAACAGTCTTGTCCAACAGCTGATTTTCTTTCAACAGTCTTGTCCAACAGTTGATTTTCTTTCAACAGTCTTGTCCAACAGTTGATTTTCTTCAAAAGTCTTGTCCAACAGTTGATTTTCTTTCAACAGACTTGTCCAACAGCTGATTTTCTTCAACAGTCTTGTCCAACAGTTGATTTTCTTTCAACAGACTTGCCCAACAGCTGATTTTCTTCAACAGTCTTGTCCAACAGTTGATTTTCTTTCAACAGACTTGCCCAACAGCTTATTTTCTTCAACAGACTTGTCCAACAGCTGATTTTCTTCAACAGACTTGTCCAACAGCTGATTTTCTTCAACAGACTTGTCCAACAGCTGATTTTCTTCAACAGACTTGTCCAACAGTTGATTTTCTTTCAACAGTCTTGTCCAACAGCTGATTTTCTTCAACAGTCTTGTCCAACAGCTGATTTTCTTCAACAGTCTTGTCCAACAGTTGATTTTCTTTCAACAGTCTTGTCCAACAGCTGATTTTCTTCAACAGTCTTGTCCAACAGTTGATTTTCTTCAACAGTCTTGTCCAACAGTTGATTTTCAACAGACTTGTCCAACAGTTGATTTGGATAGACCTATTTATCATTTATTGGGGATATAACCTAAACACCTGCTGGATGAATAGTGAAGACCAGTTTAAAACTGTATTAAGTGATAGCTGATCATGCAAGTTGCACTCAATTAAGAACTGTCAGACTTTAAACCAATTACAGCTTAAGAAGTACCTTAAAATGATGACAAAAACTTGGCTGAAAGGTGATTCAAACTTGTTCTCTTTGCAGCTTTTGCTGTATCAACTGCAAGAAATTTCCAAAATTTGTATCAATCTTTTTTTTTTATTATGATAAAATGAAAACAGCTCCAGTATGGGTTACAACAGTATCTGTAAACATACTGGTTTTAACAAGTTGGCTATCTTTCTGAAAAAGAAAAAAAACTACACACTGCATCCGAAATATTTCTGCACAATCTAAAACACAGCCATCTAATTTAATTAGTTTTTCCTGGCACTGTCTGCAAATTATTCCAAGAAAATGCACAAACATCCACTGTTGCTGACAAGATGTCATTTCACAGGAAATCCTGAAGGGCAGAATCAAGTATTTATGAAGGAAATGAGAAATATTAAAACTATTTTAAGAGGACCTAAACAATCTCTTACTATATTTGATACATTTTTGTAAGGTAGCTTAAAGTGCACTGTGATACAAAATGTCTTTTGTTTACACCCAATTAAAGAATTGGGGAAACAGATCTTGAAATGACAAACTTTTACTTGCCTTACTATCTTTTAGTCTGAAACTCTTTCAATGTACAGTGAACTTTACATACCTGTCATCTTTTTTTTCTTGTTGACTTCCTATTCAGCTCTTATTTAGGTTAAAACACACATATACATATACACAATAAATACACTTACACAACATTGATATAAAAAGTAGATAAATAATTTGTTAAAAAGTACTTTGGTAGTTTGTCACAAATAGCTGTATCACAGTAAGCTTCCTCAAAAGACACCAGTTTTATAACTAAAACAGGACTAAATTGTTTACCAAATTTGCGTTTGTCTAGATAAGAAGTACTGAATATGTAACTATGTAAGCAAAAGCAAGTATATAATAGTGTGAAATAACCTCACATTGCCCGAAGGCTTATTTCCAATGGGGTCTTTGAACATACACTTAATATAATATAACAATACAATTAAACAAACATAAAAACAATGCACACAAAACACAATGGTGAAGACATTGGTCATCTTTTACACTTGACATATACAAGAAACAATGGTTAACAATGTCAGTCACCTACAGCACTTAAATAACATAAAACACACTGCTGAACATACTGGTCATCTTTTACACTTCACAAATACAAAAAAAAATGGTTAACAATGCCAGTCACCTACAACACTTCACTAACACAAAACACACTGCTGAACATACTGGTCATCTTTTACACTTAACAAATACAAGAAACACAATGGTTAACAATGTCAGTCACCTACAGCACTTCACTATCACAAAAAACACTGCTGAACATACTGGTTATCTTTTACACTTAACAAATACAAGAAACACAATGGTAAACAATGTCAGTCACCTACAGCACTTCACTATCACAAAACACACTGCTGAACATACTGGTCATCTTTTACACTTCACAAATACAAAAAAAAAATGGTTTTCAATGCCAGTCACCTACAACACTTCACTAACACAAAACACACTGCTGAACATACTGGTCATCTTTTACACTTCACAAATACAAAAAAAAAATGGTTAACAATGCCAGTCACCTACAACACTTCACTAACACAAAACACACTGCTGAACATACTGGTCATCTTTTACACTTAACAAATACAAGAAACACAATGGTTAACAATGTCAGTCACCTACAGCACTTCACTATCACAAAACACACTGCTGAACATACTGGTCATCTTTTACACTTAACAAATAAAAGAAACACAATGGTTAACAATGTCAGTCACCTACAGCACTTAAATAACACAAATCACACTGCTGAACATACTGGTCATCTTTTACACTTGAGAAATACAAGAAACAATGGTTAACAATGTCAGTCACCTACAGCACTTCACTAACACAAAACACACTGCTGAACATACTGGTCATCTTTTACACTTGAGAAATACAAGAAACAATGGTTAACAATGTCAGTCACCTACAGCACTTCACTAACATAAAACACACTGCTGAACATACTGGTCATCTTTTACACTTAACAAATACAAGAAACACAATGGTTAACAATGTCAGTCACCTACAGCACTTCACTAACATAAAACACACTGCTGAACATACTGGTCATCTTTTACACTTGAGAAATACAAGAAACAATGGTTAACAATGTCAGTCACCTTCAGCACTTCACTAACACAAATCACACTGCTGAACATACTGGTCATCTTTTACACTTGAGAATACAAGAAACAATGGTTAACAATGTCAGTCACCTACAGCACTTCACTAACACAAAACACACTGCTGAACATACTGGTCATCTTTTACACTTGAGAAATACAAGAAACACAATGGTTAACAATGTCAGTCACCTACAGCACTTCACTAACACAAAACACACTGCTGAACATACTGGTCATCTTTTACACTTGAGAAATACAAGAAACAATGGTTAACAATGTCAGTCACCTACAGCACTTAAATAACATAAAACACACTGCTGAACATACTGGTCATCTTTTACACTTGAGAAATACAAGAAACAATGGTTAACAATGTCAGTCACCTACAGCACTTCACTAACATAAAACACACTGCTGAACATACTGGTCATCTTTTACACTTGAGAACTACAAGAAACAAAAAGTTAACAATGTCAGTCACCTACAACACTTCACTAATATAAAAAACACTCTGCTGAACATACTGGTCATTTTTTACACTTAACAAATACAAGAAACACAATGGTTAACAATGTCAGTCACCTATAGCACTTAAATAACATAAAACACACTGCTGAACATACTGGTCATCTTTTACACTTGACAAATACAAGAAACACAATGGTTAACAATGTCAGTCACCTACAGCACTTCACTAACACAAAACACACTGCTGAACATACTGGTCATCTTTTACACTTCACAAATACAAAAAAAAAATGGTTAACAATGCCAGTCACCTACAACACTTCACTAACACAAAACACACTGCTGAACATACTGGTCATCTTTTACACTTAACAAATACAAGAAACACAATGGTTAACAATGTCAGTCACCTACAGCACTTCACTATCACAAAACACACTGCTGAACATACTGGTCATCTTTTACACTTAACAAATACAAGAAACACAATGGTAAACAATGTCAGTCACCTACAGCACTTCACTATCACAAAACACACTGCTGAACATACTGGTCATCTTTTACACTTAACAAATAAAAGAAACACAATGGTTAACAATGTCAGTCACCTACAGCACTTCACTAACATAAAACACACTGCTGAACATACTGGTCATCTTTTACACTTGAGAAATACAAGAAACAATGGTTAACAATGTCAGTCACCTACAGCACTTCACTAACATAAAACACACTGCTGAACATACTGGTCATCTTTTACACTTGAGAAATACAAGAAACAATGGTTAACAATGTCAGTCACCTACAGCACTTCACTAACACAAAACACACTGCTGAACATACTGGTCATCTTTTACACTTGAGAAATACAAGAAACAATGGTTAACAATGTCAGTCACCTACAGCACTTCACTAACATAAAACACACTGCTGAACATACTGGTCATCTTTTACACTTGAGAAATACAAGAAACAATGGTTAACAATGTCAGTCACCTACAGCACTTCACTATCACAAAACACACTGCTGAACATACTGGTCATCTTTTACACTTGAGAAATACAAGAAACAATGGTTAACAATGTCAGTCACCTACAGCACTTCACTAACATAAAACACACTGCTGAACATACTGGTCATCTTTTACACTTAACAAATACAAGAAACACAATGGTTAACAATGTCAGTCACCTACAGCACTTCACTAACATAAAACACACTGCTGAACATACTGGTCATCTTTTACACTTGAGAAATACAAGAAACAATGGTTAACAATGTCAGTCACCTACAGCACTTTACTGTCACAAAACACACTGCTGAACATACTGGTCATCTTTTACACTTGAGAAATACAAGAAACAATGGTTAACAATGTCAGTCACCTACAGCACTTCACTAACACAAAACACACTGCTGAACATATTGGTCATCTTTTACACTTGAGAAATACAAGAAACAATGGTTAACAATGTCAGTCACCTACAGCACTTCACTAACACAAAACACACTGCTGAACATACTGGTCATCTTTTACACTTGAGAAATACAAGAAACAATGGTTAACAATGTCAGTCACCTACAGCACTTTACTGTCACAAAACACACTGCTGAACATACTGGTCATCTTTTACACTTAACAAATACAAGAAACACAATGGTTAACAATGTCAGTCACCTACAGCATTTCACTAACACAAAACACACTGCTGAACATACTGGTCATTTTTTACATTTAACAAATACAATTTGAAGAAACACAATCATTAACAATGTCAGTCACCTACAGCACTTCACTAACACAAAAGTCACTCACCTAAGTTCAATTTGGAAAAAATAAACTACTAAAACTTCAGGGTTTATATGAACTTCTGATACAAGTTAATACAAGACAAATGTGATAAGTCAAAAACAGAGTAATTTTATTCAGGTAATCTGACAAGGTTTAGAAACAAACTTATTTTCCAATATTGTGACCTAGAGACTTCTTTTCATGTTACCTGGTATAACCTAAATATCAGCAATTCAGATTTTAATCAGAAAAATTCTGACAAGTAAGCATTTTAACTGAGATAAAATATGTAGACAATTTAGTGATAAAAGGTTTTTTCTTACTGACTCAGTCTTAGATTTTATCAATGTCAATTCTGATAATTCCATGAAATTTTGTTTTTGATCAGAATCCATTTTGATGGTTTTCATCAATTTTCCTTATCTCTGTGCTATAAAAAGAGATTATCAATCATTTGCATATTGATAAAGATCACCAGTTTTCCCTATTTCAAGAACAGCAAAAGATAATATTCTACTATTCTATACCCCTCACTTTACAATCACTTTCAACATGCTCTTAAAACAAACAAATCCATGGGAAAATCTCCCATGGAAACAGCAGCAGAAGATCTAACTTCAAATTGTCTGCCTCCCATTGGAATTCTAAACAATACTTTCTGGCTGTCAGATAATTGTAAGCAGATCCAAACTTAATTCAATTTATAGCTTTAGCAGCTGAATTAACTTGGTCACCACTGTTTGATATTTGTAACAATCAATAAACTATCACAGTCAGGCCTTCCTAGGAAAAAAAAAGGAGCAAAATTAAAGTGAAAACTTTATGTCCCTTAAGAGGCTTACTGCAGATATTCAAATAACTGAAATTCTAAAATTTGTCAGAGTAACATGGGCATAACCTTAAAGATTAAACTTGTCATTCCTAAATGTCATGTAAATCTAAGTGTGTAACAAGTAAATTTTAAGAACTACTGAGCATGATGACCTATATAGGAATACTGTTATAGTCCCATGATGACATAATCTATGTTCTCAGGAATCATTAGACCACTCCTGACACGTAACAAGTACAACATCCAGGATTAAGGAGGTGCACCAAACATCATGTTTAAATAGAGAGTTTAGAATGAATTTAAAGCATCACCTTTAAATTACCCAGGAATTGCAGGATAGGCTTCTTTTGGGACATAAACTTTCTCTAACCCTAGCACAAACATTCTGGACATACCAGTAAGCTTTTTCTAACTCTAACACTAGCATTCTGGACATAAACTTTCTCTAACCCTTACACTAACATTCTGGACATAAACTTTCTCTAACCCTTTCACTAACATTCTGGACATAAACTTTCTCTAACTCTAACACAAACATTCTGGACATAAACTTTCTCTAACCCTTACACTAACATTTCTGGACATAAACTTTCTCTAACCCTTACACTAACATTTCTGGACATAAACTTTCTCTAACCACAGCACTAACATTCTGAACATAAACTTTCTCTAACCCTTTCACTAACATTCTGGACATAAACTTTCTCTAACCCTTACACAAACATTCTGGACATAAACTTTCTCTAACCCTTACACTAACATTTCTGGACATAAACTTTCTCTAACCCTTACACTAACATTTCTGGACATAAACTTTCTCTAACCACAGCACTAACATTCTGAACATAAACTTTCTCTAACCCTTTCACTAACATTCTGGACATAAACTTTCTCTAACCCTTTCACTAACATTCTGGACATAAACTTTCTCTAACCCTTACACTAACATTTCTGGACATAAACTTTCTCTAACCACAGCACTAACATTCTGAACATAAACTTTCTCTAACCCTTTCACTAACATTCTGGACATAAACTTTCTCTAACCCTTTCACTAACATTCTGGACATAAACTTTCTCTAACCCTTTCACTAACATTCTGGACATAAACTTTCTCTAACCCTTACACTAACATTCTGGACATAAACTTTCTCTAACCCTTACACTAACATTTCTGGACATAAACTTTCTCTAACCCTTACACTAACATTTCTGGACATAAACTTTCTCTAACCACAGCACTAACATTCTGAACATAAACTTTCTCTAACCCTTTCACTAACATTCTGGACATAAACTTTCTCTAACCCTTTCACTAACATTCTGGACATAAACTTTCTCTAACCCTTTCACTAACATTCTGGACATAAACTTTCTCTAACCCTTACACTAACATTCTGGACATAAACTTTCTCTAACCCTTTCACTAACATTTCTGGACATAAACTTTCTCTAACCCTTACACTAACATTCTGGACATAAACTTTCTCTAACCCTTACACTAACATTTCTGGGGTGGCATTTTAAAAAGAGAACTTGGTCAAAAACAATAGTCATGTCACTCATTAAGTCATTCTGAAAAAAATATGTTGCTAGGTATTGTGAAGTTATTCTTACCTTCAAATAAGTTCAGACATTTTAGTATATCGTATATATTTATGCAACTAGTAAAGCTAAAATACCATAGTCATTAAGAACCCTAAAAGTGATTACCAAAGCTGCAGCAGCTTCACTGTTTTATAATACATGCCTTAACCATATTATTCTGGTTATGACAGCAAAATAACTGTACAAGATGACATTTTTATACCACTGTGCATTTTTTGGTCACCAAACTGTCTACTATTACTATTCATTTGCATTTTTTGTGCATACTGGCATATTTTGTTGACAGGCATAACTATCACATTTAATGTAATTAAATTAATTATTAAATACCCAATAGCAGAAAGCAACAACATTATTTCTAGGTCCCCTGAAACCAATAATAAATTAGAAATATCATTATTCCATAGTGTCTGGGTTGGGGGTATTAATTAAAATACTTTTTTCATAGACACTTTGAATCATTCTACTTGTACTAAGTAAAGTTTTGCTGTATTATATTTTTTTACTATCAATACTCACCTATAAGACACACTTTTTTACCTAAAATTCTTACTTGGAATTGGGGGATGCGACTTATAAGCAGGTCCTACAAGTGAATTTTTTTTTCACGACCCCAAAAGTGACTTTGATGAACCATTATCCACCACCAGCCAATGTATATATATCATCAATGGTTCTTCAGCCATTCTTTAAATTTCAAAAAGCAACCTAATAATTTGTGGTTAAAATCATTGCAGAACCTGAATGAGAGTGCAGATGTGGTATATCATCCAATAACAATGCCTCAAATCTTCTGCATTTTATACTGTGTATTAAAAGAGGGTCAATGCAAAAGGTACAGATTTTTTACCAGAATTTAGGTGGTGTGTCTTATACGACAGGGTGTCTTATTAGCGAGTATACACAGTATTTTAAGAACTCCTGGTTAACACTCAACTCTTATACTTAAGCTCAATAAACTTAACACCTACATGGGTGACTTGAACAGGAAAGAATAAAAAGTATGCATTTGTATCTAACCCTTTCTAGAATGTGTAAAACCACTGACTGAAACAAACATTTTACTTGGGCTAATGCACTGTTACTCTGAGAACAGAAAATATCATGATTTCAGTAACAAAAGTTTCATGGCTTTTTTTACCCTCCAAAAATCATTAAATCACTTACTTAAGTTATTTCTAGACATTAAATGGATACACTTCAATAAGTACAGGCACTGAAATACATTGAACAAGGAATGCATCATTCCATTAAGTGCTAACTTCATAATGTAACACATTTCCTGGATAATATTAATTGAAGTAGCAGACATCAAGCAATAAAATGTTTGTTCTATTCATAAGTGATGCCTCAATCTTGAAAATTACTGCATGAACAAATAACATGCAGCTGCCTGAACAGACAGGATACAAGAGTGTATTTCAGTTCTCAGCATTCTGAGAAATCATGTTGCATTTGCAATATTTCTTTATTCACTTAAAAGTATCTCATAAGCTTATACCAAATAACAAGAAGTTTGAAATGGTACCTTTATTCTAAACCACCCAACAATACAAAACAAGGATATCACAGGAAATGATGGATGGTCCCCAAACAAACACAAGAGAGTAAAAAAATGTGCAATTGATGAGGGCGTAGAGAGGAGTTGTTTAGTGTTTCATGAATATGAAGAAGTCTGGGTGGGAAATATTATGAAACTATGGTTAAAAATAAATGAAAAGTAATTGGGGGTTTGGGCTCATATAATAGGGCTGTGCATGATTATGTGTAATGTAATAAGGTAATTTGTTAAATGTTTGGGTTATAATGTAGTTGTATGGCCCTCTAAACCTTAACAAAAACAACAAATAAACAAGAATTATAATGAGACACTTCATTAGATATTGGTAATGTCAATACAGGAAACTTGGGGTCAAAAATAACTCCATCCCATTAAAGGTTTTCTTATCATAGTATAAATGACGCAAATACATTTCCTCATATGTTCTATATAAATGAAAAGCTTTGTCACATTTTAGATTACAATCCATCCTCATTTTTGAAAAATTATCATACAGTACGCACAAAGGGAACTCATATTTTCTGCTATTAACGTGGATGAGGAAAAAAATTTTGATCATGGCAACGAGGAAAAAAAGAACTTCCTCGATGTCACAACATTGCGAAATATCTTGGCGATATTTGATGACCGGCACAAAAAAAAATTCGGGTCATAACTCACCTGGATTTGCTGAACATTTAATGAGACCGTTTGAAACTGTACATTTTACGTCTACCAATTATATGTCTTTTGGTAAAATTAAAACCAAATTTCAAATACATCTGCTGTGCAAAATTATTGTGTACTTTAGTTTTTGAATTTTTGAAAAGGCTAGCAAAATCGATCAATATTTTTTGCCAAGTGCCTAGACGATACAGATATCACAGGAGAAGAGTATATGGTTTCTTAAATGGGAAAACAGTTTAGCATGTGTTGATCAGAAACCAGTCTATTCATTTTCTGAAAATATGATCAGCTGTTTCGTGAAACAATTGCTCTGAATTTTTATTCCTTCCATAAATAAATAGGAGCATCAGAATGAGTGCTTTATAAGCTTATTTGATTTTTTTAAGCATAAAATTCACCAAAATGCATGTTATCTGGAACTATGTCAGCCTTGATATCAATAATTACCTGTGAAAAATTTGTGGAACCATTTCGTGGCATTGGCTGCGATATTGGTGACTACATGTATGTATGGATGGAGATCCCCAATATGTGGTAGACTTGGCTGCGTTTTACGGAATGTGTAGTCCGCGACAGCCTCGGGGAAAACAAGAGTTCCTCCTGGCATGTACTGTAGCACTGACATAAAATAAATGAAAAAGTTCAAGCCATGTATCTTCTAAGACAGATTTTGACAGTCACAAGTGCTCATAATGAAATCTAATTAGAAAAATATCGGATTATGTATGTACATTTGTATGTTCCTCAAATAAAACTGCTCTAACCTGGTAATACTACTCATTTTGGCAGTGAGTTGCACTTCAACAAACACAATAATCCTCTCATCTTTTTCAGTAAAATGTCAAAATACATCCACAAAGAAATTTCTACCAAACCAAACCTATTGAACTAATCTGCTTAAAGTTTACAAAATGATGTATAGTATAGAATACAGAAAAAGAAATGCGCTGTACAGGAACAATAACCCTTTTCTTTGTAACTTTTGGAATTATCTCCCTTGGTTAAATATTACGCGTCTTATGAAACTTTCAATAAATTCTACTCAGTGGTTGCTGAGAAATAGTCTAGACAAAAAATTCTGAAGAAACTTTCAATAAATTCCACTCAGTGGTTGCTGAGAAATGGTCTGGACAAAAACTTCTGATGAAACTTTAAAATAAATTCTACTCAGTGGTTTCTGACAAATGGTCTGGACAAAAACTTCTGATGAAACTTTCAATAAATTCTACTCAGTGGTTGCTGAGAAATGGTCTGGACAAAAACTTCTGACGAAACTTTCAATAAATTCTACTCAGTGGTTGCTGAGAAATAGTCTGGACAAAAACTTCTGACGAAACTTTCAATAAATTCTACTCAAAGGTTGCTGAGAAATGGTCTGGACAAAAATTACAATTAGCTTTGCGGAGCAGTGCCACAGTCATCTGTTTTACATGTCGACAATGGGGGCCAAAGTTACCGTTCTTGTACACTACTCCTGAAGGAGGTCTATGTATCTCTGACGTTTCATGTCAAGATGCTGATATTGTTCATATTGATACCTTTGATCATTCAACTTAATAAGCAATTTTGACAAAAATTGTAAGTTAAAAAGGGGTATAACTCCAAAAATATAGCTTTCAGAATAATGCCCCTTGTGTTACAAATGCCTCTTGTCAGGATAAGCAAGCACTCAAAGTTTCATATTGATATCTTTTTAATTGTTTGAGTAATGGGCTACATTAAAGTGTTTGCACGATGACGATGTCTACAACAACAACGATGACGATGCAGCGATCATAATAGCTCGACTTTATCTTCGAAACAGATGAGATAAAAATGCATGAAACAGACAAAACTTCACGAAAAATCAGTGAACCATAACATGTTGCAAATATGCACAGCTCCTTTTGGTAGAAAAACTTCCTATAAAGTTTCAATGAATTCCAGTCAGTGGCTGCTGAGAAATAGTCCGGACAAACTTGATAGCTGAAAAGGCTTGAAAGGGGCATCTCTGTGAAAAATCATTGAAACGAATCATGCTGCTAATATGCACAGCTCTTCTTGGTAGTAAAGCTTCCTATGAAGTTTCCATAAAGTCCAGCCAGTGGTTGTTGAGAAATAGTCAGACAAAATTTCGGGACAGACAGATGAACGGCTGTCCACGACAGATGGAAGAAGCAACAACTATATTCATCCCCATTGGGGAGCATAAAAAACAAGGAACAGTCTGTAACTTGTGCCAAGTAACAACACTGTTTAATGAAACTTGTGGTAACCCTGGCCTTGCTATATTTCTAACTCAGACTTAAATGATAATGTCAATCTTTCAATCTTGACTTGATCATTTATAAGATTACTGATTAAAAAGCAAGTGAGTCAGAGAATGCTCCAAAGGTAGGTCTGCAAGCAGGATAAACTTTCTAAGGTACAAACTGTTTGCAACTTATACCATCTACTATCATTGTCAAGCTGCTTCCAAGATTTTTAACTACTGCTTGCAAAAATCAGGGCAAAGGAATTCACTGTGACATACTTCTAACAGGGTTCAAACCTCTGGCCTGAGTGCCATCTAAACACATTTAGACTAAAGTCGATCAAGTTTGCAACAGAAACTTTCTGTTTTCCAAAGAACTAAGCCAAAGAATAGACCTGTCAATAATTTGTACAACCAAATAAAGTGATCAGACAACTTTGTCTTAATTCAGTCACAATCTATCACTTTCTATACCATAAACAGACAGATTTCAAGATGCTTATTCTGTGGCAATTAGGGCAGGAGAAAACAGTCAAATACTGTCTAATACCTGATTTTAATTGATTCTGTTGATTTATAACTGAATACGTCTCTCACTCTAGCAACAAGTCTGACACTGTCACGCAAAGTTAAGTGAAATTAACTTTTAAGCCAGGAAACAAGTTTGATTGTGTTTAATTGAGTAACCACACTCTAACAATCGAAATCGTATAAACTGACCATCACTCCCAGGAAGGACCAGTACTACACTCCTATTCTTCTTAAATCAAAATGTAAACTTTCGCACATAAATGGTATTGCTCGTTAATGGGGCTCGTACCAACGACCATCGATCAGTGAAATGTTGAGTGATTTAGAATTAAAAATGTTAACCACTCTACCACAGACACGGGTCAAAAACAAGATTGACAGACACAAAGTGAACTTAAGGAACATTTCATACAATCATAGGTTACTGTGAGCTATCTGCTGGCCTTATCATTATTTTGGCTACTTATTTAAGTTCCATTATTTCTAAGATAACGAGAAAATTTTCAAATTCTAAACAATCAAGTTTTCAGAGAATGTAGAGTTATATAAATAGTACTCAAATGCCGCGTTTTTGATCTGCACTGACTTTTTCTTACTAAAAAATAGTTAAAATACCCGATATAATTATAAAAGAAGTTTTGGTATGTAGCATAGATGTGTTTACATTTATAATTAGAGGGTGTTGACGGTCTGTAAGATTTCAGAACTGTGCATAAATGATGATATCATCCAAGATAAAATTCAAAACAACCAATCAGTAACAGGAGTGTGTATTGCATCATCAAATATTGCCTACACTTGAGTTAAAAAGCTAATATCATTACTTTTCAGAAATTTTGGAAGTAAACAACAGCTACTTACATACGTTTGACATCTGATCAAAGTTTACACAGAAACTGATATTTTGCAATTTACCTTGACTAAAAGAAGTAAAATCAGACTACATGTTTAATGTTCTCAAAGTTACTGTTTCACAAATGATCATGAGATTTTATATTTACAGTGACTGGGAAACAAGTCTTAGTTCGTGCAATGTATATTAATATGTTTCGATGACTGATTCCTCAGTTCTCATGCCAACACTGTGGAAAGCAGAGAGTCACTGGTGACTCTCACCCCTGATGGGAATCAAACGAGACTTCTGATTGGGAGTCTGACACTTAAACTCCTCTATCACTGCTCCTCAATGCCACTATATTATATTTTAATTTCATGCATTTTAAGAAACAGGTTGCCAATTACATACTTAAACACCCATGTGATGCTTTTAGTTTTTGATATTTATATCTACAGTACAAAAAATATATGAACTGTAAGGGCCTAAAAATTCTTATACTTAGACAATTCTGTCAATATGTAGACCTTTACCTATTCTATTTGAATAAATAAATAGGTATGAATAGCTATATTCTTTTAAACACAAAAGTTTGACAGCTTTTTCAAAAAGGTCTGATGAGTCATCAAGTACTAAAAAAGTCTTTTGTCTTCTTTAATTTTGTTGTACCTTTGTTACAGGTAGATAACCACATACAGTACTTACATATTTATGTTACAGTTCAAAGCTGCCCTTTTAATTCCATGATAAGATAAGGTCTATGTTGATTGATTTTTCATTAAATGTTAAGGCAAGCTAAATCATTAAGTCTTTTAACATTTAAATTAATACTGTTTCACAAACATTCATTTTGGGAAAAAATGCATTAACGTTTTATTTTCTTTAACTGGTTCATGTTTAGAGAGTTGTCTAAAAATATAGAAGTAACAAACAAAACAGAAGGGCTGAAGCACTGAGGCCATGGGGTTCTTAGTTAAACACCTCTAGATACTCCAAAAAGGTACTGTTTAAATTGGACAACACTGAATGACAATTTACAAATCAGCCTAAGAATTTGTCTCTCAAAACTAATGGAAAGTTTGTTTTGATGTATAAAGGCCAGTATTACTTTTAAAATATCAAAACCTTATTGCTACTTGATATATATACAAGAAATATCTTTTTAATAAAAGCTAGTCAATTACATAATAAGGATTGTAGACAGGGTTGGCACCAATCGACTGCCCCTGGTTTTAACCAGTGGTTTTAACCGGTTAAAACCGTCCCGGTCAATACTCCCCCAAGTGGTCAATACTGGTCAATACTGGTCAATTGAACTTCAAGATTGGTCAAGATTTTTATAAAAGAAAGGAAGAAAACAAACCATTAAACATTTATTTCATTTCTAATCAAGTTACAAAGTATGTGCTTGTATTAGAATTCGTACTAATAAAATAAAGAATGAAAATTTGCAACACACAACAGTATTCCAACAAAAAGATTTAAACTTTTAGCACACAGTATTCCAACAAAATGATAGAAACATTTAGCACCACCATACATATCTGTTCTGGCATAAACATTAAAAATACATGCTTAAATAGCAATATTTCACACTGGTTAATGACCAGTTCTACCAGTCAAGCTTATCACTACCTCTAAGGAAGCGGTAACACACAACAAGTTTTGCTGCTCTCTGAATTCCTAGTCTATTCCTAAGTTTTGTTTGTACAGTTCCAAACTTCTGTTGTTTATTGGACCAGGGAACATGTCAATTAAGATGCTAATATGTTTATTTAAGGATTATCCAATAACCATAAAGTAGGTGTTATACACTTGTCATTTAACACTTGTGTATGACAAAGGATGGTCAGGACACTGAGGGGTCATGACTTGCACTTCTATTGTTTATCGAACATGGGAACATACCAATTAAAATATTATATTTACTTAAGGATTATCCAATATTAAACCATAAATGAAGTAACATCTAGGCCCTACCAATGTCTATTGTAAGGGCCTAAAGGATTTAACTGTTTTAACATGATTCTAAGAACATTATGGACAGTTTTGTAGTGAATAAAATTGAATTGACCAGTATTGACCAGAAATGACCACTATTGACCAGTATTGACCAATAATGACCAGTATTGACCACCGGCCCGGTCAATACTCAATCGACCGGTCAATAAGCCAACCCTGATTGTAGATGTATCAATCCAAATATGACCTGAAACAGGTGGAATTGATTATATTCTACTTTGAAGAGAAGCTTCACTTTTGTATTTCTGTAACCTTAATGAATTAATAGGGTGTCTAGAAGACTCTTAAAACATTAACTCAACCTGTTTGTACTGACAATATATTTGAAAAAGATCTCAAATTACATGTACTTTCTTTTACAAAGCGAGAAAATGTTATCCCTTATCTGTTGGTAACAGTTAGGCTGCATTCCATACTCAGTAAAGGCAAATTGTTATGACCATGAAAGTTTGTCACAGAAAGATCCAATGCATCTTGGAAAAAAGACCACTCAGAGTGGGATACAAACTCTGTTCTTCCCGCTTTCAAAACCAATGCTTTAACCACTGATCCAAAGAATCTGCACGCAGACATTTAAGACACTAAGATGTCATGAACAGCTCTCTGTTCTGAGACAAATTCTGCATATAAATTTGTCACTTTTTCTTGAATCTTCCATATCATTGATTTTCCATATCAAGAAAGAGTGAATGAACATACAGGTTGCAGGTGCCTGACAAATGTGTTATAAAATTTGTATGCAGTACCAAAAAAATTGATCAAACTTAACCGATGCGATCACAGGAAATATTTAAACAATGTTACATTAAGAAACACCATTTTCACGGTAAACAATGTTGCTTTTTTCATTGTATCATGAAATGAGTTGCAAACTACGATTACTACAGAACATCTACTGACTCTTGAAATATCACCTGTTTTAACTAATACCTTTTTATTCCCATCAGCAGTCAGTCTTTGGAAAACAAACTTTTCAGTCAAAACATTGTGTTAACTCTTTCCCGAAGAGCTATATAAAAACTTCTTCCTTTTTAACTCGATGTGTTTCATACACGTATGTTGAAAAGAAGACTTATTGTTGCTATGCTACATTAACCAGTTTTGAATGAACTTCTTCTTGTTTTCAGCGTCAATGTCCTTAAGATAAAGTCACTAGACTCCGCTAACTTCCCACTGATGTGGAAACTGCAAATACAATAGTGAAGAGAAAAGTCAATCAATTTATTTGACTGCTGATTTGCATAAGTTCCTTCCTAAGATAGCTATGTTACTAGAGATTGTTTTTGAGAAAAACATATGTCTCCCCCCCACATGTCATTTACCATGAAGACCACTCCCTTTTAAAATCATTCCTGTGAAGTTTCCTTCAAATCCGATAAGCAGTTATGGAGATATGCCTAAATGTATTCAAATTTGGACAAATCAAGGGCCACAACTCTGCTAAAAAACAGCCTACCAGAAGACATCAATAACACAACAACCAATCCTGTAAAGTTTAGTGATATGCTGAAATGTACTCAATTTTGAACAAATCAAGCTTGTTCATAAATAACTTGTGAATAGGTGACAGTAAGTGTTTAAAAAGGATGAAGTCCTTGTTACAGATGTAATTGTACATAATTCTGTTAATTTTTGTTTAAATTTTAGATGAAATGTTTTATCACATAGATTTAACAGTTATGAGTATTACTTTGTAAGTTATTATGTTATTTGGCTTTTCTTTCTTACACTGACAGGAACTGGTCGCACCAAGACATTAAAAAATCAATACATAGCATATGTCACAGGGTCATAAATATCATTTACCCAGAGCGGGACTCAAACCCACAACCCCCCTGCTTGCAAGTCAGATGCTCTACCAACAAAGTTATCTGTTTTGAGGACAATATGTAAGTAACCATATCAACTGAATTGGTCCTGTGACATACTCCCCTACTCTACAAGAATTCACAGACACAGAGAGTTCTTATTGAAGCACATTCATAGCAATGAAACAGTAACAAACCAAGTTGGGTGCCAATATTGGGGGCTCAGAAAAATCATATACCCAGAGTGGGATTCAAATCCATAACCTCCTCTTGCTAGTCAGGTGCTCTACCAACTGAATTACCGTGGCTTATGACAGTACCTAAGTACATGAAACCATTCCACCTGTTTTGGTCCTGAGACAGGAATCTGATATTTTATCAGTCATTTACTCTAAGAGTCCAAGTAGCTACCACAGACCCGTTTTCCATCACTGTTTTGGTCTGATTTCCTATGGTAAATCTTAATAGTATTATATTTTCACAGTAAAAAAAAATAAAAAAACTGACTACATTCCCATGAGATTTTCCGAATGAAAATGAAATGACTTTACAAGTGGAGTCTTTTGGGAGACAATCTGGGATTTTTCATGCTGCCTATCATTCTGCATGTCACAAGCATATCTAAAGTAAAAAGGCGTATTAAATGTACTATTCCACATACAAAAAAATCACTGGCTGTTTCCTCAAAAGTTTAGAACTTCACTTTTTACCATTTTATCACGACAGTACAAATCAAGGAATACCTCTAATCTTAGACGGCAACATGGCAGGGACCGAATCGCTTTGGGTGCGAAAGTAAGAAAATAACGGTATGATACTTTTCTAGGTAACATAATAAACAAACTTACGATGTCCATAAAATTTTATTTACAATGGACATATCATTTTCAGTTTTACCTCAACATTCACTCGTCGTTAACCATGTGAAAAACAATGCTCTCGCAAATTGGACTGTTGACAATATTTTGAGCCCAGTCTGTAGGTCAATATTGGACTGGTTTCCTTACTTGTTGAAAAAAAAAGACGAATAGGGGACCAGTCTAGGTCAAAACGGCCCATTTTACAAACGACCTCTCAGTCAGAACGGTCCATTTAAAAAAAAAAAAAAAAAAAAAAAAAAACCACCTCAGTCAAAATGGTCCAGCGATCCACTTATTCAGACTCTATCAAAGTCAAATTTTGGAACCAAATGATTGTTTTTAAAATTTATACTGCTGTAATGGAGAAATTAATCTATAATCATGTATTACAGCTAAAACATAAAAACGCAATCGTGTATTGCTTTTAATATTGAACCATTTTATATACTGATATCAAAGTACGATGCGATAATTGGTTTTGCCATTAATCATTTTATATAATCTCAAAAAAGTAGATCATAATCACTTAATAGCATCAAGAACTTAATCTATTTTTTATCATTCTCAAGAACACAGTATGAACTCCTTCTTTCCACGTACTATCAGACTCTGGAATGCCTTGCCGTATAGCATTAAGGCCAGTGTAAGTCTTCAGAAGTTCACTGATACCATAAACTCACACACTTACTTATTCCATCATACTGTTTTTATTTTAGCACAGCTGTAAATAATGTACAATAACAAGATATGTAACATAACATCTCAGTTTCAACATTTGTCACCGACCTCCCAATTATAAACAGAAATTGATTGTTGGGAGTATCAATGTAGATTTAGATGTAGATAAAAATGTTGCCTAAAATATTTGAACACGCGCCGATTATCAACCGGTCAACAATCAAATACAAATGTATGATAATCAAAGATAAGGCTCGTTAAACAATCATTGATGTCAATGTCAAGTAAGTGTAAGTGGACACGGATTTTACGCTAAAAAAAATTCATTTCAGAGTGAAATTTTGGATTCTGTGTAAAATAATTGTACATCAGCTAGTCTAAATGATATACAACCATCTTTATGCCACCGAAATCAGAATCTACTCAGAAAGTCTCTAGAAGTAGAAAAATGGAAATAATTATGGACCTATAGTGCCAATCTTGGTATAGAGATATCAACAATTCGGATAGACTAAAATCTTGCTCAAAATTTAAACATTCATTTGATTTAGAACAATATTAATATTAGATACAGGAATAGTAATTATGCTCTCAGACTTGTACATAGTATTATTAGTATTGATTAATATGTATCCGTTTTAATGAATTATGATCCGGGTCGTATTTAAATTGGACCGTTTTGACCTGTTTCCACGTCAAATTCGACCCAAACAATATTTTTCCTATGAGACACTTACAAAAAAGCAATGAAAATTGCGAATCGTTTTAAAGATCTGAAAAATCATTTTTAAAAGGAGCAGAAATAATTGGATTCATTCAATTATTCTCGTATGCTTCTTCCTCTCTTTCTTTCTTTCTTTATTTGCTCTTTATATTTTTTTCTTATTTTCATTCATTCATTCATTCATTCATTCATTCTCTCACTCACTCACTCACTCACTCACTCACTCACTCACTCACTCACTCATTCATTCATTCATTCATTCATTCATTCATTCATTCATTCGTCCTTTCTTTTTTCTCTTTCTTTCGTTCACTTGTTCGCTTGCTTATTCACTCATTCATTCGATTATAAATTCATCTTTTTTATAAATTCGAATTAAAGTACTTTAATGGCTGAAACGTATATTGAGTTTATTATTCGTACAACAGTCCATAAATTCGTATCACCCTTAGAAAACCTAGTATACAGTTTATTTGAAATATTTTGCTTAATCTGACATCTTTTCTAAATAAAAAGTTTTAAAAGTTGTATCATGCCATCAATATGGTGGCTGGTTTGTGCCATGTCGTGTGAGCGTGTTTTCTCGACGAAAAGATGAAAGGACGAAAACACGACAAATGGTGACTTTGTTGTCTTTTTGACCTTTTGCCACGCCAACGCTGTAGGCCTGGGTGATTAACTGATTACGTATTTGAACGAGAAACCTTAAAGCGACTGACTCACAGAATTTAGCCGATTTTTTTTCTTTAAAATTTCAGAGAATTTAAAATACTATGGAAAAACGCATAATATTATACACCATGAAAACTGAAAAAAAGTTTTGACTTAACCAGGATTCGAACCCATGATCTTTTGGTCGGTAAAATATTGAGCGACGATCTACACCACTGAACCACAGAGGCTGGTATCAAGTTTCGTCAAAATTAATCTTATAACTAAAGTATCTACCTCCTGACTCACCGGGTAAATTTTCTACCGATAAAAGTGTATAAAACTTTATATTTTGATTTTTTTCTGTAACAAAAAAAATGAGTAAGTAACTTAGATATATATGTTCTTCACATTTACAGCAAAAATTTCAAGATGTATAAACATTTTCTTTTCTTCTTTTTTTCGTCGGTCCATCTGTGAGTCAGTCCCTTTAATATATATATTCGACGATAGATCACAAAAACTATAAGATCTTTTTCCATTCTAACACGTATGTATATCGCCTGTTGCCCCTGTTTGGCTATTCCGTTAAACCCACTATTCATTTCCAACGTAAAAATGAAATTCATTTTTATATTATGAATTTACGTTTTAGTAAATATCTATTATCTTATCATAAATTAACATTAAAGTAGATAGTTTAGCCCATAACAATATATCACTTATATTATTATTTTTTAGATATCAAAGTTTACAATGACAAATAGGAACAAATAAAACCTGCCGTGACGTCAGTGGGTTTGCGCTTGTATTCAGCGTGACAAAACTTTTAGGATTTATCACGGTTAATTTCTTCTTTGTTTATTGTCGGCGAATTGCGGGATAGTGTTACAGTTTTTTTTATATAGTTTTTTGTTGATACGAACGTTACTTAACCTGCTGATATATTGTTGTATCATTTAATAATAATTTTATTTTTAATTAATAATTTATATATTTAATTTTGATACTACCAAAACCAAAAACAGAACTCTTCAGGAAATCATTTACTTATTCTGGACCCAAAATATGGAATGGCATACCAACACATATTCGAAATTCTGATACTCTGAGGAAATTTCAAGCCACTTATATTCAGTGGCAATTTCCTAAATAAATTTTGTAGTGATTATCCATGTTAGAACAATGCTAATGGTGAATTTAAATTACCTGTATATTATCTCTTTATTGTCTTTCTTGCTGTATACATATATGTGTTTATGTTGATAATTCAGTCATTCAGTCAGATAACATTGTTTTCTTAATACAAAAATCATGTTTTATTAATTAACATGATTATGTGTATGTATATACTGTATATATGTTGACTGTATAAAACTATATTATGTTGAGGCCCGCATAGAATATTGGGAAACCGAATGCGTTAGCCTCATTAAATAAAGACGTTACTTACTTAAAAGACAGTGAAATCTTTAAAACTCTATTCGACGTGAAATCTTTAAAACTCTAGTAAACTAAAACACTCCCTTAGAAAATGATTTCACTGTGGCAAATAATAATTCATTTGAAAATAAACGCACAGGCACGACTGGGGTTCAAAATAGAGAATGTGAATGCCTGGCAGCTCGGGTTGTATCAGTTCGAAAATAAATGTAAATATATGGATTTCATAACAGATCGTCAGACACACGAATTAATTTCCCCTTTTGCCTTTTAGTTTTTATTCTTCTTTGTTTTCTTTTTCTGTTTGCTATTGAGACCAAAAAGACCTTTAAGAATTTTCAGACCAACTTTTGTTTTAGATGATACGTATTTCATTGGGTCCGAAATTAGCTTTTTGTAGACTGGTATTCATTCTATTGACGTCATAGACTTCAGGCTCCATTTTGTCAACAAAAAGAAAGACGTAAAAATCTTGTGACATATTAGTAATCATCATTTACAAGTATCGATTTATACTGAGAAAACATTTTCAAAATGGGATGCATAATTGGAAGTGTAAGTATGCAATGATAATTATTAAAACCATATTGACAACCCTGTTTTCAGCTGAATACAGGAGTCTAGATTAGAGACTGATTAATCATTAAGAGACAGGATTCTTTTCTGAATACATGCAATGGGCGTCGGAAGGGTAAACAGTGAGTGTATCCATAAACCTGCAGGGTGTCATGTAAGGTCCCCTTGTAGGTCCAGTGCAGGTCCCTGATGGGGTCCAGGGTGCACCCGGAAGGGATTACAGTCAAAATGGCCACAACCCAAGACTGTTCCTTGAAATAAGCTGAATTACAATGTTGGAACTATTCTGTGTCCTAAACTGTGTTATGTACAACATGTCTATGAGTGATTCTCAAAACTGAACAGCGATAGTCCTGATAGTGGGAGCTCTTACTATTCAGGCTATACAGTATATACCTAGCAAAATCTCAAAGTCATGTCTGATTCCCTTTCCTTATAATTTTGATGAATAAAATCAAAATTATTTCAACTAAATTGACATTATATAATTCAGAACTTATTAAATGCGAATAATTGAATAATAAATGATATTAGTATAACAAAACTGCAAGTCATGGTCATTCTGACTTGATATGCCCAGAAGCTCTTGTCATTTATGGACAGGACTATTATAATTTTCTTTTCTTCTTTCTTGAGGAATGAATTGTAATCACATGCATTTTCTATGCATAGGCAGCTATGCCACTACAAATGTACATCCAATTTTACTGATTTTATAGTTCCTGATATCACCAAGTACTTGTCCAAGACAGATGGGAACCTTGTCAAACTTGTTTGACGTGATCTTAAGCTCATTATGTCTCCCCCCAAAAATGGGGGAGACATATTGTTTTTCCCCCGGTTGTCCGTCCGTCCGTCCGTCTGTCCGTCACAAAATCGTGTCCGCTCTGTATCTTCCGAAGCCCTTGAATGATTTTTATGAAACTTGGGTCAGATGTTCACTTCATCAAGGCGACGTGCAGAACCCACCTTGCAGATGTGGTGTCTCAAGGTCAAGGTCACACTTGGAGGTTAAATGTCAAATGCCACAAAATTGTGTCCGCTCTGTATCTTCAAAAGCCCTTGAAGGATTTTTATGAAACTTGGGTCAGATGTTCACCTCAACAAGGTGACGTGCAGAACCCACTTTGCGGGTGTGGTGTCCCAAGGTCAAGGTCACACTTGGAGGCTAAATGTCAAATGCCACAAAATTTTGTCCGCTCTGTATCTTCAAAAGCCCTTGAAGGATTTTTATGAAACTTGGGTCAGATGTTCACCTTACGGGGGAGACATATTGTTTTTCCCCGGTTGTCTGTCTGTCCGTCCGTCTGTCCGTCACAAAATCATGTCCGCTCTGTATCTTCAAAAGCCCTTGAAGGATTTTTATGAAACTTGGGTCAGATGTTCACCTCAACAAGGCGACATGCAGAACCCACTTTGCGGGTGTGGTGTCTCAAGGTCAAGGTCACACTTGGAGGTTAAATGTCAAATGCCACAAAATCATATCCGCTCTGTATCTTCAAAAGCCCTTGAAGGATTTTTATGAAACTTGGGTCAGATGTTCACCTCATCAAGGCGACATGCAGAACCCACTTTGCGGGTGTGGTGTCTCAAGGTCAAGGTCACACTTGGAGGTTAAATGTCAAATTTTACAATCAACTGATTCAATACTGCCTGCAGCAACTGGCTGGGGGGAGACATGTGTTTTTGTTCAATCAAAACCCATTTCTAGTTCATTTCAAGCTTTTGTTTCCCGACATTTGTCTTCAAGTCTTAATGGCTGTCAATTGTTTGGCAGTAGAATCTGTCATCTACATTCCTATTTTTAATGACTGCCCTGTTTCAGTCAGTCAGTGGCTATCATTCGGTGTGTTTTCCTTTTTGAAGAGCTTCATAACTTCATCAACAAATATACACTCTGATGTTAACAAACTGCTGTCATTGCAGTAAAAACATATATAAAAAATGCTTCAAATCAAAGACTTCAGTATTTAACCTTTATTTTAAATACAGGGAAATTTTGGTCATTTTCTTTAAATTTTATCTGGGGCATAACTAAAAAAGTATTAAGGTATCAACTTGAAACTTCTTTGATGGATAGATCTCATTGAAGAGTAGTGCAGTGGCCAAGAACCATAACTCTCTTTTGCACAGTTTTGGAATTATTGCCCTTTGTAATTTTTCATACTTACTTTTAGCCCGGGGCATAAAGTTACATGTTCCCATATATCAATACCCTACTGACAAAGTAGCATGCGGAGGTATTGGCGCCAGGACGGTGGCAGTTCTAGTATGATTAAATTTTGCATTAAGTTTGAAAATTAAGATTTAAACTAAAGGTGAGGTTTTTATTCTACTTGAGTTTTGACTGCTTTTATTAGAAGATCAAATCAGATATAAGATTTAAGGTAACTGAAACCTGGCAGTCCATGAAATAAGAAGAGACTTATATAGTTGTGAAACCAACCAAAATAATGGGGCGGCCATGTCCAAAGCTATCATGGATTTATGTTGTTTTGACCCAACACCCAAACACTAACTTTGAGCAATGATTTTTAATCAAAAGCTTAAAATGGTGGTCACAGAGACTTAGAGACAGCTATTATATGTTCCTTTGCTGACCTAATTTTATGTTCTTAGTTTTTACAAATCAGTATATTTGTAATTTTGGTTTCAGTTGGCATGCTGTGTGGGAAGTGCTGCCTGCAGTCTGTGCTGTGCTGCATGTCCGTCATGTAAGAACTCAACATCATCAAGGATAGCTTACTCCATGATCCTTCTTGTGGGATCCATAGTAGCAGCCGTAATGCTGGCACCTGGCTTACGGCAGAAACTAGATGATGTAAGTAAAGCCAGTAGATGAAAGATTTTCAAAATAAAGAATGAAATATACATGAACTTGATATGTATGTTTGTAGTTGCTGGATGTTAACTATTATACATGAATGGTTCAGCCCCATGAAAATTGACATTATTAAATATACCATGGTAGGTTACTAATGTAAACTTATCATGAAATTCTTTCATGCAATCCCATCATTGCTGAGATTGTTGGTAGAACTTCAGTTATTCTTGATCATTTACTCAGGAATTAGTAATATATTTACAGTTTAGCAGTATTTTTTATCTTTTATGTTAGATACCAGGATTATGTAAGGGATTTGTATCTAAGGAAGTCTGGGACACCCAGTTATTAAGGGAACAGCAGTGTGATGAGGTTGTTGGTTACCTTGCCGTGTATCGTGTGTGTTTCTCGATGGCAGCGTTCTTCTTTCTCTTCTGTCTGATCATGATCAAAGTGAACTCGTCAAAAGACCCTCGATCCAAGATCCAGAATGGGTAGGTTATGTCTTTATGCAACTGCACAGCTAGAGTTACAATTGCAGTTGTATTTGCAAGAGAACCTGTTATATAAACTTGTTGTTAATATCAGCTTCTCAAATATATATTGGTTATGAAATTGCCTGCTTTAGAAATTATTGTTTTGGAAAAAGTTCGAAGGAGCTGCTACATACTAGGACAGTACTGAAATAATGTGTTGGTTTCTCTCTCTCATGTTCTAGTCATGTTTGTTTCATTACTTCAACTCTGACACATCTGAGCAGAGAAGTTAATTGCCTGAAATGACAATAATGCAGTGGTTAAAAACAAAAGTAAACAATTAAAATGTTGAGGGAGTATAAACTGATCACAACAGTCATAAAAGTATTCTTTATTCATGTAATATCATTTTATTACTACAAAGGAAACATTGTTCTTAAAATCACAATGGTCCCGATGATCTTTTTTGTAGAATCACAATTTTCACTGCACCACAAATTTTGTACCTGGAAAATAGTTCAGAGTGGCCTAAAGAATGATTTTGAAGTACTCTGTTATTTTGTTCTGTTACATTTTGACTGTATCTGGTCTTACATCCTGCCTCTTCTTTATTAAAGACAGCAAATATGATACATATATCTATTCTTCTATTAACTACTAGTATTCATTTTGATACATTTGCAGATTTTGGCTGTTTAAAGTTCTCATCCTAATTGCTATTTGTGTTGGAGCTTTCTTTATACCAAGAGGAGAATTTGGGAAAGGTAAGTATTCTAGTATTCTGTATAGTTGAAATTGACATTTTTTGTCAGTTTTCGCAGGAAACAACATAGATTGTCTTAACTCTGGTGTTATTGTGATGTCTGCAAGGAAGAAATACTAAAATTGAGTCCAACTGTTGTTTAGTAGTAAAGAATTTGGCAACATGTGCTTGTAAGTCAACATACAAAGCTATGAAAAACATAACTTTTTTTTGACAAGTTATAAAAAATTGTGGACATGTTTGGAAGTGGCACAAAAATTGCATTAATTAATTGATGATTTGTTTTAAATTTTAAATATATCTTGCCAGACTTGAATTAAGAAGCCTTGGACATAACTTCACTGTAATATAAAGTATACATTTTGATTTTTTGAGAGCATATTTATAAACATCAAAACATTCTTCATAATTATTCTCTTGCACAGACAAGACACTAAAGATAAAATGCTACATAAAAGTTTTAACTTCATTTATTTTTACTGCCCCTGTATCGGGTACATTTTCACTAGGATTAACCACTGTTATATATATTATTACAGCATGGATGTGGATAGGGTTGATTGGAGCATTCCTGTTCATACTTATTCAGCTTATCCTGTTGATTGATTTTGCCCATGGCTGGAGTGAGAGCTGGGTGGAGAAGTATGAAGAAACTGAGGCTAAATGTTACTATTATGGTGAGGGATATATACATGTACCTTTGTTTCTTTATTGAAACTAGAACCTACATGATGACTACTGCAAAGAAAATTGAAATTATTAATGATATTGCTGGTTCAGATTGTACTTTGAAGCATACTCTCAGGACTTGTAAATTTCTGTGGAAATACTCGCAAAGTTAAGACCAGGGTTTCATAGTAGTACAGTGCAACTTCCTAAAACCGAACACCCATGGGACCGACCAAAATGTTCGGATATTTGGAGTTTCCGGAATTCGGAAATCCAAATGATCTGGACAAGTACAAACACCAGTGGTTCTTAATGATAGTGAATGCAGTCAGTATTATTTAGTATAACAGCGTTTGTAACATGGGAAACATAATTGCAAAATTAAAATCATTGAAAACATTCTACACATGTATATTTTATTAGAAAAAAATGTCATATGTTTTCAAATACATATACATATATAATAATGTGCAAACACGTTTCTATATGTCAGAACAAAGCTAAATTTTGCATACCTTATAAACAGTTTGAAAAAAAATTGCCAATTAGAATAACCAACACACTGGCCGAAATAGACTGATTAATTACGCTTTTTAAGACACAACAATTACAATTTAATCCTTAAAGTTGCTTGTAGCAAACACCTGTTATTAATCCACAAATCATCGCTTTAATTATTTACCACTATCTAATTATCGATATATTCGGCTGCATGTCAATTTCAAATTGACAACTTGTTATTCTAACGCATGTCAGAATAAACTATCACCACTAATTGGTAAACAATAGATAGAGATGTGAAATTTTTGCCGCAGGGTTTGCAATCTTAGGTCTGTTTTTTTAACTTTTTTATTTTTCTGGTATTTGGAAGTAAAATTGCATTGATTTAAACTAAATTTTATGGAAAAGTCGTCAGGAATTCAGAATTCAGAAGTTCCAGATTTCAGAAGAATGATTTACATAGAAAACAGAAGGAGAAATTTCGGGACTGAGAAAATCATTCAGTTTTCAGAAGTTTCCGGTTTTTAGAAGGTCCGGTTTTCAGAAGTTCCACTGTCACCAAGAAATAAAACTCAGTAGCCAGATAATTCATATAGTCTGAATACTTACCATTTTGAAATAGTTTCCCAGACAATCTCATTAAAATCGTATCCTAATATGTCCTCCTCTATGATTGTGAAAATACTGTAAACCAAGAAATTAAGGGATGCTATATTTTCGTATTTTTTCAAACAGTAAATGATTTCACAGCAACACCCTGCTGTGGAAACATACCAGTCTTAAACTAGTTGAAACTAAGTTTGTTACTGCAGAAATATAATAGATGAGTTATCTTAGATAAACATTTAATTGTTACATGAAAATCTTGCACCATGAAACTATTTTACATGTTCTATTTTCAGGTCTGCTGTTCTTTACAGCAGTTTTCTACTTAATTTCTCTGACAGGAATTATATTGTTCTACATTTTCTATGCCAAGGTAAGTAACTCTGAATTCAATAATTTGCAGTTATGTATAAAAATAAAATTAGAGTTCTGCATTGCAATATTCCCTTTTATGTGAAGGGTAGTGAATATGCCCAGAAATATCTTCCCCTCTTATAATATAGGATCTCCACCAGCAGCTGAGCCGTTTTTTTTAAGCACAACGTGACACCTTCGAATTTGTTTGTATACGAAGTGTCATGCAATGCTTGAAAAATTGGCTCAGCTGTCGATGGAGGTCCTGTATTCTGTGGAAAGCTTATATTTTTCTCCTTAGACTGACACATGTCTCATAGAAATCGATAAAGAAATGAAATACTTAGGGTTATTTTATGTTTTCAAGCAGAGCCAATGTTGACAGTTTTGTCTTGGTTTTGATTCCTTTAATGATGTCACAGTCACATGGTATAGCTACACTGTAAAGTCTCAGATGCAAAGCACATCATTTTTATCATGTTTATTTCTGTATGGACAGGATGGGGCATGTGGACTCCACAAGTTCTTCGTCAGTTTCAACCTGATCCTGTGTGTGGCTGTGTCTGTCTTGTCCATTCTACCAAAGATTCAAGAATGTAAGTTGTATATAATTCACAAAAATGTATAATTTAAATAATAATAATTATTAGCTTGTTGGCTTTGGTGAAGGTGTCACTATTCTGTATGTTTGCATGTAAATAGTCAACATTGTGACTACTTGAAATAGCCTTAACAAAATGGTTGTATTTGATTCGATATTCAATCAAAGAAGTAATTTTCTTAAATAAGTTCATTTTTTTCTCACCAATTTCTCTGTAAGCCTGTCACAGAAACAAACAAATAAACACTTTGTATTTGAACTATATTTAGGTCAGCCAAGATCTGGACTTTTACAGGCCTCGGTCATCACAGCTTATGTTACCTACCTGACATGGTCAGCCATGTCCAACAACCCAGGTAAGTGCCAGTTGCAGCAAGCATTGATATATTTGGTAGTAAAATGATGTTCAGACAAGTCTTGGGTAGTTATAGGTAAATAGAGCAGAAAAATCTTGATAACTATTATTATACTAGATATACTTTCAATCTGACTGTAAACTCTTTCCCTCAGAATCACATATATAAATTAAACTCCGCTTGGAACAACAGTCAGTGGAACATGCAATTTATAACGTTACATCATATTGTTACTGTCAAAAAAATGAAAGTCGAAACTGTAAAGGTGCACTTGATTAAAATAACACGTATAACTTAACATACAATATGTTCTCCGAATTTGTCTCCTAGCATGTTTATATTGAAATAAAATGTTCGAATATGAAACTGGTCGGGACATAATAATTTGCATCATTGTTACATCTTGAGTTGAATGAATATGTGTGTGAATGATATTGAACAAATCATTACTAAATGTTAAGATGTCATGTAGTGTATCATTGGTTGCATTTTGGTCATGCCCCTGTAAGCCCTTGAAAACACTGACAATAAAGTACCGTAATTGCAGTTGTAGTATATAATTGTATAAACAAATTACTTGTAAGGCTTTATTTCTATCAGCTATGCTCTATTGATAAATTTAGTGCTGACACTTTGATTAAGAATCGTTAGGTTTTGTCTCGGAAATTATTTGTGCAAGCTTTGGTAGTTTTAAATTTCAAGGACTTCAGATGCCAAATTTAGTAACATTTGCTAGCCTAGTTCTGAATATAATTGACTTTCTTGGTTTGTTTGATTTTAGATTCCAAATGTAACCCAAGCCTTTCACAGATAGTTGATCCCAGAATGAATATTACTACCCCTGCCCCTGGGGATAGTGCTCAAGTTTGGGGTCAAGGGAAGACCTTTGATTGGAGCTCGATTGTGGCCCTTGGAATCTGGCTGTTTGCAGTATTGTATTCAAGGTAAGTCTATATGTCCAGAATCTTTGCCCAAACTTTGATTGAGGTATATACCTTTGTTTTTAGCTCACCTGAGCACAAAGTGCTCAAAAAGTGAGCTATTGGGATCATTGATTGTTCGGCGTCCGTCATGCATCATCAACAATTTGACTTGAACAACTTCTCCTCCAAAACCGCGAAGCCAACTTTGACCAAACATGCCTGGGATATTCCTTGCATGAAGCCCTACCAAAGTTGTTCAAAGAATTGAATTCCGTCAAGAACTGGTTGCTATTGCAACAGAAAGGAAAAATCTTTTTGTCTGAAACCACAAAGCCTAAAACTTAGATATTTTGCATGGAGCATCTTCTACCAAGTTTGTAGCATTGTTGTGGGCCTCAACCAAGTTTGTTCTAATTATGCCCCTTGGTTCAAAATTGGCCCTTCCCAAGGGGTCACTTGATTTTAATAGACTTATATAGGGAAAATCTTTAGAAGTCTTCTTGTCTAAAAAACAAAATACCAAGGACTAAGATTTTTTACATGGAGCATCAGTTCAAGGTCCTCTGCCAAGATTGTTCAAATTATGCCCCTAAGGACATTAATGGCCTGGTCCCAGGGTCACTTAATTATGTATTCCCCCAAAAATGGGGGAGGCATATTGTTTTTCCCCCGGTTGTCTGTCCGTCCGTCTGTCCGTCACAAAATCGTGTCCGCTCTGTATCTTCCAAAGCCCTTGAAGGATTTTTATGAAACTTGGGTCAGATGTTCACCTCATCAAGGCGACATGCAGAACCCACTTTGCGATGTGGTGTCTCAAGGTCAAGGTCACACTTGGAGGTTAAATGTCAAATGCCACAAAATCGTGTCCGCTCTGTATCTTCAAAAGCCCTTGAAGGATTTTTATGAAACTTGGGTCAGATGTTCACCTCTTCAAGGCGGCGTGCAGAACCCACTTTGCGGGTGTGGTGTCTCAAAGTCAAGGTCACACTTGGAGGTTAAATGTCAAATGCCACAAAATCGTGTCCGCTCTATATCTTCAAAAGCCCTTGAAGGATTTTTATAAAACTTGGGTCAGATGTTCACCTTATCGGGGGAGACATATTGTTTTTCCCCCGGTTGTCTGTCTGTCCGTCCGTCTGTCTGTCCATCACAAAATTGTGTCCTCTCTGTATCTTCCAAAGCCCTTGAAGGATTTTTATGAAACTTGGGTCAGATGTTCACCTCTTCAAGGCGACGTGCAGAACCCACTTTGCGGGTGTGGTGTCTCAAAGTCAAGGTCACACTTGGAGGTTAAATGTCAAGTGCCACAAAATCGTGTACGCTCTGTATCTTCAAAAGCCCTTGAAGGATTTTTATGAAACTTGTTTGTTAAAGGCTTAAAGAATCTCTTTGCCTGAAACCACAAGGCCTCAAACTCAGACATTTTGCATAGAGGATCAGCTAGAGGTCCTGTACCAAGTTTGTTCAAATTAAGTCCCTAGGGTTAAAATTGGCCCCACCCTAGAGCTCCTATTTGTGCAAACTATTTAATCTTTAAAAATCTCTTAGTGAGAAGCGATAAAATTTAGACCTAAGATCTTTTGTATGGAGCATCATTGTGAGATCCTCTACTGAGATTGTTCAAATAATGCCACTTGGGTCATTAATAGCCATGCCCTGGGGTCACTTGATTTTACATAGGCTTGTATAGGGAAGACTTATAAAAACATTATACCCCCACAAACAAAGTTTGAGTGGGTATATAGGAGTGAGCTTGGCGGTCTGATGGTCTGTCGGTCGGTCTGTCGGTCCATCATGGTTTTTCGGACGATAACTCATGAAAGGCTAGACAGATTTAAACAATTTTTGGTACACAGCTGTAACATCATAAGATACAGGTCAGCTTCGATATTGGGGCTGGTGGGGCCATGGTCAAGGTCACTGTGACTTAAATTAGAAAAACGGTTTCCGGATGATAACTCATTAAAGGCTTGACAGATTTAAACAACTTTTGCTACACAAGTGTAACATCTTAAGATACAGGTCAAGTTTGATATTGGGGCTAGTAGGGCCAAGGTCAAAGTCACTGTTACTAAAGATAGAAAAACGGTCTCCAGACAATAACTCATGAATGGCTTGACAGATTTAAAAAATTTTTGGTACACAGTTGTAACATCACAAGATACAGGTCAAGTTCAATATTGGGGCTTGTTTGGGTCAAGGTCAAGGTCAATGTTACTAAAAATAGAAAAACGGTTTTTAGGATGATTACGGATGAAAGGCTAGACAGATTTAAAAAAAATTGGTACATAGGTGTAACATCATAAGATACAGGTCAGGTAGATATTGGGGCTGGTTAGGCCAAGGTCAGGGTCACTGTTACTAAAAATAGAAAAACGGTTTCCAGACAATAACTCATGAATGGCTTGACAGATTAAAAAAAATTTTGGAACACAGGTGTAACATCGATATTGGGCTGGTGGGGCCAAGGTCAAGGTAACTGTACTAAAAATAGAAAAACTGTTTTTGGATGATTACGCATGAAAGCCTAGACAGATTTAAAAGATTTTTAGTACACAGGTGTAACATTATAAGATACAGGTCAGGTAGATGTTGGGTCTTGTTAGGCCATAGTCAAGGTCACTGTTACTTAAAATAGAAAAACGGTTTAAGGATAATAACTCATGAATGGCTTGACAGATTAAAAAAAATTTTGGTACACAGGTGTAACATCGATATTGGGGCTGGTGGGGCCAAGGTCAAGGTCACTGTTACTAAAAATGAAAAACAGTTTCTGGACAATAACTCATGAATGGCTTGACAGATTTAAACAATTTTTGGTACACAGGTGTAACATCATAACATACAGGTCAGCTTCAATATTGGGGCTGGTGGGGCCAAGGTCAAGGTCACTGTTACTAAAAATAATAAAATGGTTGAAAAATGGTTTCCGGATGATAACTCATGAAATCTTGACAAATTTTAACAATTATCACTATACAGGTGTAACATCACAGGATACAGGTCAAGTTTGATATTTGGGCTGGTGGGGTCAAGGTCACTGTTACTAAAAATAAAAAAATAAATGATTTCTGCTCAATAATTTTAGTTAAGAATGAGATATTGTGATGAAATTTGCTGTAAAGGTAGCTTCTATGAAGACAACACTTGGGATTGAAAGTTTTACCAGTTGGGTCAAGGTCACTGTTCCCTTAACCTAAAAATAGAAAAACTGGTTTCCGGATAATAACTCATGAAAGGCTTGACAGATTTAAACCATTTTTGGTACACAGTTTTAACACCTTAAAATACAGGTCAGGTTCGACTTTGGGGCTGCTGAGGTCAATGTCAAGGTCACTGTTACTAAAAATTTAAAAAAAAGGTTTCTGCTCAGTTACTCGAGTTACGAATGAGATGTTATGATGAAACTTTCTTTAAATATAGTGTCTATATAGACGATGCTTGGGATTGAAAATTCGGCCAGTTGGATCAAGGTCACTGTTCACTTTAACTAAGAATAGAAAAACAGTTTCTGGATGATACCTTATGAGTTACAGGAACAGTCAGGGATTAATTCCCAGATGGATAAGGATGCATTCAAGCCCAAATTATGTTACTTGTAAAATTTGATGATGATCATGTTTGAAGTAAAGCTTGTGAATGCTCTAGATGTCTTATTCTAGAAGAGATCAGCTAGAGCATCAGCTAGTTCTGCTAGAAAATATACAGTTCAATGGTCTACCGGTAATTGTTTTCTCTATATACAATATTATTAAATATAAAATATATACATATTTCCATGTTTCTTATGTCACTTTATGCCATTGATTCTAAGCTTTCCAGTTCCAGTATCAAGCACCCATGTGGCGGTATTAATCACCTTTAGTGATAGTTCTAGTTTTATCTGAAACCACAAGGCCTAGAGTTTAGACATTTTGCATTGAACATCAGCTAGAGGTCCTCTACCAAGTTTATTGAAATTAAGACCCTGGGGTAAAAATTGGCCCCACCCTGGAGCTCCTGTTTGTGCAGACTATTTAATTTTTAAAAATCTTCTTGTGAGAAACCATAAATTTAAGACCTAAGATTTTTGGCATGGAGCATCATTTGGAGGTCCTCCACTGAGATTGATCAAATAATGCTTGTTGGATCAGGGGTGAATTGATTTTACAAAGGCTTATATAGGGAAATTGTTTTTTTGAAATCTTGCCTGAACCACAAGGCCTAGAGCTAAAATATTTTGCATTGAGCACAAGCTAGAGATCCTCTACCAGGTTTGTTCAAACTATGCCTCGGGGACAAAATTGGCCCCACCCTGGAATCACTTGATTTTACATTGGCTTATATAAGGAAAACCTTAAAAATCTTCTTGTCTGAACCCACAAGGCCTAGAACTTAGATATTTGTAATGGAAATGAGCTTGAGGTTTTCTACAAAATTGGCCCTTCCCCGGAGATCAATTGATTTTACATATGCTTATATATGGAAAACTTTGATAATCTTTTTGTCTGAAACCACAAGAGTTTTCGAACTTAGATATTTTGCTTGGAGCATTAGCTAGAGGTTCACTACCAAGATTGTTCAAATTATGCCCCTTTGGTCAAAATGAGCTCTACCTGAGGGTCACTTGATTAACATAAGATTATATTGAGAAAACCTCAAAAAATCTTGTTGTCTGAAACCACAAGGGCTAGAACATTTTGCATAGAGCATCAGCTAGAGGTCCTGTACCAAGTTTGCTCAAATTGTGCCCCTTGAATGAAAATTGGCTTTACTCTTAAAGTAACTTGAATTCATACAGATTTATTTAGGGAGAACCTTAAAAAGCTTCTGATGTTTGCTCAACAGCAGACCCAAAGGCAAAGTATTCAGGTGAGGGATCCAGGGCTATCATGGTCCTCTTGTTATGATACATGCTTGTATGCATAAAGAAAATAAATTCCATATATGGTCTCACTATAATATTACAGTAGTGTAAACTGGATTGATGAATTTGAAAAAAAAGTTGTCTCAACATTAAGTATAAAAGTTGAAACAGAAAATACTGTAAAAGTAACAGTACTGTATATGGTATAAACAAAATGGGGAAGTTTTTCATAACAGATGATTCAGTTTGAACGTATTCTGGAGAAAAAATCTAGTGTATTTAATAAGTTAAACACAATCATATATAACTCCTGTGATGGAATTTCATGTCACAGTTTATTTTTTTTACTTTTTCAACCTGAGAAAAAAAAATTGTTTTTGAGAGTATACCACATAACTTGCTGTTGTTGTTGTTGTAGCATTCGAACTTCTACGAACAGCCAAGTAGGCAAGATTACTATGTCAGAGAAAACAATCCTTCAAAGTGACACTGGTAAGTTTCTGTTCTGTATCTTTGCTTAAAAGGCATTTTGAAATATATTAGGGATGGCAAAGGGTACCAATTTCAGCACCTCAGTACTTGGTCATTCTTCTGATCAAGTACTAGGAAGATTTCTTAAGAATTTTTTTGAGCATCCATATTCCTACAATTTTGCACATAAATGTATGCTTGGCTTATCTTTAACAAGTGTGAAAAAAGGGGGTTAACCTGGCTGGACACCACTTTCACAGTTTGCTCTCTTATAGAATCTTAAAAAATAACCAAATATTTACCTGACATAATTTGCAGACTGAAGTTCCATTTTTTAAAATGGTGGTAATTATGAATTGGTGATCTGAGGCATCAGCAACATTATACTTCCAAGTTTAAGTCAAGACAGTTGTATTTTTAAGCTAATAAACTTTCAGACACATTAGACATGTCAACTGTTTATGCATTATATCTACCATGAAACAAGTGTTGGCAAGAAACTGTAAAGAGACCCCCTTGCAATTCAAAGAGCTTGTTATTCTATGATACCACTCAGCCTTTGATGAAATGCACTGGTTTCAAAGTAACATAGATAAGCAGATTAAATATTGTTACCAGCATAATGATGTAAGTGACATAATGGTTGTTTATTACAAACACATGTCAAATTGTTGATTACCTTGCTAATATTGACATTCAACTTTACTTGCTTAACCTGTTACTCATTGCCATCCCTAAAATATATACATGTGCCAGAACTGCTCAGAAGATAAGGTCAGGTTTCAAGGGGGATAACTAAGAATGAGGTGAATTAATAACAGAGAGATCTTTAGGATATATTGGTTTGATGTAAGGACATGTGGAGTTAACTCAGATGTTATGATTTGATGTAATAACATGTTAACAAAAGCAGAGAACTTTATAATTTACAATAATAACTAAGGGAGAGAACACTGATCTCATATTTTATTATCAGAGCAAAGGGACAGAACTGGGTATAAAGCATTTTGGAGAAAATCTGGATAGTATTGTTTGGTACGATAACAAAGGGGTAGAATTCACATCTCATGATTTGCTGTGAAAGGAGATAATTCATTATTAAATGCAATAACAGAGAACTGATAATTTCAGGATCTGATAAGATACCTTTGACTGAAGATGGTAGGCATTTGTGTAACCCATATGCTAGCAGTGTATGCTTGAAAATTCTCTTGCACTCCTTTGTTTTATACAGGAAGTGTACTAGCTTGTCTTGGCTAAAAGCTTAGGTTTGCTGAGCTCCTATTGTTCAGTTATAACCTACTATTGTGAAGAAAAAAAAGATATTTGGGAGTAACTGGCAAAAGAAAAAAGTAGCCTACAATAGGCTTATCAGACTTGTAAATTGTTCAGATTAAAAATGAATTTCTGGATATTGCTCCTCACCTAAGTGAAAGCAAATGTGTTCAAAAAATATTTAAGTGCATGTTATTTTAGTTAATTGCTTGTCATTTTGTTTTAATTTAGAGGTTTTATCAGAGGTCTGAAGGTTTTTGAAGCCAAGCCAGACACTCACTTAGCCAGTCACCATGCCTGTGTGTGTGTTTTACTTTGCGAAGTTTTCAATTCTTATGTGTACCATGTTCAGTCAAAATAATTTTCACAGATTTGTTGTTACCTCTATTATTTAGTTGTGAGAAAACTCTAATTTTCCTAGTTATCTAAACTTGAGTATTTTATTAGCTTTGAAATGTATGGAGTATGATAAAAACCAGTTTATCATGGATGTTTGTCACCACCTCAGAAATATGTTATGCTTCAGTGCTTTAGTTTGTATAGCATTGGTTTCCTGTCTTTTTGCTAAAGTATTAATGTATACTTTTGACTCAGAGTCTCAAGGGATACAACTCTGCAATTATGTTTTGTTTCTGCATTAATTTTGTTGTTGTTGTTGTTTTAGTTCCAAATATCAAAACATATAAAAAATATTTATTAGAATTTATCCACTAAAGATTTGAATCACAAATATTACATCATTTATTTATTTGTTCCAGTGTTCTTTCAGAAAAAAAGTCCAAGGACTGTTCAAAATGTGAAAGGTCATGAAATCATATCTTACAATGAAGGAAAAGTCAGGTCCCTTAAATTTTATACAAAGCTGGTTTTGGCCAATTCTGAGTTGGGTTTTTGGAAATAGTGAAGTAAATGAAATAAACAAAACACTCAGTATTTGATTAGACCAGAAATGCTTGTTATCTATTGTTGTATGTTGCATAATTTTTGTTATGCTTGCATCTGCTGAAATACCACCTGGGTTCAGAAGTGCTGAATTCAAAGAAAAGATGTTAGAAAAGTAGCAGCCCAGATACTACTGTGGCTTTTTTATATGGAAATCTGCTAATTTCTGCAAATATGTCCTTGCCATAAGTGAATGGCATTCCCTGAGATATATTTTAACACTTGCATTGTTTTTTACACATGGGGGAAAACTTAAAGAAAATACCATGTCAGCTGGTTGTTCCAGGCATCTTAAGATACTTCTAGCTTGCAATTTTGTCTGACAAACTATAACAGGTCAGTGTAAATAGGTCATAACACCCTCCACATAGTCACGGGATTCAACAACCATGTGTTCACTAATATCCTGTCTGTTACAGTCTCATGATACATCACTGTAAAATTTTATTCTTTTTACTTTGTTAGCATGAATTTATAATAGACTCAAATTCATTTGCATGAAATATGGAGAATAATTAGACATGTGTCTGACATTTTCTGCCTAGAGACAGACATCACATATCAAAACTGCACTATTGCCAATGTACTGTCTTTTCAAGTTGGCGTGCAGAGATGCTTGTTAATACATTGTACTGTGATAGCTTTTTCACACAAGGTTTTTGCAGAGTTATATGCCTTAGATGTGGGGTATCATTCACCTAGTGACAGTAGTTCAGTACAATAATGAATTAAAACTGTGACAAGGCCTGTTTACTCAGAATTACAGCTACAGGTAGCGATAATCTGTGAGGAGAATACCAAATTTTATAGAAGCATTTTCTCAAAACTCTTCTTCATTTTGAGTTAAACAACCTTGCTTGATTATTGTCAGCATGTTTTGTGTTTTAATATTTTCCAGGCAATTATCATGCAGGTATTGTTTGAATATTCAGTTGTAGTGTGTTCAGCTGTAATGTGTGTTTGTACACGTAGATTTCTCTTCCTGGTTGCCTTAACATGTCACATCATATGCTTGTATAAAGCTTTGCTAAGTAGTTAGTAGTTTAGAGTGTTTATTCTGTTTTAACTGTTACAACACCTTCTAACATGTTTTATTATTATTTTATTTATTTAGAAGTTGTCACACTTGGCATAGAACCATGGTTGCAAAAGTCTGTCAAGTGAAAGGAAAAAATCTGGTATAGCTGGAACAAAATGTATGAAGTTGGAAAAAATGCTTTCAGTTTCAGAGTTAAATTGAGTATATGTTAAAACACTGTTTTGGGTGTTCATCAAACATTGTTTTCAAATTGATTTCTTTTTTTAGTATTTTTAAACATCTTGAACATTCCATGTATCTTTTATTTGTTCTGACAATATAGGTGTGAAATCCTCAAACTCAAATATGCTGTTGGATTTATTTCCAAGCTGAAAAGTACAAATGGTAAAAAGAAAATAAAATGATGTTAAAATACTGAAATACAAGGACAATTTTATTGAAAATTAAAAAAAAAATTGATTTCATATTATGTTGCAACCATGGTGAAAAAAGCCAGTATTGTTGTACATCATACATGATACATGAATCATAGTTGCACATTTCCTGCTAATATTCAAAACATTCATAGTGACAATTACATTATGGTCAATAAGATGTTGTAAGTGTTCTAAAAATAGAATAACTAAAACTTACTTCTTTTATGACACACATAAATAAATGAAAATACATCTAATTGTATTTGTGCACATGTAGTTTTCATATTTCTATTAACCAAGACTCTTAATACAGTAATACATTTTTATACTGGTACATACAGAATATATATAATATACACTTGACAGAAGTGCTAATAATTTCTATGAAGTAAATTTTATAACTGTTAATGTAAATATTTGTTAACCTGCACACATTGGTTAGAGTTTACCACAAAAAAGTGTTTGTCTTTGAAAGGATGCGGTTATACAATTTTGAGGTCTTTTAACTACATTAATATTGAGAGCCATAAAGTTTAAGTAGAGTTATAATATATATAGGAATAGTAGAAAACTCTGAGTACCTTCTTGCTTATTGTTTTGTGAGTAGTTGAACCTTTGATAAGCATTTCATGAGTTTCATTCGATTGAGGTGGTTGTTAACTGTAGTAGCACCCTTCGTTTAAACTACTTAAGAAAATTAACCGTTTTTTATCTTTATCTAACTGTCTAAACCATTCTGTAGTGTAGAAACAGTTTAAGACTTACAATATAATATATATACATGTATAAAACTTTAATATCTGTAAGCCATACTGAAAATCAAGATGAGTCTGAATTCAGACTGGTTTATAGTAGTTGAAAGGGGTTACTTAGGATTACAGTTTAAGAGAAACCTTTTATTATGTCAGAACACTTCTTTCATAACACAACAGCTACATTGTATCTACGCTACTGTCACTACTCGTGTGGCTGAGTTTATGTACATGTAGCACTCAGGAAAATACTTTCTTGAAACAATCATTTTTGCTTTGCTAGTTTGAAAAACTTAGTGCAAGATTTGTATCAGTATTTCTAAGCCAGCTTCGTAGAATATGTTCTTCCTGTTGATTAAGAGAATGTGAAGTGGTAAAAGTTTTTGTCAAAATTTTGAAATCTGAGGACTGACTTTTGTAGAGAGATTGACCACATGCAATGTTTTTGTTTATTTGCAGGATCAAGTGACAGCCATGATGAGGAGAAAGGAGGTCAGAGAGTGTGGGATAATGAAGAGGAGGGAGTGGCTTACAGCTACTCTTTCTTCCACTTCATGTTGATGCTCGGATCACTCTATGTCATGATGACGCTTACAAACTGGTTCAGGTAATACAACCTATAACACCACGAACAGAGATGTTGTTTTGTAAGATTTCATCTGAGATATTCTTTCTGTTATCATCAAAATTAACCAATCTCTGTATTAGAAAAATGGGTGGATTGTTCATTATCTCATATTAGCAATGACACCTTTGAAATCAAAATACTTTGAAATCATTTAAATTCGCTGGGATGAAATTTTGTGCAAATGGCAAAATTGGTAAGTCTCTGCGGTCGTAAATCTACACATTATCGTTCTTCTTAAATGATGTGAAGAATCCAGAGAACAGTTATTTAATACATTATGCATTATCATCAGCTGTCACGTGTATATGTGTCAGTTTGAGTCGTCCACCTTGAATAAACAGACTGACAGGTCCTACAGTTAATTTGTGTTAACTGACACAAATTATTCATAAAATAGTGATAGACAAAGCCCAATGAGGTGGAAGAATTGGTGCCTGACCAATTACACTAAAACAACAGAGCTAGGTTTGAAATAACCAAAATTCTGCTATGATGGATGACAACAATACTCCGCTTTTAACAGTGCTCAGTAACAGGAAAAAAACTTGTACAAAAATTACAATAGTCAAATTTTTAAAGTGTAAGGCAGAATATATATAATTCATACATGTACTTAATTCAGATGATTATAATGATTACTGTAAGTTCTATAATTTGCGGACTTAAATTCACACATCATTTCTAGCACAGAATACACAAAAATTTGTATGCGAACTAAAATGATTTCATGGTAATGTATGTATTAGCATTTATTTTACCCCCGCTTCAAGAAGTGGGGGGTATACTGTTTTACCCTTGTCCGTGTGTGTGTCCGTCCGTCCGTCCGTAACAAATTTCCGTTGCAGTTTTCTCAGCAACTATAACATGCAGAAGCCTGATATTTCACATATTGCTGTACCCTATAGTCCCATATGGTGTAAAGCGATTTTATGCTCCTTGCTCATGTACTTCCTGTTTACCGAATATTTTTAGATTTTGTCACTATGTAGGTGCATTACATCAACCAAACGACATCTTTATTTTCCGTCGCAGTTTTCTAAGCAACTAGAGCATGCAGCCACCTGATATTTTGCATATTGCTTTATCCTATAGTCCCATATGATGTAAAGCAATTTTATGCTCCTTGCTCATCTACTTCCTGTTTACCGAATACTTAGATTTTTACGCATAGTTGACATACATTCACAATTTCCGTCACAGTTTTCTCAGCAACTATAAGATGCAGCAGCCTGATATTTTGCATATTGCTTTATCCTATAGTCCCATATGATGTAAAGCGATTTTATGTTCCTTGCTCATCTACTTCATGTTTACCGAATACTTAGATTTTTACACATAGTTGACATACATTCACAATTTCCGTCCCAGTTTTCTCAGCAACTATAAGATGCAGCAGCCTGATATTTTGCATATTGCTTTATCCTATATTCTCATATGGTATAAAGCGATTATATGCTCCTTGCTCATCTACTTCCTGTTTACCGAATACTTAGAAGTTACCAACACACAGGAAAGGAGGTTCACTTGATCGTGTTTTTGTGAATAAAGACTTCGATGAATCAGAAATCACAGATGTAATACCTGTTCATTATTCTGACCATTTTCATATCCATCTAGCTGTGCCTTGGATGAAGTTGTATTAAATTCAGGTAAATACTCGGAAAAATTTGACACTCTTTATACATATGACAAATGCAAATTACATTATGAAAGTCAAATTTCTGATAGCTAGGGGTATTACTAGTGAGCATTAGCTCACAAATTTACTTGTTTATCCTTCGTATCAGTTTCTTATTTGACAAAAGCCCCAAGAAAAGTTTAGTTATTTTAGTTTGTAGGGGATAGGCCAAGATACAGAATTCTGTTCTAGAGACACTCCTGTCGTTCTTTTATATGCTCAGTGTATACTACTGCTATACAGGACCTCAGTGTATACTACTGCTATACAGGACCTCAGTGTATACTACTGCTGTACAGGACCTCAGTGTAATGTCTTCAGTAGTATTAGTGGAGTAGTATGGAATGTTAATCAGGACCCCTGGATTTCCAGTCCTGTGAAGTAGACAGGATAGGGTTATTCTTCGTAGTTTATCAAATGTTTCAAAAGACGATAGATTTCAATATTGTATTGAAAAACAAAGGCATAATTATTATCATTGTTTTTGCATGGGTTGAGTAAGTTCTGAGTTTTTTAATTGTAAGTTTTTCTTACATTGCAGCCCCAGTTCTGATTTCACCACACTGAACTCAAACATAGCGGCGGTGTGGGTGAAGATAGTGTCCAGCTGGATGTGTATCATACTGTATGTGTGGACACTCGTAGCTCCAGTCATTCTCAAGGATAGAGAGTTTAGTTAGAGTGATTTCCCTTGTCAAGGAACTTGAGAGTTACATCCCTTGGGGATTTGAAACTGATGATTACAAACTTAACAGTTAAATAAGATAATTTGAAAGAACAATAACAACTGTGTGTGATATTTTAATGACAGTAAGTACTCTGTTGTGTATATGTTGATTGCTTTTTTCATATCTTATAAAACTTCATTTCATAAATATATCTATATAGGCACTAAGACGGAAAAGAGAGTTGCCGGAAGTTTCATTTTATTCAAATTGTCATTTTCATTTACATGTAATACTACTTTAAATATTTTTTTAAAGTTTTCTTTTTCAAAACATTTCAGAAAATTTACCAGGCAAAGGCCATTTTGGCTATTGAAAATGCTAAGATTGAGTATGAGTCATTTTTTTCAATCATTTTGACTCATTTAAGCACAAAATTTAATCAGAAGATTGGCATTGTATACCAAAAATTGGATTGAAGATTGGATATGGTTGAAATGTATATTTAGAAGATAGACCAACAATAGTCAGCATGGAAAAGTTCAAAGTTCTGTTGTCCAGAGGCTTCTTTGTTGTTTATTTATAAAACTTTCATTAATTTCTGAGGCAAGTTTCCTGTATTTTACAGTATCTTGAGTTTTACTTTATCTCTTGAACTATCAATACTTTACCAACAGCAAATGTCTTACTTTTAAGAGGTTTCTAAATTCTGTACTGTTTTCCTGTTTGGTTTCACCATCTGCAGATTTTAAGATGCTGGATTTCATCTTTACACTAGTGAATTAACATGGCTTTATTGTATGCTTGTGATGTTGTATCATTTTTGTTATTACTTCTACAGCTGTATGTTCTTTGTATTGTCACAGTGTAGTAAATAATTTACACATTGTTAAGTGTTGTTGTTTTTGATGGAAATTCATTTGGAAGATATAACTATGATATACTATAAAAAGTAGTGTGTATACATGTTTACCTTTTTATCCCCTGGCCATACATGTATGAAGAATGTTGATGGGACATTTAGGTGTTGCACCTGTCTGTCCATCCATCCATCCAGATTTATTGTCCATGCATTGTACAGATTTCATTAATATTTTACTTGTATATGTGCTATGAAACTACAGGTTCCTTTTGAAATTGAACGTTGCATTTCCAATTTTATCAGAGTGATGATCCTTTTTAATCTCCTTCCGCAAAGCGGGGAGGGGATTATAGGAATGGCCTCTGTCTGTCAGTCCGTCCATCCGTAACACTTCAGTGTCCGCTCCATAACTTTTAAACTGCTGAAAATTTTTATGCTCCCTGAAGGGCGAGCATATAGTTGCGGCTTTGTCCGTCTGTCCGTTCGTCCATCATAATTTTGTCCGGAGCATAACACAAAAACTATGAGAGATATCAAAACCAAACTTAATAGGTAGTTAGATCTCATTAAGGAGCAGTGCAGTGCACAAGAACCATAACTCTTGCTTTATTTATTTTGAGTTATTGCCCTTTGAAATTTCTCATACTTATTTTTTGTCCGGGGCATATCTTGCAAAGTATAAGAGTTATCAACTTGAAACTTAATAAGTAGATAGATCTCATTGATGAGCAGTGTAGTGCACAAGAACCATAACTCTTGCTTTATTAATTTTTGACTTATTGCCTTTTGAAATTTCTCATACTTATTTTTTGTCCGGGGCATATCTCACAAAGTATAAGAGATATTAACATGGAACTTTATTGGTAGATAGATCTCTATGAGGAGAAGTGCAGCGTGCAAGAATTGTAACTCTATTTTGCATAATTAAGGAGTTATTGACCTTTGTTATTTTTCATACTTTAAAAAAAATACATATTAAACAATAGTCCTTTTGCAATTGGCATTTATTCGGGGAGCATCCATCGGTTCTACCAATTTCTTGTTTTAAACAACTTGGCACAAGTGATCACCATTATGAGACGATGTGCAGAGCGCAATTATTGGGTTGCTACCCCCAAGGTCAAGGTCACCCTTAAAGGTTAAGTGTTATGAAGTCTACATTTCGTGTCCGCTCCATAACTTTTAAACCGCTGAAATTTTTTTTTAAATAACTCGGCACAAGTTATCACCATTATGAGACGATGTGCAGAGCACAATAATTGGGTTGCTACCCCCAAGGTCACACTTAAAGGTCAAGTGTTAAATGTCCTCATTTTGTGTCCACCCCATAACTTTTAAACTGCTGAAATTTTTTTGAAATAACTTGGCACAAGTGATTACCATTATGAGACGATGTGCAGAGCACAATAATTGGGTTGCTACCCACAAGGTTAAGGTCACAGTTAAAGGTCAAATATCCACATTTCATGTCTGCTCTATAACTAACTAACTTGGCGTACGAAAAGTTTTTTAATTACTTTGCATAAATGATCACCACTATGACACTATGTACAGAACCCAACATCCAGGTTGCTACCCCTAAGGTCAAGGTTAAATGTTCTCCGTAACTTTTTGACTTTATCGAAGATTTTAAATAACTTGGCACAAATAATTACTATCATGAGACTATGTGCTTATAATATGCATGGCACAACATCAAGGTCATGGTTGGTTAAAGGTCAAGAAGTACACATTCATGTCCGCAGCAGAAGGGGATTTAGCTGTCCTTTAGACTGCCTTGTTTGACTTAATTTCTGATCAAAATCAATTTTTTTTACATTAAAGGACTAAGTTTTGCAGTAATCTGTTTATCACGTACCTACAAGAATTACACTGCTTTTCACATTCAACCTGTTTACATTTTAACCATCTCCTTATGATTTTCTGTTGACTTTTGAGCATGACGGGGGCATCTGTGTCCCATGAACACATTTTCTAGTCGAGTATACTGTCCGTGCTAAATGTCCTTGCGGCTGTAACTTGTTTTGGAAAGAACCAAGCCACAAAAACAAACCGCAGAAAGAGACAACAGCCAACTGGAAAATCTCAAGGGAGTATTAAACGTATAAATGAGTGACAACAGAAGTTGCTGCCAATACTGTCATTTTTTTCACACAGAAAACTTTTTCAGTTGAGTTACAAGAATTGTAATGTTTGTATCAGTATGACACATTCGCTACACAGAAACAGTCAGCAGAAACACAGAAAATTTGTCAATGGCTTTCAGTTTATTTAGCACTGATCTGAATCAATTTACATACCAATATACCATGCTAGGTCAATACATGAATCAATTTACATACCAATATACCATGCTAGGTCAATAAATGAATCAATTTACACACCAATTTACCATGCTAGGTCAATAAATGATTCAATCTACTTACCAATATACCATGCTAGGTCAATAAATGAATCAATTTACATACCAATATACCATGCTAGGTCAATAAATGATTCAATTTACATACCAATATACCATGCTAGGTCAATAAATGAATCAATTTACATACCAATATACCATGCTAGGTCAATAAATGATCTAAATGTGAAATGTGAATACAGTTAACAAAACACAGCAGTTGCACACTAATATTGTGAATCAGTTAACATGAATTTCATTAAAACAGTTACTTTTATGTCAAATAATGCAGTTTTCACTAGATATTTACTGTATTTAGGAACTATCATTAAGATATTTTATTGGAGTCTTGTCAAATTATTCCTGACTAGTGCAGCCCCATTTAGCTTTGTTTTTGCTCTAACTTGACTTCAATGGACTGCATGTGTGGGCATATTTTGTGTTTAACCAACATCTGGTTTTCTGGACATTCACACATATATGATATTCCATAAATATTGACATAAATACACTGTAATGCCTTGGTTTCTACAATTGCACAAGCGGCAAAATAATATCAACACTTATATAATGACTCTGACAAATGAAATTTAACAGTTTTGAGAGTCAACAAAAATAGGAAATTGTCAAATGAAGAAAAAGTTCTGTAAATTGATATCATGACAGTCAATAGAAAACATCCCTTTTTATCACCTACTCAAACTTTTGTTCAATAAACCTCTTTCCTACAAAAAATGCGAAAAAGATTATATGATAAGGAAATAAAGCCAACAGTCTCATGCCTTCTTATTTCCTACAGCTTTCCATTCAACATGGGAATGACAGATTTGAACTTACCACATCCTGGAATGTTGAGGCCTTTTGGTGAGCTATTCTACAGCCTTATTGTTAGTCTCTCTATATACATATCTTGTTCAATTATTTTCCAGTTCCAAAATTAATCATAATAAAAACAAGAAATGTTTGTAAAACATACATGCCCCCCAGCAGCACCTAACTGCTTGTGGTTGGACCAAAGCGTTCTCAAGTTATTGATCAGAAACCGTTTTTAGGATAAAGGTCCCTGTGGCCTTGACCTTTGACCTAAAAATCAATAGGGGTTATCTACTGGTGATGACCAACCAGCACACTAAGTTTGGTGAACCTAGGTCAAAGCATTCTCTAGTTATTGATCTGAAACCATTTTTAGGATGAAAGTCTCTGTGAGCTTGACCTTTGACCAAATGACCTCAAAATCAATAGGGGTCATCTACTGGTGATGACCAACCAGCATACCAAGTTTGGTGAACCTAGGTCAAAGCATTCTCTAGTTATTGATCTGAAACCGTTTTTAGGATGAAGGTCCCTGTGAGCTTTACGTTTGACCTAATGACCTCAAAATCAATAGGGGTCATCTACTGGTGATGACCAACCAGCATACCAAGTTTGGTGAACCTAGGTCAAAGCGTTCTCTAGTTATTGATCGGAAACCGTTTTTAGGATGAAGGTCCCTGTGAGCTTTACGTTTGACCTAATGACCTCAAAATCAATAGGGGTCATCTACTGGTGATGACCAACCAGCATACCAAGTTTGGTGAACCTAGGTCAAAGCATTCTCTAGTTATTGATCTGAAACCGTTTTTAGGATGAAGGTCCCTGTGAGCTTGACCTTTGTCCTAATGACCTCAAATCAATAGGGGTCATCTACTGGTGATGACCAACCAGCATACCAAGTTTGGTGAACCTAGGTCAAAGCGTTCTCTAGTTATTGATCGGAAACCGTTTTTAGGATGAAAGTCTCTGTGATCTTGACCTTTGACCTTATGAACTCAAAATCAATAGGGGTCATATACTGGTGATGACCAAGCAGCATACCAAGTTTGGTGAACCTAGGTCAAAGCGTTCTCTAGTTATTGATTGGAAACCGTTTTTAGGATGAAGGTCCCTGTGAGCTTGACCTTTGTCCTAATGACCTCAAATCAATAGGGGTCATCTACTGGTGATGACCAACCAGCACACCAAGTTTGGTGAACCTATGTCAAAGCGTTCTCTAGTTATTGATCGGAGACCGTTTTTAGGATGAAGGCCCCTGTGAGCTTGACCTTTGTCCTAATGACCTCAAAATCAATAGGGGTCATCTACTGGTGATGACCAACCAGCATACCAAGTTTGGTGAACCTAGGTCAAAGTGTTCTCTTGTTATTGATCAGAAACGAAGTCAGGGGTCAAATTTAACTTTTTTGTCTACTGGCAAATATTTGCTAGTGACCATTTTTTCTACTAGCAAAATCAATTTTCTACTAGCTAAGCAATATTTACAAAATGTGAAAAGTTGCAGACAAACAGTTGTATCACTGACTGTATGACAAATAAATGTAGGTGTGAAACCACCAAAAAGATTCCTTCTTTATTCTATATAAAATTCATAAAGTTCACAGAGCTGTAAAACACAGCAAAACCTTTTTTAAATAGCTTTAACTTACATATTCTTGTAGATCTATATCTGTACTCATGAAAAATAGCAAGAAAAGTGGGGGTTGTATTTCAAACAAGAAAGATATTTCTGCTCATGTGAACTTACCCATAAAATTAACAAAAAATCTGAGCTAATTTTCAGATTGGGGTATGTGAAACAATTTCACATTGTAAATTCTATTCTGAATGCATATGAGCATAAAATTGCTACCACACTATCAGAAATAGTCAAACAAAATGATTCCAGCAAAAGAATACACAGATTAGGGCAAAAATGTTAAAAATAGCCAAGAAAACTGAGAACTATTTCTAGACGCCATTATTAGACTAAATTGGTGGTTTCAAACCTGTAAACAAATAGTCTTACTCATCTACGCGCTTTAATATCGGATGAAAGTATACCAGATTAATTCAACAAGCGTCTAGGTGTGAAACCACCAAATAGATTCCTTCTTTATTCTATATAGAATTCATAAAGTTCACAGGGCTGTAAAACATAGCAAAACCTTTTTTAAATAGCTTTAACTTACATATTCTTGTAGATCTATATCTGTACTCATGAAAAATAGCAAGAAAAGTGGGGGTTGTGTTTCAAACAAGAAAGATATTTCTGCTCATGTAAACTTACCCATAAAATTAACAAAAAATCTGAGCTAATTTTCAGATTGGGGTATGTGAAACAATTTCACATTGTGAATTCTATTCTGAATGCATATGAGCATAAAATTGCTACCACACTATCAGAAATAGTCAAACAAAATGATTCCAGCAAAAAAAATACACAGATTAGGGCAAAAATGTTAAAAATAGCCAAGAAAACTGAGAACTATTTCTAGCCGCCATTATGCGGGTACCATTTTTTGAGCTGAATTGGTGGTTTCATACCTATAAGAAAACTTTTTTTTTCTGATACTGTGATTTTTTGGTTTCTACATCAAGAGTAATTAATTTCAACTTAAGAAAATCAAATTTCAGTCCAGAAATACTAGTACTTTTTATAAAATGAAGCTTTTAAAATGACTCAAAATGTCTGTGTGGACTGTGAACAAGAGCAGCAAAATGAAAGAAAGTGTCTGTGGTGAAATTTCTCTGTTATTTTTTAAAACGCGTAATATATTTGAACCAAATCTGTCTCAGCTTATGTGTGAATACTTAATTTATCCAATTTTATCAAATTTAGGGTTACACATTAGTAGAAAATACGTAATATTCTTAGTTGCATGAAGATTTTTTGGGAAAAAAAGCATATTTTTCAAATTATTTTGACTTTCAAGTCATATTTTGTCCTAATAAGCATGACTGAACTGCAATTCTCTATCTTATATGTGAAAAGGCATCACACTAGATTATTTCAAGAGGTTACTGTTATACCTCCAAGTCAAAAATCAGCAAATAGATTTCAAAAGCTATGGTCCTTCTGTCTGCCAAAAAAGATCAAAATTTCTCTGGTCCTTCTCTGTCTTGTATCCCCATCTGTCTCAAATGATAGTTTATGCTGTCCATGCCTTCTTTAAACCTAAGAACTGAAGTATTTATATACAATATAACAGAATAAATGCTACATTTTTCTTCTTTCATGCCAATTACACCTCTTTGAAGGAGGAAATTTTAACAATTTTAATTCAGAAAAGTCCAGGAACACCACCTGAATGTTAGACATGTATTCAACATACAAAATTTTATTGTTCATCTATTATATACTGTCTTTACACTGATTTAAATTGTTCTTTTTACTTCTTGAGCAATGTTTAACTGTAAGTATGAATGAAAATGACTGTTTACTTACTAAAAATGGCAATGATAGATCTTCAACATGGGCTCCACCTCTATGGCCAGTGTGTAGTCATGTGAGTACATCTGATATGTGCAAAAGGCAAAGCAATCCTTGAGTCCTAAACACAGATACAACCAAAGGAAGGGATTTTTCTAACTGATTAGAAGAATATTTCACTCTGAAAATAGAAAATGCATATATTGGTAGCTGCTGCATGTAACACATACCCACAAATTTCAAACTTTACTTTTCTACCTAATTAGCATGTTCCTTTTCAAGATCACTTCATACCCTTACAATATAGCATAAACAGTCAAGCAAATGTTATAAATTGTATGAAATTGATGTGGGACACAGTTTTGGCTAAAGCAATGTAGCTGCAGTGGATGCTGCTTTGTTAATGGGTTTCCAGAAAATAGCATTGCTTTAGCCTGAAAATTTCCAAATACAAGTACTGTTACTCCATCCATACCTTGTATGCAAACTGTCAAACTAGAATAATAGCACTGGTTATGTGAAAATACTGTAGCCTAACAAAGATGAAAGCTTACACAATAAAAGTATTAACAGAATCAGAAAACAGATCCCAAGAGTAATATTATTTTGTTAGCTTTGAGGTACCTGTCTTTGTGAACCAGCCACAAATATTATACCACTGTCTGCTTAAGACTTCCCAAAGCCTCAACTACACACTATCTTAATCAAATATCATGAAAACTTGAAAGAAGCTTAATGCACTTTCTTCTTATCCATAAACAGACTAATATAAAACATAAACAGAAGCTCAATGACCATAAGAAACATTTTTGACTGAATTAAGTCCTACTGTGCAGTAAAACCTGACATTACCAAACTTCTTGTTCTCATCATACACATGAATTTTGAACTCAGCTAACTGTTTCATGTTCACTAAATAAGCTAAACTACACTAAATGGCTCTTGTGAGCACTCTGGCAGCTTACAAAACTTACTCCTTGCCAAAAATATCAGGTTTGTGTACACAAAAATTCTGTTTACAGTTTTACAAGGACAATTTTCCTGCAATTTTACCATAATGGCTTAACTGCAGTATGAAAAGTTTGAAAACTCACTAAATCCACTCCTGGCATACTTCTTTACAGCATTTTAGCAATAAAAACATCAAAATTCTACATTCTGGCAAGTTTAAAAGTTTTCATATGCAGACAACAGGAAATGAAATTTTTCTTATAAGAAAACTTTTTTTTTCTGATACTGTGATTTTTTGGTTTCTACATCAAGAGTAATTAATTTCAACTTAAGAAAATCAAATTTCAGTCCAGAAATACTAGTACTTTTCATAAAATGAAGCTTTTAAAATGACTCAAAATGTCTGTGTGGACTGTGAACAAGAGCAGCAAAATGAAAGAAAGTGTCTGTGGTGAAATTTCTCTGTTATTTTTTAAAACGCGTTATATATTTGAACCAAATCTGTCTCAGCTTATGTGTGAATACTTAATTTATCCAATTTTATCAAATTTAGGGTTACACATTAGTAGAAAATACATAATATTCTTAGTTGCATGAAGATTTTTTGGGAAAAAAAGCATATTTTTCAAATTATTTTGACTTTCAAGTCATATTTTGTCCTAATAAGCATGACTGAACTGCAATTCTCTATCTTATATGTGAAAAGGCATCACACTAGATTATTTCAAGAGGTTACTGTTATACCTCCAAGGTCAAAAATCAGCAAATAGATTTCAAAAGCTATGGTCCTTCTGTCTGCCAAAAAAGATCAAAATTTCTCTGGTCCTTCTCTGTCTTGTATCCCCATCTGTCTCAAATGATAGTTTATGCTGTCCATGCCTTCTTTAAACCTAAGAACTGAAGTATTTATATACAATATAACAGAATAAATGCTACATTTTTCTTCTTTCATGCCAATTACACCTCTTTGAAGGAGGAAATTTTAACAATTTTAATTCAGAAAAGTCCAGGAACACCACCTGAATGTTAGACATGTATTCAACATACAAAATTTTATTGTTCATCTATTATATACTGTCTTTACACTGATATAAATTGTTCTTTTTACTTCTTGAGCAATGTTTAACTGTAAGTATGAATGAAAATGACTGTTTACTTACTAAAAATGGCAATGATAGATCTTCAACATGGGCTCCACCTCTATGGCCAGTGTGTAGTCATGTGAGTACATCTGTCAGATATGTGCAAAAGGCAAAGCAATCCTTGAGTCCTAAACACAGATACAACCAAAGGTAGGGATTTTTCTAACTGATTAGAAGAATATTTCACTCTGAAAATAGAAAATGCATATATTGGTAGCTGCTGCATGTAACATATACCCACAAATTTCAAACTTTACTTTTCTACCTAATTAGCATGTTCCTTTTCAAGATCACTTCATACCCTTACAATATAGCATAAACAGTCAAGCAAATGTTATAAATTGTATGAAATTGATGTGGAACACAGTTTTGGCTAAAGCAATGTAGCTGCAGTGGATGCTGCTTTGTTAATGGGTTTCCAGAAAATAGCATTGCTTTAGCCTGAAAATTTCCAAATACAAGTACTGTTACTCCATCCATACCTTGTATGCAAACTGTCAAACTAGAATAATAGCACTGGTTATGTGAAAATACTGTAGCCCAACAAAGATGAAAGCTTACACAATAAAAGTATTAACAGAATCAGAAAACAGATCCCAAGAGTAATATTATTTTGTTAGCTTTGAGGTACCTGTCTTTGTGAACCAGCCACAAATATTATACCACTGTCTGCTTAAGACTTCCCAAAGCCTCAACTACACACTATCTTAATCAAATATCATGAAAACTTGAAAGAAGCTTAATGCACTTTCTTCTTATCCATAAACAGACTAATATAAAACATAAACAGAAGCTCAATGACCATAAGAAACATTTTTGACTGAATTAAGTCCTACTGTGCAGTAAAACCTGACATTACCAAACTTCTTGTTCTCATCATACACATGAATTTTGAACTCAGCTAACTGTTTCATGTTCACTAAATAAGCTAAACTACACTAAATGGCTCTTGTGAGCACTCTGGCAGCTTACAAAACTTACTCCTTGCCAAAAATATCAGGTTTGTGTACACAAAAATTCTGTTTACAGTTTTACAAGGACAATTTTCCTGCAATTTTAGCATAATGGCTTAACTGCAGTATGAAAAGTTTGAAAACTCACTAAATCCACTCCTGGCATACTTCTTTACAGCATTTAAGCAATAAAAACATCAAAATTCTACATTCTGGCAAGTTTAAAAGTTTTCATATGCAGACAACAGGAAATGAAATTTTTCTTATAGGTGTGAAACCACCAAATAGATTCCTTCTTTATTCTATATAGAATTCATAAAGTTCACAGGGCTGTAAAACATAGCAAAACCTTTTTTAAATAGCTTTAACTTACATATTCTTGTAGATCTATATCTGTACTCATGAAAAATAGCAAGAAAAGTGGGGGTTGTGTTTCAAACAAGAAAGATATTTCTGCTCATGTAAACTTACCCATAAAATTAACAAAAAATCTGAGCTAATTTTCAGATTGGGGTATGTGAAACAATTTCACATTGTGAATTCTATTCTGAATGCATATGAGCATAAAATTGCTACCACACTATCAGAAATAGTCAAACAAAATGATTCCAGCAAAAAAATACACAGATTAGGGCAAAAATGTTAAAAATAGCCAAGAAAACTGAGAACTATTTCTAGCCGCCATTATGCGGGTACCATTTTTTGAGCTGAATTGGTGGTTTCATACCTCTACAAGTAGAGCGATCACGTGACCGGTGCTAGGGACATTTTTTCATGCACCGGCAAACGTGGATTTTCGGATAAGTCAGAACTTGGGATGTCTGCCGATTTTCCGGCGCACTCGCAAATTATTTCAAGTGCTAAAATTTTGCACTCGCATTTTCTCATTTTCGCTCGCATTTTGCGAGTTTGCGACCGCTAAATTTGAACCCTGGAAGTGTCTACCAACGGACCGACCGACCGACATTTGCAAAACTATATGCCCACTCATCTTTGATGGGGGGCATAAAAAAGAAGAATACCAAATAATATGTATATATTTGTACCCTGAGACATTATGAAACAATATTCCTATTCAAGGTTACCCTGTGTTGAAGTCTGTGAAGCAAAGAGAGAAAAAATCTAGTTACAAAAGAGATAACTGTTTAATGTAACTTTTTTTTCATCGTTTTTTAAAAATGCTGCCTGCAGCGCACAAAAAAATGTCTTGAAAAAGTCTCATGGGTTTTTAATATTTCAAACATTAACAAACCACAATACCTCATTACCTGCAATTGTCCTCAAACTAAAAGCAACTACCACCTTTCTGACTATGAATCAACCCAGTCCTGTGTAAGCATTTGCACATATGATCCCTGATAAAGAATTTAAGCATATCTGCAAGTTGTTAGTTCTTTCAAGGAGATGAAAGTACCAACTTTAACACGAGTAGTTTACACTGTATAGGGGTCGAAGGTGACAATGATTGAATCGTATCAAATAAGTTTTTAAAGAAAACATGCTTCTTCATTCTCGTATCATACAAATACACTATAGTTTGCATAAGCATGTATCACATGATCTTTGTATAAGCATGTATCACATGATCTTTGTATAAGCATGTATCACATGATCTTTGTATAAGCATGTATCACATGATCTTTGTTTAAGCATGTATCACATGATCTTTGTACATGTATCACATGATCTTTGTTTAAGCATGTATCACATGTTCTTTGTTTAAGCATGTATCACATGATCTTGGTACATGTATCACATGATCTTTGTACATGTATCACATGATCTTTGTTTAAGCGGTCCTCTTCTGATTCTAGCATGAACTCCTTGAAATCAAGTAAAAGATACATCTGTCTCTTTTGGAGGTTCAACTGATCTTGGATTACTTTCTTTACACAGCCGAGTACTGCGCCTTGGTACACTTCTTTCATTTACTGGAGTTTTTGGCTCAAATCTGAGAATGAAGGGAAGGTGTATCCTGTATCCAAACCACATAACCAATGTTAGCAGTATAAATACCACAGTAATAACGAACAAGAAGGGTTGCCACTGTGTTGGTATTTCTGAGAAGAATGCACGTAAAGCTCGACCCAGTCCTCCAAGAATTGTCTCAATTGGATAAACAATACAATGAGAAAATGCTGAGGAAAGTACCTGAAATAAAACAGAATGGGATCTAACTGAAGAAAGTAAAATAAATCTAGAACCATTTACACAATGATTAAGTACTTTTACTTAACTACACAAAAACAGGTGGACAGATAGAGCTTTAATAAGTCCTGTACAGAAAGATGTTAGCCAAATTCTGTGTTTTATGTTTTAACTGAGCTTTCCAAGTTATGAAGCTCTTATTGGAATGCAAACTTTGTGTCAAGTGAGTTTTGAGAAAAAAAGTTTCATTTAAAAAGTCCCAGTTAAAAAGCAACAAGTCAATATCCATGATGTAGCCAGAAGTATCCACCTTAACCTTATCATAAAAACAGTGTCATTATAAAAATTGCTAGGACTAACACTTGCATTAAAAAAATATTTTATAAGTCTAATTTACAACAGACAAACCATCAACCTAACACTGCACCCAGCAAGGACCAGTACTAGCCTCCCATCTTCTATAAGAACCTGCTACCAGAATTTCTTGATCACAACAGACAAGCCATCAACCTAACACTGCACCTAGCAAGGACCAGTACTAGCCTCCCATCTTCTATAAGAAGCTGCTACCAGTAATTTCTTGATCACAACAGACAAGCTGCTCAATACCAACACCATCAGTCCTGTCAGTGTGCAGGAACATGTTTCATCCTTACCCTTTGTAAACCAACACGACTAGTCCTGTCAGTGTGCAGGAACATGTTTCATCCTTACCCTTTGTAAACCAACACCATCAGTCCTGTCAGCGTGCAGGAACATGTTTCATCCTTACCCTTGTGAGTTTCTTGAATATATTTTTACCATCAATTTGGACAGACAAATTTTTTGTATTTAAGAACTTACTGACAGAATAGTGACCAGTGCAGATCATCACTAGATGCATGAACACCCATGGCTGATTCTTGTCTACTGGTCACAGAGGCCAAACCTATTGCAGACAGCGGGGCAGAGATTAAATCATCAATGAACTGTCAATAGAATATACCAAGAACTGTCACTGTAAGATGACAATACCCCCTAAAGTGGTGCTTTGACCTTTGATCTGAGAACCAGTCATTCAGGGGTCAAGGTCAAATAAATATAGGTCAGTGGGAAGGTCTTATCCAAAGGGGTTGTGTCCAAGTATGAAGTAAGTCCACTTACTAATAAGGAAGTTATGGACAATGTGAAAATTTCTAGAAAACAGGATCTTCAAGGTGAAGGTCATTTAGGAGTCAAGGTTAAATAAATACAGGATAAATCGATAGTGAGATGGTCTTGGCCAAAGTGGTGTTGTGTTTAAGTATGAAGAATATCCCCTTACTAATTTGGAAATTGTGGCCAAATAATAGTTTCTGGAGGATTTGATATCCAGGGTTCAAGGTCAAATAATTACAGGTCAGCGGGAAGGTCTTGTCCAAATGGGTGTTGTGTTTAAGCATGAAGTATATCCACTTACTAATTTGGAAATTATGGCCAAATAATAGTTTCTGGAGGATTGGACATTCAGAAGTCAAGGTCAAATAATTACAGGTCAGCGGAAAGGCCTTGTCCAAATGGGTGTTGAGTCTAAGTATGAAGCAAATCCACTTACTAATAAGGAAATTATGGCCAATGTTTAAGTTTTTGGCAATTGGATCTTCAAGATGAAGGTCAATCAGGGGTCAAGGTCAAATAATTATAGGTCAGTGTAAAGGTCTTGTCCAATGGGGTGTTGTGTCCAAGTATGAAGTAAATCCACTTACTAATAAGAAAGTTATTGCCAATGTTAAAGTTTTCGGACAGACTGACAGACGGACGGACAGACTGACGGACAGTTCAAAAACAATATGCCTCCCTTCGGGGGCATACAAAAATAATTGTAGTGAGAAAAACACATTTATCAACATATTATAACAAGAAAACTCTTTACCATTAAGGGAGAAACCTGCCATATTGGGTCTACCAACAATGCTTTCTGGTACTGCAGACAGGGGTCTGTACTCCAGGAAAACTGCCACCTTAACCAGGATTTCACACTCTGTATCACAGATGTTTTCTCTGGTACACACTCAACTGGGATCCCCTGCAATATTGTAACACTATTACATCAGCAGCTGACATTCTTTGCAATACATGAAATATATTTTAGTTTTTGGTTAAACTAAACTAAGGCTCAACTAAATAAGGTAGAATCATTCTCTGTTAGTACCAGTAAGCCTTTCACACTGCAATGTGAAAATATAATTCATTAACATATATCCCAAATTCTAAATAACTTTTTCCAACCATCTCAATGAACAAAATTTGAATCCTACAAATAATATTCTTATTCTTTACCAAATCATTAAAAAAAAAAAGAGTAGAAAGTTCCCTAAGTATTACATAATTAATGTCTATTAGGATACACAGATGATGACTATCAAAAGTTTACCAGTATGTTCATATATACCAAAACATCTGAAAATATATTTAAGACATATGTAAAGATAATGAAGAAAAGTACTCACCCAAGTTGTATGTGTGACTTTTTCTGCTACCACAGTCTGGTATAATCTTATAAACTCCCATGGTAAACTCAACAGGAAACCAAAAAACATTAGTACTGACACATATCCTATAAACCTTCTGTTCACATGATATAAAGTTTTTTGTTGGTTACTGTTACAATATCTACAATCTGAATTTTTTTCTGACTTTGTCACTTTATTTTCTCTCCCATTTTGTCTGTTCACATTTGGATCTGAGCTTTTGATTAATAAATAATAAACTGATATTATAATTAAACATACACTTGTTACTGAAAAAACAAGATTATGAAATATCACAGACAGTAAATTAAAGCTGGTAAAACTAATTTCTTTGACTGCAGATGACAGAATATAAATGTCCTCCATGACTGCATCTGACAGAAGACTGTAAAACTGTTTTCCGAGCAAAGAAACTTCTTCATTTGTCCCGACTTTTGAGGTAGAAAATATACCGACTATCCACCACATTTCTGTTTTTCTTGAATCACCATACATCAATATGTTGTCTGTAATACATGTACAGAATATAATAATCATAAGTTGATGAAGATGAAGTTAATGATAACTGTACCAACCACCAGCCTCTAACTTTAATAAAATGCTTCATGGTAATTTTCATGGTCATGAGATGTGACCATAAAATGGTTTTAAAGTAAATGAAAACATTCATGCTAAAAGAAACATTTTAATCAATGTTAACGTTACAAGAGTTTATTTTTTGCTAAAGAAACATAGTTTGATTTAAATTAAAATGTTCACCACTTCCTCATTTTCTTACTCAATTTTTTGACAACTGGTTGCTCAGTACTTTGTTTCCTGATCCAATCAATTAACTGGCAATATAATGCATTATTACAGAAGAGGTCTTGAGAAGAGAATAAACCCAGGTATGGACACTAAAACTGGCCGGGTTCAAAATTCTAAACTGTACTATATCCAAAATTATAGCATAATCCGAATTTATTTAAAGTTTACATTTACAATTTAAAAAATCTGTTCAGAAGTAAACATGAGACAATATACACGGGTTTTAAACATGAATAAGATATACACTTACAACATTTGTAAATCATGTAAGCTACTATTATCACTACTAGTAAGGTTACTAAAAGTTTTTTCGTAAACCAAATTTGTTTTAATTTTGGTGCCATTTTTATTAAATACGAATGGATCTGATATCACTACCATCTCGATCCTTTGGGTTAGAACGACAGAAGTGCCAGGTAAAAAATTAGTACATGTACTTCGTCAACTAAGGTTTAGTTACATGCCAGACAGTATGACAAGGGGTGAGGCGCCCCTCAAATCGCTAAATGAATCGCTAGGTTCCCACTTGAAAATAACAATACTAGAATTTTGCCCTAACAATACCCCTACTGATCCCCGTCTGTTCTTTTATCACTGAGCCTTCTGTAGGCCACACTAATGCTTCTGTTACAATTTCAGTCCGAACATAGTCTGTTTGGAGTCCCCTTACCCCCTCCCCCACCCTCCGCCCACCCCTTCATGATTCCGCCGGTTTGAGAAAAAAGTGGAGATCACAGAGAGTATATAAGTAAACCTTTCCCTAGTCTGACTGCCAAAATACTGCATTGAGGTCATTTAGCACGAGGCATTAGTTTCAAAAATATCAATTGTTCCAGTAGTTCATACAAGAAATGTCTCTCAAAATAGAGAAGAAGCGAAACCTTTATTCAGTGGATTATTCAACAATATGCGGTTCTTACATTATATTCTTTGTTGTGGCGAAACAAAGGTGTAATTCAGATAGATATCACCGTCATTTCTACATAGAATAACTCTACTGACACACTGGTGTCTGGTTTTGTAATGTAGGAGTAATGGCTTCTATAAATGTTTGTAAACCAATACATCAAAAATTTGTTTAACTCAGACGTGTAGGTGTGTTTCACTATAGCAAAACAATTCGGACAGTGTCGACTTTCTCAATAATATAATCATAACTTCCAATAAATAAACTGTTAATATAAAACTGTCAATTACACTATACTTACATGCACATATGTAGATTCCCCCGGAACGTGCTTACCAAAGCCTGCACTTATTCTTTTCCACCTTCTTAATTATTGACAAGAATTAAAATGTAATTGATATAACACAGTATAAACATTGCCAATATTTATTACCAATTTATTATGTTGACTGTTATTTTTTTAAATGACAATTACATCGGCATTGACAAATGTATAAGTTAGGCTTAAAATAAGACTGTGGTGTATTGTTCCATTACTGGCCGTGTTAGAGGCAAGCAAAATGGTCATCATAACATCAGACCGATCTGCCTGAGAGATATGGAGTTCTGAAGCAAGATCGATACAGTCTCAGAAGTTCTCTGCAGTGGCTAGGGTCTGTGGCCGAAACACTGAATGAGACAGACAAACGCCTCGTCACTGAATTGAACAGTGTTTCTGATAATCCGACTTACCGTTTTCTGATTTCAGAGTAAGATTTATACTTAACCAATCAACACTTTAGATGTTCAACAGTTACTTCAAGATGGATACTCCAAAGAATAAGAAAATGGCATTTGAAAAATGATTGAAATAATAAATATATAGATTGCTGAAGATAAAAGCTTCATCCTGTTACACTTACAACACCACTGGAATTATTTTAATGTACTTTATTGCTCTTTCTCTCAGATATCTGTTCAAACTTGCATGCTATTTATGCTATATCACAAATAAAGGTCAAGGTCCATAACTCTTTCTCTCAGATTTTCTGATATCTGTGCAAACTTGCATACTATTTACGCTATATCACAAATAAAGGTCAAGGTCCATAACTCTTTCTCTCAAATTTTCTGATATCTGTGCAAACTTGCATGCTATTTATGCTATATCACAAATAAAGATCAAGGTCCATAACTCTTTCTCTCAGATTTTCTGATATCTGTGCAAACTTGCATGCTATTTATGCTATATCACAAATAAAGGTCAAGGTCCAAAACTCTGCACTTAGCGGGAGAAACAAAACAAAAAAAACCATATGCTGGTTATCTCATATTTCTTTGAAGTATCATTTTATCAGTTTATTCTTATATGATAACTTTACGACAAAATTACATCTTTAGTAATGTGATCATTTCCTTTTTCGTATGATATTGCAGCAAAGTCTACTTCTACTACTGGTGCCCCTCATTCCAGAAATTATTTCACCTTCAAGAAATTCTTTCAGTATTATGCTATGTCGTATATGATAATAACATAATATTTATTGCCTATGAAGATTTTATTATCTTTGACGTTACATTGGCAGTTAAACACAATTACATGTATTTGTATTCACACGGTTAAAATATAAATGGATTTTATATCAACAGATACTGGTATGTATGGTGGTTTTTAGTAAAGCTACAATTATTACACACGGCACTATAAGAGCTCAAAGATAAAAATAAAATTTATAAAACAACATCAAAAAACAGAAAGAAAAATGACCGCCGCTGGGGAAGCAATATATATAGAAAGGGTGAACTTGTTAACGGAAGATATTCATTTTATTCCTATATGTCTATGAATTTATACATTGAAATATTTGTTGAAAACTGTTGAAGCATTTCTCTGCAAAAAGTTCCATGTATTACTGTATGAATAAATTATATGTGATGGCACATTATTGCAAAATCATTGGTCGACCCTTCCACACCTTTTATGTGGAGAATGAGTACACAGTTTCATTTCAATTGAAGTAGTTCACTGCAATTATATAGTTCCTTGTATGACAATAAGAATATTTACCCAGTGATAGATAACTCCAGAAATCATAAGTAAACCCTAGCGGAAATTTGTCTTCATGTAGATAATATGTAAAGTTACATTTCAATTACATAAACATTGTAGGAAGACTTATTAACAAAAGAAATTGCTAGCAGATATATTCAAGGGGAGTTAAGGCCAGAATGCATGACTGGCGTGAAAAAAAATGCCAGTGTTTACAGAGATAAATGTAACAAGTTTCATGTCAGTCGCATTTAAACTGGAGGAATAGTTATTCGCACAAGACATTGACATGATTATTCAAGGGCAGATAAATCGAGAATGCACACGAGTTATGTCACGCATGTCTATTTGTTATGTAGATAATGTGCATCAAGTTTCATTTTAATAGGATGAAAACTATTAGAGAATACTAATAGCTAACAGACAAACGGACTGCCGGACAGTGGAAGCGGATACTACTTGAGTTCGGGGAGTATAAAAAAGTTTCTATATTTTGCACTGTTCTTTAAAACGCAAAATAATTTACCTATTTTTTTGGCGTTGGCCACGTGTGCAACCAGGCAACCAGTACCAACGACATCTCTTCACTGTGTCTAGCCTTTTACAAACCGGATGGAGATAAAACCAGTGGACCGAAAAATTTTGCATTAGTAAATAATAAGTCATGATAATATACCAACTTACTGAACAAGTCGTGTTTACACATTCTAATGCAATAATAAAACTACAGTCTACAGTGTTGAACAAATAAGACAGTTAACAAAAGTCTTAAGATGATTTCTCTTAACGATCTCAATTACTATGAAATGGATATAGGAAATAGCTCGTACGTCTGACACTCATTTCTACCAGAAACACTCCGTAGAGTCTTGTGAGACACGGCAATAGCAGAAAACATATTGTAACCCGCAAAACCTGCTCGTAAGACACCTATTCTATTTCATAAACGAGGAAGGTGTGTTTGTCTCTTTGGAATACAATCAGTTTGGATGTCTTCTTGTCAAACAACAAAGCCGTTGGCCTGTTTATACCGTGCGACTTGGCTAGAACTGTTCCAAAAGTTCTCTCCCCATCTGGATCTAAATGCAAGATCGTGTTGAATTCATATTCGCACACGAGAATCGTTTTGTCCTTTGATAAACAGATTCCCCTCGACATTTTGAGTACATCTTCCCTCAGAGTGAACAGGTGATTGCCCTTTCTATCTATTGTCTCCAGGCCGCCGTATCCATCTACAATAAATATTTTCTCTCCATCTCCACTGAAAGTCATCTTTGAGAAGCAAACAAGTTCAACGTCGGACTTGTAGAGCAGATGTTTACCCGAGCCGTCATGGTTATAGGTGTAAACAAATCTGTCGTCACTCACGTAGAACTTTTTCCTGCTGTAAAGAAGTCCTAGAATCGAATGCTCAAGTTCAAAGCTGTGGTCAACCACTAAATGTTCTTTTACATTCATCACTTGAATGGTTTTACCCCATAATGCAACAGCGGCGAGGTCGTTCTCCATGGCACATACGTCATAGGGCGCATTCGGAAGTTCCACGTGACTTACAACATTGAATGTGCTGTCAAGTTTCTTCAGACGCTTGTTGTTCTCGTCTGTAATGAGAATCTCACCTGATGGAAGCATGCATACGCCATTTATCCAACAAATGGCGTCATCTTGGTCTACCCTGGCAGTGTATTCCTTCATCTCTTTCTTGGTATAGTTGATTTTCTCCGCTTGTGTTGTCTGTCGTATTCCAGGACATGCTCTGTAAAACATATTCATAAAACTGCTGTACTGAAAAATCCAAATTCTTTTCTACTTTATCAGTGTATTGTGATACTGTTAGTGTTGATAATATTTTATCAGAATATAAGCCTGTTACATGTTGGGTTCCCCTGAGCAGCATCCTGGGTCCTCTTCTATTTTTGGGCTATGTAAATGACATGATTATTAGTATTGACCCTGAATGTAAACTTATCTTGTATGCTGACGACAGTGAAATTCTTTTTGCTCACAAAAACCCAAGTGTTATTTCTCAAAAACTTGGACATGTACTAGAGTCCTGTTCATCTTGGCTTGTAAATTACATCTTGGAAAGACTGAATGTCTTATTTTTGGTTCAAAACGAAAGCTTAAACAAGTTAAAGATTTTTAAATAGTTTGTAATGGACATATTATTGAGTCCAAACAATCTGTTAATTATCTAGGTCTAAATATTGATAATTCTTTGTCAGGTGATACTATTGTTAACAATATTCTTTGCAAGGTAAATTCACGTCCTAAATTTATGTATAGATAAGCAAGGATTTTAGAAAACAAAACCAGAAAATATTTATGTTCAGCACTTATACAGTGCCACCTAGACCGAGATCTTTCAGAAGTCTTCTAAAATGGTTGCTATGGTATTTTGTGAGGACAGCAAAGTTCTAGAATCAATCACTTTTTTATTTTTTTTGACAGGACATTAATAAAACCTTAGGCAAGAAGTCTTAATCATGACTTTTAGGGATTTTTTTTTATCCGAGACAATTTCACACGTTAAACACGCTTCATTGCAGCATTTTTACAGCATTGGAAACAAAACTCCAATCATTCATATAATTTCTGTCAATTTGTTTGAATAGTTCTTTTTACTTTAAGTGTTAGTTTAGTACGTTTATCGTTGTTCTTTATCTCACAAGTGACACATTTTATCAAGTTGCACAGTGACAAAGGTGTTTAATTTTAAATTCAGATAAGAACATTTGGCTTCACATTTGTACACACAGTTCGAATTAAGGTATATTAATGATCACAGATGTGACAAGCTTACCTGTGGTTATGCAAGGCACAGATATGGCAGCAGAAATCGTCATCATCATTGCAAAACATTACCACAGGCTGCGCATGGCCGACTTTGCAGTTCAAATCATCATACATTCCAATAATCAGTCCCTTTTCACCTGTGCAGAAAAATTGTAAAAGTTACAATTAGTTTAATTTTGTTTAAACTTATTTATTCTAAATCGATTGTCCAAACTTATATAAATTCCTCTCGATGGCTGCTTCCTGGGTTCAAACCGGTACTCTCGCCGAAAATGAGGAATGAGGAAAGTCACTGTAAACTCTCACTCCTGTTTGGATACGAACCAGCGACTTTCCGATCGGGAGTCCGGCGTTCTAAGTACCCCTCGACTACTTCTCTTCAAAAAGTGACAATTATATCTGGGATTCAAAAGGTCTTGATCTTAATGGCATATATGTATATATCTAGTTTATTTTGATCATTTGAAAAATCACTTGATGTCGCTTTTATATTTTATTTTAATTTCTCCCGAAGGCAAGTTATTATTTAGGTTTATTATTTTATAACATTTATTCCAACTGCAAAATAGCAAAAGTAAGATTTTTTTATGTGGAGCTGTTTATTTTCGTCAGAGCTGTTGCCTGATAATAAGATATTCGCATTGAAAGGAAATGCAGACTCGTCCAAATTAATGAGAGAAATATCTTTTTTGAATCATTTATACTTCCTTTCACATTTCAAAGTTCATACGTAAAGTTGGCAAGCGGACTGTAGCAATCTAAGTGACGAAGCTGAGATTGGCAATATAACCTGTCGAATTACCAGTATATCTAAAATCTGCGCCGAAAAAAACATTGTTTAAATACCAATAACTCTCTGTTTCAATTTAAATGGTTTGCGTCAAATTAAATTAAATGCACAATTTCTTTACACTGCATTAAATGTGCACTCGAAACATCTTTAACTGGATTAAAGTGGATTTTAATATCAAATAACCCATATCGACACGTTTTCTTAAAATAGTTACTTCAAAAAGAGATAATCTTATTAATGTAGACCAGTATAGGATCAATTGTTGAATAATCCCAGGCTTCTGTCACAAACATTTGGAGAATAACCTAACGAATCTCACCACTTACCTTGTGTGTCCGGAAATGTTTTATAAAAGAAGGCCTAAATCCATTGAATTTGTCCTAATAAAAAATGAAAGCTTATGAAAATACCACGCTAAATGTTTAAATTTTGTTCTATCTCAGGTGCAGTATTAAATTTTTATACATACGTAGGTGACTCTCTGTTTCATGGACACACGATTCTATGATATGGCTTTTTATTTTGAATTTTTCTCCATATGTTTCCTTCAAAGCGTCCTTGATGCTGTCAAGCAAAGCCTTAAATTCCGGTCGTTGCAATTTCTTCAGTACTTGTCTCATACAGCGGACGTTTGCGCATTTAAGACGTAGAAGCACATCATTGTAGAGGACCTCGTGTACTGAGACACCTTCGACACTGTGTACCAAACTGATCACAGACCTAGCTGTTTCAAGAATCTTTTCGTTCGCCATCTTAACACCACTGCATCTGTGTGACTCAGGCGTTTTACCAAGGACGACATGAAAAGCGTTCAAAAGCAGGAGAGTTCCTCTCGTGATCAACTTCGCTGTATCAGCACGAACTTCTATTCGACATTCGATCACTAGAGTTATATGAAATATAAAGAGAACACAATGTGTTCAAATAAAACTAGAGGTTCTACGTATGTGGTGTTTGATTCCAGATAAATTCTTGTACTACCGGCCAATCAAGCATTCATCGGTAAAAACCAATTTATGAAAACGAGGTTTTCATCTCTCTTAATTGTTTCTAGAAACATAAGCATTGTCGGTTATTGCTTGAGCAACCGAAACTATAACAGAAACCAAACGAAAGGAGGAAAATAACAGTAGCTGAGACGTCGATCTGCAGAGTGACAGCTTTAAGAGTCCACTGTTTGGTTGTCAAAAGGTCGTTTAGTAGAAACATACTTACCTTGGTCAAACGTGAAATCTATTCCCTTGAGCCGAGATTTTGTCAATGATTCATCGAATCTTCGCATTAAAAACTCATATTCTGTGAATGAAAATACCCAGTTAGCATTAAATGGATACAATGGACCAAACAGATATTCAAAAACTTTCCTCAACAAGTAACAATTACATTTATAAAAATGTTAAACCAACAGCATCTTGGTTACAAATTATCTGTTTGAGCATTTTCCTTCAAGGATGCCCTTAAACCCAAAAGAATTTAGAATTTTGTTACACCTTTCGCTGTCTTGCTGATTCTGTAAAACATATCCTGTCAACTACCTGGCAAAGAACTGTTAAAATATATGAAGATAATTTACAATGTAATTTAAGCTGCATGGTGTTTTTCATTGTCAAATTAAATATAATTACCACTGTACCTTTAAGCAATTCAGTGCTGGTCTTCTGTGGTGTCTCATGTTTCGATCTTCTCTTTTTAAAGCTACCATCTACCTCTGCAACCATTTTGTTATCATATTCGTTGGACGCTCTCAAGCGGACCATAAGCGCCGGTACATCTAGGCTCGCTGAATCCTTAACCAAATCTTGGCACTTCTCATACGTTTCTTGGTCTATCCTGGCTGACAGATGCAATAGCACGACTACCAGGTCTGATAATTCACGTGTAAACTCGTGCTCTTCGAACACTGTAAGCGCCCTGTGAATAAGATCTGCCCGAGAGTATCCGAATGACTTCACGAGCAGCCGTTCTTGATGTGTCAAATCTTGTCCGAAAATGTCTAACACAATTTGAGAAAGCAGCCCAATGTCCCAGGTATCAAGTTCTGCGTTGACGTTTCCTTTTGACGGAAAAAGTTTCTTAAACTGGCTATCATGTTTAAACAATCCGCGAAGATTCTGTTCTCTAGGTGCCAGTATCTCGGTCAGCGATTTACCCCATGTTTTCGACTCTTTAGTGATAATCGCTCTCAGTACGAACGGCACGCCCTCTCCAAGCAGTAACATATACCGCAAGTTGTGTTCTCCGTCTGACTCTGCCATGTTCTCCCTGAATAGATAATTTTCCTGAAAGTATATTTACTAATTAAATCAATTTCGAAGCTTTTAATTGACGTAAGATAAAAGAAAACTGTCATTTGATTTTCTTTGAATGTTTTCTAGCGTCTGCTGAACATGTTTCATGGTAAGTAGATCTAGTACTCGACTTGATTAAAAATTAATTACACATTGTAATAGATCTAACTATAAAAAGTGTTTCACGTCGAATCTTTTTATACTTACCTTCTTTTTCTGTAAATAAATGATTTAAGATTGAATACTGATTTCATAAAAAACGGGCAGTAAAATTTTGATGCTATCATACTGACAACAGCCTAGTGTCGTCATCATTTTGACGTCATTCAAGATGGCGTCTTTTTAACAGCATTACTGCTGTGGTGCACAATCAAGTTTTTTCATCAACTTTGCGTCTAGAGAAGGGGAAGTTTAGCTAAATAATTGTGTTGGGTTGTTTGGTACGTTCTTACCATCTAAGCTTCAAAATAGGAAAAAATGATATGTTTACTGCAGGTCTGTGTTATATAAAATCTAGTGGGGTGCTGTTTAAATATGTTTAAGCGTTGAACGGAGTAGTATAGAGACTTATCCTGTTTCTAACCGCAAATCCAAATTCAAAGGTAAATAGAAGGATCAAAATGGGAAAGGAAAATCGACTTTGCCCCTGCGAAGTTGGGTTAGATATCTTATGTCTCCTCAGAATTTATTTCGTGCTGTTTGAAGTGCTGCCGCATCTGTGTACTCTAGCCTACTGATTATGATATACAATACGCACGTGTTTAAAGCTGTTGTCACTTGTTGAAGCGTAAAAAGGAGTCAAGACTTAACTGGTTCATACCAAGCAGACGGTACTGACCAAGTATTCCTCCCGTGTACGTGGCTATAATGTGGTATCGGGTTTTATTTTTCCGACAGATTTCGATCTTTAGCTAGTTACTTGATAAAAATGTGTTAAAGCGACTGACTCTAAGAATTTTGCTGAAATTTTCTTTTCTTTAAAATTTAAGACAATTTAATATACCATGGAAAAACATAATATTATGCTTCTATACACCATGAAAACTTAAAAAAAAGTTTTAACTTAACCAGGACTCGAACCCACGACCTTTCGGTCAGTATCACACGAAGTGACGATCTAGACCACTGAGCCAAAGAACCTTCTTGGTCGAATGCGTCAAAATTAATCTTATAACTAAAGTATTTACCCCTAGCCTAATTTATTAGGCTTAAGTGTTGAACCCATATATTGATCTGATATTTTTTAGTTGTTCAACCTTTAGGGTTAGGGTTAGGGTTAGTTAGGTGAACAACTATAAAATATCAGCTTATAAAATGGGTTCACCTTCAGAGGCGAAATAGTGAGACTAGGGATGTAAGTGAACGTTCGAACGTTCGAAAGTTCGGATCCGATGCCGAACGTTCGAATGTATTTTTGGCATTCGAATGTTTAGAAAAAAAGTCTATCATTTTTGTTTTCATGGGAAAATGAAATCATGAAGTGTTGAAGAAGTAAGAAAGGCGTTATAATCAGGTCAATTCACACCTATTGTTGCTTTAACACCTCTGTTAACACGTCTGGTCAGACGACCGTAAACTTCCGTCGTCTAATGTTGGTGACCTGTGCTTTAAGCAAGTGTCACCTACAATAGCTAAGTCAAAAGGTACTGGTATGTCCGTGTCAGAGTGTCGAGGTTGTGGTCAAACTAGGAAACAGAAGGAAGAAATTAAATACACAGACGTGTCAGTCAGTTACTGGCACTAACCCCGATTTTACTTTATTGTGACGCGATTTTCGGGGTTATTTTATTCTCTCGCAAATTCTCTAACAGTTCACATCCGTAACGCTTATAATCAGTCAAAATGTCAACCATAACTTGGGCTTCGTCTCAATTTTTTTTTCTTTTCGACCTTCTAAGTATAAATTTAAATCGAAAGGTGATTTACCCATTAAGGATACCGGATACCGAGAAATACACATTGTGTCAATGAATTGGAAGCACTCGGATCTTATCGAGTTAACGACGCCGAGAAGCAATCTCCTGGCAGTGATCTCCCCTTCACTGTTAAACTTAGCTGGATTACTGAAATTATTTTTTATTCTTTTATCTTCAGTTATTATTGGAATTGCATCGATTTAACATGCTTTGATGTAATGAAATTGAAAAAAAGTTTAACATTTTGTTTATTTACGTTCGACTATCATCACGTGACATGCCTTTGTACTGAATGGAAAGTAAACGCTGCATGGAGTTTGGCCGAGAAGTTCGTGAAAACACTGTGTAACTATTGAGTACGAGTGATTCGAACGTTCGAATGCAAAATGATCCGAACATTCGAATGCTAATATGAACAAATTTTGCCATCCCTAAGTGAGACTAATTTACCCCGTGACTAACGGGGTAAATTTTTTACCGATAAAAGTGTGTAAAATTTCTATTTTGATGTTTTTCTGTATCAAAAATGAGTCATAACTGAGTTTAAATATGTTCTTCACAATTACAGCAAAAATTTCAAGATGTTAGAACATTTTCTTTTTTTATCGTCGGACCATCTGTGAGTCAGTCGCTTTAAGGACAGTTACTTTAACTAAATTTAATCAAGATTTCTAGAATTTCTTTATCGACGAATAATAACTGTCTGTTGCTTTTCCTCTGAAATTTTATTACACTGTTAACAACTTTGTATAACTTGTTAAAATGGGAAAATGGGAAAATAGCTTATTCAGTTAACCTGCGACTACGACAGATAAATTGTATGTAGAAAAAAATGAAATATTTAAATTTCTTCCTACAAACCAAACATGGAAACTTGGCGCAAAATCTCTCAAATAAAACATGAGATACACTATTAACAAATGTGTGCATGAGATGTGTTTGCTTTATAAAGGATTATTTCAAATGTATTCCATTGAAGTAGTGAAATATTTGCTTCAGTGACAACTTTTATTGATAGAAACATTCATGATCAAACACATCTTATAGATTTTGTCTGTATGTTTAGATATTGCGCAAAACAGAAAAAATGTTGTTTACTATTAACATGAATTATTGTCACCAATCATTCTAGTTATTTGAATTTGTATTAAAATATTCTCGGTTTAAAATAAATGTTACGATCTTTCTTTAACTCTCAGTATTTTTTCTTTCTTCCTTCTTTCCTGTTTTCTTTCTGACAATTACTGTGTAAATACAGATTGTGTGAAAAAACTTCTTACATCAAGTCAGAAAGGTTTTGTGTTACATTCTAAATAATAATCAGCCGTTATTTTTTTTGTACCTAGTCGTGGCAATGTCACCAGATTGTTAGGCAATCATTGTTGTAATATAAGTAAAGAGTAGGCTACTGTGGGTTTATTAAGACAGTCAATTAAAATAACTCTTAAAGAAGCGAGTTTTACGGAGTTATAAATACCGGAGAAGTAATACTGTGCTGGTAATGCATTTTACCTGTTTTCTCGGCTTCACATCGAATTACGCTTTAGACCTTTTTTGAAATAATTTAGAAATCTTCAACATGACATATAATACTTGAAGTTTAACAGCTTTAGATAAATCTTCGAAGTAAACAAACGAGAATCTCGACCTTCCTAATCGTTTGTTGACCATTTTGAAAAGATTTCGTTCAAAACAGATTATTGAAATTCTGCCAAACGTCTCAAGTTGGATGAATCTTAAAACGTTTGACTTCGATTATAACTTAAAAAACTAAGATGCCTACACTGCCAACAAGACTGATTTTTATGATGATAGGACACTGGAAAATCAAATACTACACACGCATTTCAATATCAAACTTATACTTTAGTACAGAAGAAAAAAAACATATTTGAACAACTTGAAGTGTGTTAAGTAATCTTTAAATATAACTTAAAATAACTACAAAGTATATCAAAATAACATTTAGCATGTTCAGTATTTAAGTCAAAGTAAATGTGACACGTCGACCAGTTCAAACAAGACTATACTTCATCAAATTACAATATTTTTGTTAAATTGATATAGCTATTGAGTGAAGGTTTGTCAAGCAATCATTTATTTAATATAAGTGTATAATTACCTTTGTTGTCTATATATGACAAAACAGCTCTCCTTTCATCAATCCGCAGGTAGAGTTCACAATTTATACAATTTAGCACGGTGTACTAAAAGATAATTTATTTCAGCGTACGGTAGTGTGGCTTTAAATAGTTATTTGAGCGTTTTCAAAGTGTACAAATCGATATTTGTATAAATATCCAATCTATCGATTTAGTAAACAGGTACTACAAGTTATAAAACATGGCATGTCAGAAATTGGATATTAAGGGCAACTATTTTTATTGTTTCAGTTAGGGTAATTAAAACGGCATTTGGAAGGACTGATGTTTTAAATCGACTGTTAACAAAAAACTAAAATAAGATGATTTAATTAACGGCGGTCTATCATTTCAAGTGTTTTAAATACAACGTTAGAAAAAATATCCTTTACTAGTTATACAGGAGTAATTCAGAGAGTAGTTTATAACTGATTTAGGAATCAGTTAGGTGAAAGGTCAGAGCATGGACGCTAATAACTGTCATAGCTGGTTAAGTATTTATCAATTATGATTCTTGTCTGCGAATGAATTCAGTTTTAACTTAATCCACGGTCTCGAGACGTGACTCCCGCAGTCATGTTGTATTCCTAATCAAGCAAGTTTCATTTCTAAATTTACTGCCATTCATTTATACGACAAGCTGACTTGAGACAAATTCTTTGGAGACATCTCACGCGATCTAAGCAAGACTCTATCCCGTTCTCGTTCTGCCACAAAGCAAACGGTTTGATTACTCACAGGAAATTCAAATATCTAGTGTAAAGTCTGAAGGTATTCAGACCAGCGACCTCGGGGGGCAGGAGCCTGAGACTTTCCCAAACTTAAACTGTTACAACAATAAAAGAGTCATAGTATCTATAAGAAAGCACTGCAAGGCCTCATAAACCTTTAAAGTATTGGAATTTTTTCTCATTTTTAGCTAAAAAAGAGTCTTCACTAACTTTCTGCAGTTAAAACATTTAGCTCGAGTATTGGTTACTACAAACCCAGGAAGCAGTCATCGAGCGCGAATGGTGTTAATTTCCAACTGATGTAGAATAAACAAGTTTTGACTTAATTAGTCACGCAGAATTGACTTCTTCATATAAGAACTAGAGATGTGGCCATAGGACATGGATGCCCTCACATTCCACTGTATTGTCACAAAAAGTCCTTCACATGCTGACAAGTTTTCTTATAAAATTTCATTGCTCTAGCCATTATATGTTTGAAGTTACAGACGACACAAGTCTAAAAATACTTAATCAGGAGACATAACTCTGCCGATCTCCAATAAATCTGCGTCAAAATAACCCAGGTGCGTAAGTTCACATGCTGTCAACTATTCCTAAACAGTTTAATGGCTCTAGCAGTTATACGTTTGGAGTTACAGGCGACACAAACCGGTCTATGTATGGACAGCGTGACAGCCGGACAATGGCAAATCTATATCCGCCCCCCCCCACCACCACCGCTCCGTTTAAAGTGGTGGGTGGCATAAAATGGGTCTTCTGTCGTTTTTGTCTCGAAACAGTTGCGTATTTATCACTGGTCAGTCTGTTTATAGAGCTGGTAACACGGTGGGGGGGCAATATTTGAGTCATATTTACTTCTAACATTTACAATTTTCCTGGCAACATTTTTCTTGCTATTCAGCCACCAACCTCAAAAGTCAGTATCGTTTTTAAGATGATAAATTAAACAAGAAATGTGTCACAGACACGAATATCTTGTTTACTTGTTTTTTGGTGCAAAAAAAAGCTGTGTGTGAAAACTAGAATTGCCACTGTACTAGCGCCAATACCCCCGGACAAAAATCAAGTATGAAAAATTACAAAGGGCAAAAATTCAAAAATTATGCGTAAGAGAGTTATGGTTCTTAAACTCTTCATTTCTCCTTAGTGTGATCTATTTAAATATGAAGTTTCAAGTTGATATCTCCAACACTTTTTGAGTTATGCCCCGGACAAAAATCAAGTATGAAAAATTTCAAAGGGCAAAAATTCCAAAATTATGCAAAAGACAGTTATGGTTCTGAGGCAATGCACTTCTCCTTAATGAGATCTATTTATCTATGAAATTTCAAGTTGATATCTCCAATAGCTTTTGAGTTATGCCCCGGACAAAAATTAAGTATAAAAAATTCAAAGGACCATAATTCAGGAAGTTTTAATCGAAATGAAAACTCCAAATTACACCAATTAAAATCTCCATAAATTCAAACTAAAATATATGCAAAGAAAATTTATTGGATGGAAATAATAAATTCATTATATTGCATTATTCACTTCGTCATTTCTGTTTTCTTCCCTTTAATCTTGCTTCCCAATGCTATAATGCCAGCACTTGACAGAAAGACGCCTGAAAATATTCCCATATAACCAGACGTGGAAATTCCGGCAGCACCAGCCGACTGTAAAATTGCAACAATACCTGAAAAATAAAAATGTTAAAAGTAACTAGTTATGGTACAAAATGCTTATATGGTAAACACTACTGTATCATTATCATAACTCTTAATTGTCTTCAGAACTGTATTTTTTTATAATTTTTAAATATACACTGACCTTAGAAAAAAGAAACATTCTACTATATTATGTGTCCAAAGTACATAATAAACCCGACCAAGTAGGAAGGGACGGTAACAGACTCTAAGGCCTTTTTATTTAACAACTGCTCCGAGGCGGTAGGCGTACAAAGAAAGAATTTCCACATATATATAGACTAAGATAGATAAAACAGGTGTATCCTTGTATACCTTGGTTAAATAAAAGCGTTGTTCTGTTCTGTTCTGTTCTGGTAAGATTTTCCCATCAAGCTGGCAGATTTGCAATGAACTGCTTTGGTCTCATGAATCATTTAAACCTAATGGCAAGGTGCTGTCAAAGTAAGAGGAAATTTTAGATAAGTAAACTTCTTACTTCCTGATGCAACACTTCCACCATACAAGGACATCATTTTAGCGGCTATGGAACCGGCAGCAATTCCCCCTGCGCCAAATCCTAGAGCACTTATCGCAAAAGGTGCTGCTAGAACCGCACCGCCTCCTAGTGCAACCGGAAGTGCACCCCGTACGAGTAACAGCTTCGAATTCTGGGAAAACACAAATGATCCAGTGAAACCATTAAAGAAATTCTAAAAAGCTAAGTATCTATTGCAAATGCATTCAGTATAATAGGTCCAAGGTTAGAATCCTGATCAGAGCTTTTGGGTTCAGACCACTTATGACCCGGTTCGCCAGTCTGCAAATTGGTTTCAGTGACCAAAAGCGCAATTTGCCTTCCTCTTAGAGTAATCTGGGTAGTTTAGCTTACAGAAAAAGTTCACACTTGAACAAAATGGTATAAATTACAGAATAAGAAATGGATTCAGTAGTATAATTTCAAACAAAGGAAGGATTATAAAGATCTTTCGTATTTCTTCACTTTCTAACGAACTTATGAGGCTATTATTTTTGGTCTTACGGATTCTTTTGGAAGAGATCCATTTTCCTCTTTTTTCAGCCTTTTGATCTGTTGATCTCCACTGTTTGCTCTATCTGGAGATAAAACCAATTCCGATAAATAAAATCAATATCCAACAAGCAGTAAGTTAAAGTATTTGGCATATTCTGTAATCCAATTGTCTGTATAGTTATCTAAAACGGACTAATTTTTAACATAGCACAACAGTAGTTGTATACGCTATTTCATAAACTCTCGAAATATAATTAAATGGAAAATATGACATTTTCTAATTCTGACAAAACTGAAATGAAAATATACTTTCTTTTCATGCAGGCAACTGCAACGTAGGACTTAGATGATTTATTAATAAATTAGGGATTGCAATTTTCCTGGAATTTGCTAACCGGTTAATCGTTTGACATTCCGAACGGTTAACCGCATCGAGGATTGTACTGTCCGCGAAATTAAAATACGGGATCGTCATCATTAATGACATGCATTTTCCCGCGTAAACAAATCCTAAATAATGCACGAGAGAAACGCGGGAAATTATCTGTGGGGGGTTATTGGGATTGTAACGTATGCAAAAGAGTGATATCATCGCTGCTTCGTTTGAAATATTTCCAAAAGGAAGATGTCTGAGGAGGCATAGTTTTGTAGAACTATTTGTCAAGTTGAAGTTGTTAAGTTATGAAGTTTGGCAAAGGAAAAGCAGATTGTAAGAAAGTCTATCTATTTGAGCTTATTTATCGTCGGTACCGGTTGCCCATATGACAGACGCCCCCTGAAGAGATTAGTTTTTTATGTTGTGGGGGTAGTGCAAGATATAAAAAAAGCATCCCATTCAAGAGACACCCCTGGTTCTTTTGCATGCTCATCCGAAAGACAATTAGTAATATTAGTGGAGGAGCGGCGGATCGATCTCGCGACCCCTGGTTTACCAGCGCGTTACCTCTGGCCCACTGATCCGCTCCAAAGCAATGTTATTAATAATAATTGCAATTTTTATATTCTGTACTGATTAAAACAAATGAGAGTCTAATTACGTCCTTTAATCTAATATTCACAAATTTTAAAGCAGTTAGTTCCTTAGCTGTTTACATTACAGCTACCTTAAAACAAGTTTCAGCAACTAACTGTTGGACAATTAAAGGCAGTTGAAATATCATAAGAGGCCGAATGATATAAGCGACACAGCTGTTTATATTACATAGGCATATCAAAGTTATTAAACGATATAATCTTCGCAGTAAGTTCGCACCTCTGCAAAGATGCTTTGATTTCATTTAACCAGAGACATCTATGTCTCTGATTTAACAGGTACTGACGCATTGAATTTCATATCGCAGATACATGACTTTGTATATCTCTGAAATTTTCAATTATTCTAATACAATAAACATTTATAAATCGTAATGAAAATAAATGAAGTGATACATTTTTTCCGAGTAACAGATTATCAATTTTGTTAACCGATACTCGGGCGATCGAGTACTCGATTAACCGGTTACTTGTTGCCATCCCTAGTTATTATGCTCTGCCAAGTGGAAGGTTTCTTCTTTTTCATTTTTACGAGTATACCCGTTACATTGCATTTTCTTCTTGCTTCTTAATATCGCCATCAAACCAGATATTTAAGCCACTGTATACACCATTTTCAATTTGCTTAACTTTTAAGTTTAAGAAATACAGAAAAAGAAAATACAAAAAAAAGCTTTTTAATCAGGTTTAAAAACAATTCCGTGACCTGGTGAAGAGAAAATTTATGAATATCATGCAACAACACAGCTAAATATGAATTCTATTTTGTTCTGGTATGTGGAACTCAGAAATTTTATAAAAATGCAAAAATAAAATTATTACTTTAAAATTCTTAAAAGTTCGATTCAAGATAGTGTTTAAACGAAATTAGCAAAATTACGCATTTAAAGGAGAAATGAAACATAAAATTTTTAAGTAAAAATATGTCTGTGTTACTTACAGCTGTTATGATGTTAACGGCTTTGAAAAAAAATACAATTTTAAAATATCACCTGTTGCATAATGGTGCTGCCAACAAATGACTGCAGCTCTGGAATCTTGCAATGTAGAAACTTTTATTAGATGTCGTGCCAGCTTGTTCATCGTGATTGAGAGACGATATCTAGACATAAAGAACACAAATGTTTTGAATACACAGTCAGTTACTCACTTGCGAAAAAAGAAGAAACAAACAAACAAACAAACAAGATAAAAAAATTAAACCATGCCATTAAAAAGAACAGAAACATTGAAAACAAATCAAACGGAGATTCGATATCCCTATACCCCTCCATTACTCAACCGTTTCATATCTGGAATTTAGGAATGAACAAATGTAAATCATAATAATATATATATTCAGACTAGTTTGTTAACAAGAGAGGCAGGCTGTTCAAAGTCTTTGATAACAGTGTTTGTTTTTATACTGGCTCCATCACTATCAAATGAATCTTTTTTGATATCGTAAAGAAGAACATAAATTATGGATTAACTTATATTCTTCTTGGTATAAAAGCAGCAAAAATAGTTTATCTCTACATACAGACAGATGTCAATGCATTCATCGGGTTATGAATACATGCGGTAGTTATAAGATTTGGAAGGAAATGGAGTATTTAAGTTCAAGAATAAGACTCTTTTACATTGTCTTTTGTTTCTAGGGATCCGGACCCCCCTGGACATTACCCTCTCCCCACCTGTTCATTTTTGTAAAAGTGGACAAAACCCCCTTCATGCACTTTACAAGGTGGACAAAACCCCTCTTCCATTTTACAAGGTGAACAAAAACATCTCCTCCTTTTTACAAGGTGGAATAAACCCCCTCTTCCATTTCACAAGGTAGGCAAAACCCCTTTCCTAAGATTTTTTTCAACATTTTATTAAGATTTATTTGATAAATAACATAAATATATATTACACAAGCTTACAAAGTTTTAACAGCTTTCTGCAATTAAAGCAATCAGTACAAGTGATTTCCCCATATTTTCCAAAACATTAAATTATATTAAAAAAAATTGCTGTTTGCAACATGAGTAAATAATGCTTATACTAATTAAGAAATTTAATCAACATCGTTGCTCATCAAAATCCTGGTTTATGTTTACAATTCTAAATTAACAGCTAATTACAGAAATCCCACAGGTCAATTTTACAGTTTACAGATATTCCTAAAAGTTTTTTGTTTTTCTCTGTAATTAAAAAACTGTTACAAACCTAATTATATAAAATTAATGTTATTCAAACCTTATACTAAAGTGGCACTATAATTAAAGCTAAAAGTAAAAAAATATATTCATTTTTTAAATAAAAATAACCGTAAGAATTGATCTGAAAAATTTCCACTTTTAAAAGTGCATGAGGGGTGTTTGACCAACTTGTAAGATGCACGGGAGTGTTATGCCCACCTTGTAAAATGCATGAGGGGGGTTTTGTTGACCTTGTAAAATGCATGTGGTTGTCCTCCTATACAAAACTGGACAGGGTTGGGGTTATGTCCGAGGGGGGTTTTGTCCTACACTCTTGTTTCTAACAATCATAAAGCGACCGAGTCACAGAATTTAGCGTAAAAATGTTTTTCTTTAAAATTAAAGAGAACTTTACTATACTATGGAAATAAACTTTTATTCTTCTATACGTTATGAAAACTAAAGAAAAAAGAATTTGACTTTAACAGGATTCAAACCCATTCTCTGAAAGTCAGTAAAATTTAAAGCCGCGACCGAGACCACTGACTCACTATAGAATGTTCTTTTCAAGTCCCAAAATTAACAAAGTATCTACCCCGTAACTAACGAGGTAAACTGATAAACGTGTGAAAATACTTTATATTGTGTGCTCCTGTACCAAAACCCGAGACCATAACTTAGGTAAGATATATTCTTCACAACTACAACCAGAATTTTTACATATATTAACAATTTCTTTTTTATGCATCGTCGACCCATCTGTGAGCCAGTCGCTTTAAAGCTCGATGCTAGACAGAATAATACAAGTGACAACTTGAGTTTATTCTGAGATACTTTTGTTTTGGGTCAGAATCTTATGGAGGTGAATATCAGCAAAAAGTATATGCATAATGATTGTATTCTTATTTGTAAATGTGGGCTGTTAATGTATATTGATTACTTTCTCAATCATTACATCATGATGCATTGTGTTTCTTACTTACTCATCCATATGCATAATGATTGTATGCTCATTCCAAATGTTAGTCTTTAATGTATGTTGATTGCATTCTTATGTATAGATATTATATCATGATACACTGTGTTTCTTACTTAATCGTTAAAATTTTAAGCAACGAAATTTATGTGTAAAAATCTATGATGGATTGTAAATGTGGATTCTATCAGTATTCAACTGTATCATTTATTATTTTTAGTTTATCCTGAAAGATGTTTTATTCTATTCAAGTTGCTCCTTGTCAGTTATTGATATCGAGTTTACCGGTAAGTGCCAAAAGTATCATTACTGAATATCCGGGTACCAGTAAGAAAATTTGCCCTTCTTATTCCAGGGGGACAACTCATAAAAAGAGGAAATAATAGCCGATTTACACATGGTAAAATGTTAACTGATGTTGGATAACAAACATAATAAACGTCAGAAATCATGTTATGATGAAACATACTAGGGTCTACAACTTGGAATTATGAAATCTATCACTTGCAAGCATGCATGTGTCAGTAAAGACAATGAGCATGATAGCAGGTTTAAAAGCAGTTTCAGACATAAATGAGTAAGTAAGAAACACAATGCATCAAGATGTAATATTTATAATTTTGAATGTAATCAATATACATTAACAGCCCACATTTACAAATAAGAATGCAATCATTATGCATATACTTTCTTCGGATATTCACCTCCAAAGAAGCTCGCTACAGGATGAGAGATATTGACCTATATATCTCGACTCGCGTACAGTTAGTTTAGTTCTGGCTTCCAAAACTTTATAAGCCGCTTTTTTAACATTTTGTTCATTTACATGATGCGGCATTCCTGTAACAGTATATAAATCGTGTACGCTGAAGACCTTAAGCTAAGTTAGTTGGACAAGATGCTATACTGTCAGCTCTTTGACCTGGGTTGTTTCACTATGCCAAGCTTAACTGCAACCATTCACTGACCATGCCGATAAGGCTGATCACTGTCCACACAGGAGGCAAGAGCAAAGACAGACTACTCTAAGGTATTCTGAAGGGGGGTGCGTACAAAGAAATGTATAGCAAAACTGTTCCCATTCCAGCTGAACTTGGTAACGAACAAGCAACAAAGAAACAACAAGAGGGCCATGATGGCCCTGGATCGCTCACCTGAGTACTTAAGTTTGCTGTTAAGCAGTATTTCATTTTTTAATTGAAAATATGTAAGTGCCTACAAACCAAATATGTAAAATATCAGTCAATAAATAAAGGCTCTATGACAGAAAGTAGAAATATCTATTATAAGCTATGGTGACCTTGACCTTCACCCAGTGACCTCAAACCCTACCCATGGGTAGAGGTCCATGCAAGGAACCTCTATACTGAATATCAAAGATATTGGTCTATAAATGAAGGCTCTATGAGGTACAGTAGATAAATCTACTTTTAGCCTCCGTGACCTTTAACCTAATCCAGTAATTTGAAAAAGCTTGATAAAGCTTGCTTCATGCCAAATTTTAAAATTCTAGGTCTTGTGGTTTCAGAAAAGAAGATTTTTAAAGATATTCTTCTATATTGTTATTTAAAACTTGTGACCCCTCGGACAGGGCCAATAGTGACCCTTGGGAAATTTTTCTAACAAACTTGGTAGAGGTCCACTAGACAATGCTACACACCAAATATCTAAGCTCTATAACTTACGGTTTCTGACAAGAAGATTTTTTAAATTTTTCTTATATAACTCTATGTAAAACTAGTGACCCCTGGGGCGGGGCCATTTTTGACTCAGAGGCCAGGATTTGAACAAACTTGGTAGAGGTCCACTAGACAATGCTACACACCAAATATCTAAGCTCTATAACTTACGGTTTCTGATAAGAAGATTTTTTTAAGATTTTCCTATATAACTCTATGTAAAACAAGTGACCCCCGGGGCGGGGCCATTTTTGACCCAGAGGCCAGGATTTGAACAAACTTGGTAGGGGTCCACTAGACAATGCTACATACCATATATCTTAACTGTAGGCCTTCTTGTTTCTGATAAGATTTTTTAGTTTTTCCTATATAACTCTATGTAAAACATGTGACCCCCGGGGCGGGGCCATTTTTGACCCAGAGGCCAGGATTTGAATAAATTTGGTAGAGGTCCACTAGACAATGCTTCACACCAAATATCTAAGCTCTATAACTTACGGTTTCTGACAAGAAGAATTTTTAAGCTTTTCCTATATAACTCTATGTAAAACATGTGACCCCCGGGGCGGGGCCATTTTTGACCCAGAGGCCATGATTTGAACAAACTTGGTAGAGGTCCACTAGACAATGCTTCACACCAAATATCTAAGCTCTATAACTTACGGTTTCTGACAAGAAGATATTTTAAGATTTTCCTATATTACTCTATGTAAAACTAGTGGCCCCTGGGGCGGGGCCATTTTTGACCCAGAGGACAGGATTTGAACAAACTTGGTAGAGGTTCACTAGACAATGCTACACACCAAATATCTGAGCTCTATAACTTACGGTTTCTGACAAGAAGATTTTTTAAGATTTTCCTATATAACTCTATGTAAAACTAGTTGCCCCTGGGGCGGGGCCATTTTTGACCCAGAGGCCAGGATTTGAACAAACTTGGTAGATGTCCACTAGACAATGCTACACACCAAATATCTAAGCTCTATAACTTACGGTTTCTGACAAGAAGATTTTTTTTAGATTTTCTTATATAACTCTATGTAAAACTAGTGGCCCCTGGGGCGGGGCCATTTTTGACCCAGAGGACAGGATTTGAACAAACTTGGTAGAGGTCCACTAGACAATGCTACACACCAAATATCTAAGCTCTATAACTTACGGTTTCTGACAAGAAGATTTTTTAAAGATTTTCATATATTACTCTATGTAAAATAAGTGACCCCCGGGGCGGGGCCATTTTTGACCCAGAGGCCATGATTTGAACAAACTTGGTAGAGGTCCACTAGACAATGCTACATACCAAATATCTTAACTCTAGGCCTTGTGGTTTCTGACAAGAAGATTTTCAAGTTTTCCCTATATAACTCTATGTAAAATCAACTGACCCCTTGGGTGGGGTCAGTTTTGTCCCCAGGGACATAATTTGAACAAACTTGGTAGAGGTCCACTAGATGATGCTTCATACCAAATATCAAAGCTCCAGGCCTGCCTTGTGGTTTCGGAGAAGAAGATTTTTAAAGATCCAACTTATAAAATCTATTTTTAGCTCCAGTGAACCAGAAATGCAATGGACCAGAACCATTTGAACAATCTTGGTAGAGCTTCATGCAAGGAACATCCCAGGCAATTTCATTAAATTTGCCCCACTGGTTTCAGAGGAGATGTCGTTTGAATGAAAAGTTGACGACGGACGGACGGACGGACGGACGACGGACAAAGACCGATCAGAAAAGCTCACCCTGAGCACTTTGTGCTCAGGTGAGCTAAAAATGTACAACTTACGTGGTATGCACAATCATTCCAGTCTACACACATGCCTTTTTACACTGCGTAACTTTTCGATCGTAATCATTTTGCATGAAATTTGATAATATGGAAAGCTGTCCCTGTCTTATATAGACAGAACAAACTTCGTGGTGTAAAAAAAGTAATATATAGAGTAAAATTGACAACGTATGAAAGTACTTAGTGAGTTATGAGCAGATAATATAGAAGTTTTATATGTATTAATTCATCGCCTCGATTTTATGCGACATACACAGTATAGTCACAATGAGGAATCGATGCAGCGGTTATTTCCCTTTATTGTACAGTACTTTAAAGTGGAGTTTGCACCGTGTTTAGGTGGCAGATACCAGTTTCACACTGAAATTTAGTGTCTGACGACCACTCAAACAGTTAGTGCATCACTGACAATTCCAATACAATAACCTGAAAAGAAAAGTACAGCTACTCTTATAGGACTGAGGACAATCTACAACAAAAAGTCAAATTTCAGATGAAACACTTCTCTAAAAAAAAAAAAAAAAAAAGCTGCAAGAAAGAAACTACTCCCAAGCCCCACTTTTCCACCATTGGCCGAGGCAAATTCATTGAAACAGACAAGTCGCAAGATATTCAAAGACACACGGAGTCATAACATCCGGGGGGGGGGGGGGGGGGGGTACTTAAAAAATTTTTGGCGGGGGGGAGGGGGGGGGGGGGGGGGGGGGGGGGGGGGTCGGATAGAGGTCTTGAACCCCGACCCCATTGTAGACTACTTTTTCCTGAATACGCAACCCCATTGTAGACCAACATGCAAAATCATACACCCCTTTTTCAGGTGTTTATACATTTATATCATAAAATTTTAAGACAGTATGAAGCATAATTTTATTTTAACAAGATAAATTAAGACGTAAACTCAATGACAGTCCTTGCTCTCATTGACCGCCTTTCACCACTTTCTTGTCTGGGTGGTGCAACAACAGTGGCTTGCACAGGTTGGTTATTAACCTGAATACCAAATTCCATTTTAGCAACAAAAAATATCATTTAAAATTTCAGAGCAATTCGAGGTAAATTGATTAATATTATTCCATGCACATGTATAAATACCCTTGTCAATTTCATGTCAAGTAATTGGATAAAAGACAATATGCATGCCATGGACTGCTTGTAGTTTGTTCCAGATGTTATTTCCTGCTGTGGAATACTTAGAGATTGTGATAAGGGATGTAACTTATGTAATAATTATGAGATAAGCTCTAAAATGACAGGGTACTGTTATAATCCAATAAAGATGCTGACCTGCTATGATTAAGATTCAATTACAACCCCATGGTAGAATTATCTTTGCTAATTATAACCCCATTAGAGACTAGATTTTACAGACCCCTTCAGAGACACAGTAAAAATGACATACCCCATTGTAGACAAAAATATGAAAAAAATACCCCCGTCTGTCAGAACCTCCCCACCCCCCCCCTTCTCCAGGTCATAACACTACATGCTAATTGTTCGTCTGTTATGGCACACCTAAATCAGCTAGGGCTAGATACCTGTCCACGCTACACTTTTTTCAGTATCCAGCTCACACGGCATCCTACTGAACTTCTGCAGCCGAAACCACTGACATAACTTGCTTTCATCAGTTTCGAATTTCAAGCTCCTACTTCACACTGAGTGCATTTCAATACTGTTCAATAAGGAAAAAACTAAGAGAACCTCATCCTGACCACTCTGAATACCCATATCCTCATGTATTAATTAATTTAGACTTCAGCAATAAACATATTAATGCATCATACCCTATCATTAATAATTTCTACATGGCCAGTTCGAATGTGTGGCTGAAAAATTGAATGTGTGGCTGAAAAACTGGTCAGGTTTCGTACTGATGGTAGGAAAGACTTGTTTTGATGGTCAGGTTTTGTACTGATAGTAGGAAAGGCTTGTTTTGATGGTCAGGTTTTGTACTGATGGTAGGAAAGACCTGATTTGTTGGTCAGGTTTTGTACTGGTGGTAGGAAAGACTTGTTTTGATGGTCAGGTTTTGTACTGGTGGTAGGAAAGACTTGTTTTGATGGTCAGGTTTTGTACTGGTGGTAGGAAAGACTTGTTTTGATGGTCAGGTTTTGTACTGATGGTAGGAAAGACTTGTTTTGATGTTCAGATTTTGTACTGGTGGTAGGAAAGACTTGTTTTGATGGTCAGGTTTTGTACTTATGGTAGGAAAGACTTGTTTTGATGGTCAGGTTTGTATTGATGGTAGGAAAGACTTGTTTTGATGGTCAGGTTTTGTACTGATGGAAGGAAAGACTTGTTTTGATGGTCAGGTTTCGTATTCACAATTTATACATAATTCTATATATAATATTTTCATCAGTTACTATGAAAAAACAGCATTTTTATGATTATTTGTCAGGGTTAGGTCATACCAATTTTAGCAAAAGTGAAATTTAAGTATTACAGTAGTTATTTGAAACTGCTCACAGAAACAACTTTTATTTGTACCAAGAGCTCAAACAAAGCATCACATTCAATAATAAACAATAAGAATACATGTGGATCGAATTCTAAGTTATGCATGCGACTCAGACAGTTGCTATTACTGAGACTCTTTTATATCATTAGCACTAAATATTAGATCTCCAAATGTGTTGCCTTACTGTGATCCTTACTGACTTATTTATATATATATTTTTAAAAGAACTATGACTTGACTCGAGCAGATATCGATCATTTTTGAAAGTAAGTGTGTGAAGTCTCTATGACATGACATCACATAACAATGTAAAGCAATATCGGGACAATAAAACAGGAAACTGCCTCTTCACATTCCAGTTGAGCTGATCATTAGTGTAATGGTGATGAGCTCGACTGGTTATCAGGTGGTTGCGAGTTCAAAACCCCGTTCATACACTAACATTACATATTGTCATTCGGGTGAGTTGTTGGACTGGTGTCCTATGTATCAGTGCTAGATGTTGAGCATGAAGAAGAACCAGGGGTGTCTCTGGTTTCTTGCTCTACCCCCACAACCTAACATAACTAAACTGTAAGGAGGGTGGGGGAAGGTCATATTACACCAGTCATTACTGTTATAAAATGGGAAAAAAACTATAAATCCTCAAGCCCCTTTATATGAATATAAGAACAATCATACAAATGTGACATGTATACCTATATTTACCACAGATCTTTATCATCAGCAAAATGTTGCATCAAAAAGTGTTAGAATATAAAAGCTTTCAGTCTAAAAAATTCTTCGTATCATTCTATCTGCAAAAGAAATACCACAATGTCCAGGTCATCATAACTTTTATACCCAGATTTCATCCTACAAAGTCTATTTCAATATCATAACATAATTCACGTATCCTTCTTTACGCCTGTCACCAATGCGCTAATGCCTCCTGCCGTGCTACCTACAACAGCAGTGGTTTTGGCAGCAAGTCCCAGTACTCCTGCAGACTGTAAAAGCGACACTGTACCTGAAAAAGATAGACAAAGTGGTGAAGGTCATTTCTTTCTTCAAATGATCGTTAATACAGAATATACCATGAAAGTTTGCTACACCACCCAAGACAAACCAATTTGGACTCCATCGCCATTCATATGAGTTTTGCAGAGACCTCTCACCAAAGATTTAAGTTAATTAAACAGCTTAATTGTGGGTTACAAAGAATCATCACAGAGTTATAGGCACTGCACTTTGTGGATGGTATTTTTTTTTCATCTCGACGAAGACGTATTCTTACATTCTTGCATATCAGACAGGATTTTCTACTGTTTACACCGGTTCTAGAAAAACCCATCTTACACCCCATATAAGATAAGTCACGTGCTGTAACTTCGTTATGAATGAAGTTGTAAATTCATACGCCACTATAAAAACAAGAGGGCCATGATGGCCCTGGATCGCTCACCTGAGTACTTTGACTATGGGTCTACCATTAAGCAAACATCAAATGCAATACTACATTTTCTAATTGAAGATTTTCAAAGATTTCATATTTTATACAAACAAAATCCATGGAGCAGAGGCAATTTCGAGATAACAGCTTGTGAGGAGTTGTAATTTGAAGCAAAGTATTGATGAAAATCTATTTTTAGCTCTGGTGGCCATTTTGTTCAATGCAGCAGAATAGAGGGCTTTGTAAGAAACATTTCTGTGGAATTTGGTAGAACCTTGCTGTTCAGATGAAGATGTTGATTTTTTTTTCTATTTTTAGCTTTTGTAGCCCTTATGTGCAAAGAAGTGGAATGATTCGAGAAATTTTAGAAAAAAGGCAATATCAGGAAAATTTCTGTAAAGTCAAAAAGAAAATGGCTTAGCAGTTTGAGAGGAAAAGCAAAAGAGAATTAGTTTGAAGCAAAATATTGATGGAAATCTATTTTTAGCTCTGGCAGCCATTTTGTTCAATGAAGCAGGCACTTTTCAGCAATTTAAATAAAGGACTCTGAAAGGAACATTTCCATGAAATTTTGTGGAAAATCACATTGCTATTTAGGTATATATGTTGTTTGAAATTTTTTCTACTTTTAGCTTTTGTAGCCTTTATATGTAATAGAGCGGAACCATTGGAGCGATTTTAGAAAAGGGCAATATAAAGATCGTTCTGTCAAGTTTAGTTTAAAATGTATTTGTAGTTTTGGAGGAGGTCATTTCAAGCCAAATATTGAAGAAAACCTATTATCAGCTATGGCGGTCATTTTGTTCAATGGAGCAGAATTGTTTAAGCAAATTTAATAGAGGGATATGTATAATTTAAGGAGTATTTCCGTGAAATTTGATCGAAAATTACCTTGCCTTTGAGGAGGAGATGCTGTTTGATTTTTTTCTATTTTTAGCTTTTGCAGCCCTTATGTGCAATGGAGCCGAACGGTTTAAGTAATTTCAGAAAAGGGCAATTTAAGGAATTTTTTTTGTCAAATTTGGTTTAAAATGGCCAAGCGGTTTTGGAGGAGATGTCATTTGAAGCCAAATTTTGACGAAAATCTATTTTTAGCTCTGGGGCCATTATTTCAATGGAGCTGAACAGTTTTAGCAAATTTAATAGAGGACTATGTAAGAAATATTTCTGAGAAATTTGATGGAAAATTTCCTTGTCGGTCAGGAGGAAATGCTTTCATTTTTTTTTCTATTTTTAGCTTTTGCAGCTTTATGTGCAATGGAGTGGAAAGGTTTGAGTAATTTATAAAAGGGCAATATAAGGAACATTTCTGTGAAATTTGTTTTAAAATGGCCAAGTGGTTTTGGAGGAAATGTCATTAGAAGCCAAATATTGACGAAAATCTGCTTTTAGCTCTGGTTACCATTTTGTTCAATGGAGCAGAACCATTTTAATAATTTTAAGAAAGGGCTATGTAGGAAACATTTTTGAGAAATTTGGTGGAAAATCATTTAGCCGTTTAGGAGGAGATGTTGATTGAATTTGTTTTCCATTTTTAGTTTTTGCAGCCCTTCTGTGCAAATAGCTTTGTGGTTTAGGAGATTTCATTTAAAGTAAAATGTTGACGACGGAAGACTGACGCCGGATGCCGGACGCAAGGTGATCACAATAGCTCACCCTGAGCTTTCGCTCAGGTGAGTTAAAAAATAGTGCTGAATAAACATATAAGTTTTCATTATTTTTTTCTGAATTTTAATGTATGTTTGATATGCAACACAAAGAATCAAACACTGGTTGCGGGAGCCTCGTTACTGTTATCTGAGAGTCGGATATTCCCGTCTGTACCAGCAACCAGTGTAAGATTCTTATACACTTACTTCCGCCAATGACGGCACCTCCGTTAGCAACTGCAGTTGCTGACATCATCTTTGCAGCCAGAGACCCGGCTGCTATGCCTGAAGCCTTGAAGCCAATTGCATAGACAGCTAATGGGGCACCTACCAGTGCAACCCCGCCACCAACTGCAACTGCTATCCCTACTTTTTTCCATGAAATGTTGCTCATTTTCTTTGTCTCATAGAGGTATATCCTAAAATTTATATAATTTCTCATATTATGAAATCATGTAAGTGTGAATAATATTAAATTAATTATTACAAAACATTAAGGTGTAAGTGAAAACCAAAAATGTGTCACAGACACGAATGTCCCCAAAACATGGCAATAGTCACAGTTATGGTAGCTTATAACTTGATGTTACATGTACCTTGATCATTTGCACCAAAATGTTTTGCAGTTTCAAACTGTTTGTGAACTGAACAAAGAACATATACGTCCAAGGGTAACAGTATTATATGTTCCTTACTTGTTTGCCTGGCTGGGGAAATGATTAAATTTCCAATACTGATGCGTTTCAAAAGACATTGATGTAGTGTTTTGTACCCATAGGTCATCTTCAGATTGATGGAGTGTAGTCAGCAATGACAATAGTTCTTGCATGTGACATAATCTAATCATTAGTGCCACATTGTTTTGAGATCTGATCATTCAACCATGTATGCACACAACGAAACCCACACCCACATCATTATATGTGAAACATTGGGGAAAATCGCATAAGAAATGAAGGTAGAATTTTGCACAGAAGCAATATCATGTAAAATCAAATCAAAGGCAATAACTCTACCTAAAATAATAGAATCATAAAAGCCTGAGAATATGTGCTGAGGCACATGATAATGATTATATTGTAAAAGTTTGGTGAAAATTCGAGTAAGAATGTATAGGAGAAGTTGCGCACATGGGGCAGCATTAAGTAAAACTAGAACTATCGCTGAATGCGATTCATACCCCCACCAATGGCATTGATAGAAGGTGACTTGGATATCTGAACATATGGAAAAGGGAATAACTTCTTTTGTGGCAAAAAATGGTTGTGTTTGATGGAAAAAAAAGACAACACTTCACAGGTAATAGTAATGAATAAATTTTGAATCATCAAATCAGGAAACATGTAACAACTAGCACTATCACTAAAGGTGATTAATACCCCCACATGGGTGCTTCATACTGGAACTGGAAAGCTTAGAATCAATGGCATATAGTGACATAAGAAACATGGAAATATGTATATATTTTATACTTAATAATATTTTATATAGTGAAAACAATTACTGGTAGACCATTGAACTGTATATTTTCTAGTAGAACTAGCTGATGCTCTAGCTGATCTCTTCTGGAATAAGACATCTAGAGCATTCACGAGCTAATGCTTTACTTCGAACACGCTCATCATCAAATTTTACAAGTAACATATTTGGGCTTGAATGCATCCTTATCCATCTGGGAATAAATCGATGACTGTTCCTGTAACTCATGAGGTATCATCCAGAAACTGTTTTTCTATTCTTAGTTAAAGTGAACGGTGACCTTGATCCAACTGGCCCAATTTTCAATTCCAAGCGTCGTCTTTATAGAAACTATCTTTAAAGAAAATTTCACCATAATATCTCATTAGTAACTCAAGTTATTGAGCAGAAACCTTTTTTATTTTTAGTAACAGTGACCCTGACCTTAGCCCCACCAGCCCCAATATCGAACTTGACCTGTATCTTATGATGTTAGACCTGTGTACCAAAAATTGTTTAAATCTGTCAAGCCATTCACGAGTAATTGTCCAGAAACCGTTTTTCTATTTTTAGTAACAGTGACCTTGACCTCGGCCCCACAAGCCCCAATATCGATGTTACACCTGTGTTCCAAAAATTGTTTAAATCTGTCAGGCCATTCACGAGTTATTGTCAAGAAACCGTTTATCTATTTTTTATAAATGTGACCTTGACCTTGGCCCCACCAGCCCCAATATCGAACTTGACCTGTATCTTATGATGTTACACCTGTGTACCAAAAATTTTTTTCATCTGTCTATCCTTTCATGCGTAATCATCCAAAAACCGTTTTTCTATTTTTTAGTAACAGTGACCTTGACCTCGGCCCCACAAGCCCAATATCGATGTTACACCTATGTACCAAAAATTGTTTAAATCTTTCAAGCCATTCATGAGCAATTGTCCGGAAACCGTTTTTCTATTTTACGTAACAGTGACCTTGATCTTGGCCCCAACAGCCCCAATATCGAACGTGACCTGTATCTTATGATGTTACACCTGTGTACCAAAAAATTTTTTAATCTCTCTAGCCTTTCATGCGTAATCATCAAAAAACTGTTTTTCTATTTTTAGTAACAGTGACCTTGACCTTGGCCCCACAAGCCCCAATATCGATGTTACACCTGTGTTCCAAAAATTTTTTTAATCTGTCAAACCATTCATGAGTTATTGTCCAGAAACCGTTTTTCTATTCTTAGTAACAGTGACCTCGATCTTGGGCCAACCAGCCCCAATATCGAACGTGACCAGTATCTTATGATGTTACACCTGTGTGCCAAAGTTTTTTTTTAAATCTGTTGAGCCTTTCATGCGTAATCATCCAAAAACCGTTTTTCTATTTTTAGTAACAGTGACCTTGACCTTGGCCCAACAAGCCCCAATATAGAACTTGACCTGTATCTTATGATGTTACAACTGTGTATCAAAAATTGCTTAAATCTGTCAAGCCTTTCATGAGTTATCGTCCGGAAACCATTTTTCTTATTTTAGTCACAGTGACCTTGACCATGGCCCCACCTGTCCCAATATCAAATTTGACCTGTATCTTATGATGTTACAGCTGTGTACCAAAAATTGTTTAAATCTGTCTAGCCTTTCATAAGTTATCGTCCGGAATCCATGACAGACCGACCGACCGACTGACTCCCAAGCTTACTCCTATATACCCCTTCAAACTTTGTTTGTGGGGGTATTATAAAATTTGATTTTGCAAATTTACATAAAAACAGGGAAATTATGAGCTAAAATAAAGAATATCATGTATTTAACAAAGGAAGAAAAAAGTCCTCATCTTAATTGATTGTCTAATATTTGACTCCCAAGTGTTACCTTGACCATGATCTAGTCAAAATGGGTTCTGCACATTGCTGTCATGAGGTGAGCCAAGTTTGAAGAAAATCCTTCAAAGGGTATGAAGTTTACAGAGTGGACACGCAAATTGTCTGACCTTCCACTGTGACCTTGACCTTGACCTGACACAAGGGCAACATGGGTTCTGCATATTGCCTTGCTGAGTTGAATATTTGAGCCAAGTAAGAACAAAACCATTCAAAGGGTAAAGAATTTACAGAGCAAACAAAAAACATTGTCTTTTTTAAAATTGTCAGATATTTGACCTTCCAGTGTGACCTTGACTTTGAGCCGGCACAAGGGCAATATGGGTTATCTAACCTTGTTGAGATGAACATTTGAGCAAAGTAAGAAGAAAATCCATGTCTTTTAATTCATTGTTAAAAATATGACCTTCAAGTGTGACCTTGACCTTGACCTGGTACAAGGTCAACATAAGTTTTGCACATCGCTATCATGTGGTGACATTTGAGCCAAGTTTGAAGAAAATCCTTCAAAGGGTATAATATTTACAGAGTGGACACGAATATTATCTGACCTTCCTGTGTGACCTTGACCTTGACCTGACACAAGGGCAACATGGGTTCTGCACATTCCCATGCTGAGGTTAACATCAAAGCCAAGTTTGAAGAAAATTCTTCCATTAGTATATGACTTATTGAGTGGACAAGGTGGAGACGGACCGACCGACTGACGGACACCACAAAGCTGTTCAAGTATACCCCCCCCCACCACAAAAACACACATTCATGGTGGGGGTACATGTACAATAATTAAACAAAAGGAAATGACTCTACCAAATTGAAAAGCCTGATAAAATGCACTGTGGCACTTGATAATGATCATTCTATAACAGGTAGGTGAACGTCATATGAGAATTGTAGGAAAATGGGCACAGAAGCAATATTAAGTAAAATTAAACCAAGGGCAATGATTCTGTAAAAAAAAAATTCAAATTGCAAAAGTCTTATAATACGCCCTGTGGCACTTGATAATGATCATTTTAAGTTTTGGTAAAAATCGCATAGAAAATGTAGGAGGAGTTGCGCACAGAAGAAATATAACAACATTAACAAAGGGCAATGACTCCACAAAAAGTAATCATTAAAGCCTGACAATATGCATGGCAACACTTGATAATAATCATTCTATTTAAGTTTGGTGAAAATCGCACTGGAAATGTAGGAGCATGGTAGACAGAAGAAATATTAACAATGGTTAATTGCAGGGTATGTCATTTTAAAAGAGAAGAACCTTGATATTATTCCAACAATTTTTATCTGCTGTTTTAAATGTATATGGACATCTAAGTTTTCTGTCTGCCATAGCACTTTGATAGGTATGTATTAGTATTAAATAAAGGATTTTACAGACAACATAAGTAAAGAAATTTTATCATCTTTATGCTCTATAAAGAAGGAACCTTTTACCAAGATGTATACACACATAGCTCCAGAGCTTTTTTCATTATAGAAGTCTGTGAAAGTGATAACTGTATTAAATTGCTAAAACATTTTTTAATGTCAATTACTGCTCTCTCTCTCTCTCTGTGAACTAAATTTAAAGGCACAATTTTTCTTTACTTATATAACTTTATATTAAAAATTCTGAGAGAAATGATTAAAAATACGAAAAAAAGAAAAACAAACAAAAGAAAAACAGAAAAAAATCAACTATATTTGTTCTGTCTATATTGCCTGCAAAAGTACAGCTAGCCACTTGTTCTTTTTTACATAATGTAGTTCTAAAAGATATTTTTGCAGAAAGTAAAGTTTATTTAACAGTGATCATTTTGTTTTCACTTTTTTCTGTACTTTTTTGCTTGTCAAAAAATTTAATACTTTCTTAAACTAAATGTTTAAATTACAGCTTATCAAGAAAAGATTCAGTTTGGAATTTGCAGACATTAAAAATGTGTAGATGAAAACTCAATCTGACTGAAGTTCACGATCTCCCTAATAGCATAGCGATGTTTAGGATATGATTTTAATCAGATTGGATGAAAACTATATATAACTGTAACATAAATGTAAATAATAGTAAAAATTTATTAGCCGTGAACCAAAACTATGCAGACAGACTCTGACCTAATCATGACTACTTTTTTAACATTTTCAGGGATAATTTCAAACAGAATCTGTCAAAACAATAATTCAGTAAACCGTGGTGACCTGGGGGCAGGGCCAATTTTAAATCCAGGCCAAGATTTGAACAAACTTGGTAGAGCTCTCCTAAGCCATGTTACCGTGACACCAAATATCTTAAAACTATGCATTGTGGATTCTGACGAGAAGATTTTTTTCTATGCAAGTCATTACAAAAATCAAGTGACCCCTGGTGTGGGGTCAGTTTTGACCACAAGAGTATCATTTGAACAATCTTGGTAATGACCTCTAGGCCTTCTGGTTTCATGGAAGAAGAGTTTCGAAGTTTTCCCTTAATGTTATATTATAAGCCTTTATTATATCAAGTGACCCCCGTGGCGGAGCCATTTATGACCCCAGGGCAATAATTTGAACAATCTTTGTAGAGGAGCTCTAGGTGAACCTTTATGCCAAATATCAAATCCCAAAGCAAAGTAATTTCAGACAGTAATTTCAGACAAGTAGATTTTTGAAATTTTCCCTATATATGCCTCTACATAAACAAGTGACCACTTGGGAAGGGTTAATTTTGACTCCAGGGACATAATTTGAACCGTCTTCATAGAGGTCCACTAGACAATACTTTGTGCACAATTAAAGAACTTTGTCTTTTAGTTTTAGAGAAGAAGATTCCTAAAGTTTTTCCTGTACATTTCTATGTTAAACATGTGATCCTTAGGGCGTGGCCAATTTTGACCCAAGGGACATAATTTAAACAATTCTAGTAGAGGACTTCTAGATGATACACCATGCAAAATAACTAAGCTCTTTGTCTTGTGGTTTCTGATAAAAATCTTTTTTAAAGATTTTCTTTTGGTTGCCATACCAACCACAGTTCTGCACGGAACTGAATTCTCTGGTAGAGCTTAATGCAAGAGACATCCCTGCCAAGTTTTTTGCTTTGGCCAAGTGGTTTCAGAGATGTCATTTTAATCATAATGCACTCACTAACTCATGCAGACAGACATCATTCTATCACAATAGCTCACATGAGCACCTTGCGCTCAGGTGAGCTAAAAAGAAATAGCCTATATGCTTTCAATTGTTCTATCTTAAACTTGTCTGCAAAATCTGCATAGATCCTGGCTGCAGAACATATTCAGAAAAGAGTCAATGAAGTGTTTAATTCAGAAATCCTGCCTTGGTATGTTAAATTTTACTTAATTCATTTCCAGATTTCTTTTATGACACAATTTTATTTTATTTTTGAATTTCAGTGTCCTGTGTTTATGTGCTAATGTTCTTTTCATTATCATTTTTTTCATAGTATTCACAGCTTGGGAGGTAGCCCTAGCTTCTAATTTGCCCTGGTCAAATTTCTGGATATGATAAGATAGATAGATTTATGAATACAAAAATGTATATAGATTTTTACACAAAGATCTATCAGTATATTTAAGTTTTGACTGCAATATAAATACAACAATATATTTATGTTGTCAAGTTAAGCAACCTCAGTACAGCTTCGGCCATCTTGTAACAATCTGGCTGCCCCTAAAAGCATCCAATGGGTTACATGTAACAGGGTCTAATTTTAGGTATAGTCTAAGGGAGACAACTTCTCCAGTATTGTTGCAATTTCATGTTTACAAAGAGAGATAATCTGTCTTATCTTATTCTGATTTTATCTTAACTTTGAATTGATTGGTTATCTGGTCAGTGTTCTAAGGTATTACATACACCCAAGTTGGCAACACTGAATTCTACATGTGATCACATCTACAAGCAATATTTCTTGTGATATTGATAGTTGTCTTCTGCTTTAATGTTTCTGTCCATATTTGTAAATGTTGTCAGAGTGTAAGCAAGCAATTTTAAACATAAAACATAAAATAACTTTACTCTTCATGGAGGTCACCTTCGGACATATGGGCAACAGGTACTGACAATAAATAAACTCAAATAGATAGAGTGATACACAATTATTGTAGCAACGCTCTCATCGCCTTTTGGCATTTTCTTAATTCTGGGGGAATTGTTCAAATTGTTGACATTCTAAGCATTTATTAAAAAGAAGCTGCATTTTTAAAATATCAAATCTAATGTTTCTATCAAATGTTTTAGAAGTGTGAAACATGCCTCTGTGCCAAAAATAGTTGCAACTAGATGTTTTTGTAAAAAAGCATGTCTCCCCCCAGTGCATCATTGAAACAGGGGCACAGAAGAGATGAAAGAGGTCAGGTAGTGAGAGAATTGTGAACTGGAGAATAGGAATGTGTGTGTTGAAAAAAGGCCGTGGTATAAAAAAGTACTAGATCTATTGTTGCAGAAGATACTATCAGTATGACCCTGACCTTTGATCAGCTGACCCTAAAAACAGAAGGCATCTTTTACTCAACAAGGACAATCATTACATGAAGTTTGAAGACTCTGGGTCAAATAGAACTAAAGTTATTGAGCAGAAACAATTTTCAAGTTAAAGATCACTATGACCCTGATCTTTGATCTGCTGACTCCAAAATCAATAATTATGCTTCTTTTACTCAGTAAGGACAGTCATCATATGGTGTTTGAAGACTCTGGGTCAAATAGAACTGAAATTATTGAGCAGAAACAATTTTCAAATTAAAGTTAACTGTGACCTTGAACTTTGACCAGTTGTTTTGTTTTCCATGTTACTCAACGCTTGCACATTAATTCGGTACAGTTTTCTCGCGGACGAATAGCCCTGTGACTTACAAAAACAGTGAAGTGAGATAATATATTACCAATATTTCCTTCCTTACATCAGGATATATCAATTTATACTTCTTGCTCCATTGTCATCTTTTTACGTACTCAATATTAGTTACTTATTTTGGTGTTGAATACTCTACTGATACGTACTCAATATTAGTTACTTATTTTGGTGTTGAATACTCTACTGATAGACCCTACACTTCATTATCAGATTGTTGACCTTCCAGCTGTATGTATACATGAGGAGTCAAATATCTAAATAACGTCTAAACAAGCATCTGTGGCTTTTATCCGTCAAAAGTAAAACAAGGTTATTTGCGGACGACACTATAGTTTATCTGACAATCAAGGGACAGACAGACGCAGACAGACTGCAAGATGACCTACATAAACTAGAAAACTGGGAACGGGACTGGGCCATGGAGTTCAATCCGGACAAATGTGAGGTGCTAAGGATCACCAGGGCCTTAATTTACAAATTAATTTGTAAATTAAGGCCCTGGGATCACCCGAAAAAAGAACCCCACCATCTTCCCATACACTCTACACAATAAAACTCTCAAATCAACTGAATCTGCCAAGTACCTTGGAGTTACCATCTCTAAAGACTTGAACTGGGCCAATCATATTAATAACATTACCTCCAAGGCAAAAAATACCCTAAGATTTATTCAGAGAAACATCAAAACTCAAAATAGGCAAATCAAAACTCAAGCCTATACCACCTATGTCAGACCTCAACTAGAATATTGTTCAATAATATGGCACCCTTGGCAGAAACATCTTACCTACAAAATTGAAAGTGTACAAAGAGCTGCGGCTAGATATGTTTGTAATAATTATGACTTTCAAAGTAGTGTAACAAATATGTTAAATGAACTTAGATGGCCCACCCTGGAAAGCCGCAGACTCCAATCCTCCCTACTTTTTCTCTATAAGATCCAGTACAACATTGTTTATGTCGACCATAGTCACCTTAGTCCAACTAGAAACTTGAACTTCCTGATCCCCTAGTCTCGTACCCAGTACCACCTCAGTTCCTACTTTCCCAGAACTCTAAGGTATTGGAATAGCTTACCATACCAGGTCAAATCCAGTCCCAGCCTAGATATCTTCAAGGATAGGCTGGTGACCGTCACCATCTAGTCCCGTCCTTATTGTTTTTAAATTTAATCATGCACTCTCTTACTCTGTGAACTTTTTATCTTTTAAACCTTTAACAGTGCACATAATACTTTAACACAGTTTTCCTGACAAAGCGCCTCCCAGTGAATTACGGAGGTTTCGTCACACTACCGGTTCGTCACACTTATTCATATAGTAACTAAAAAGAGGTTTCGTCACACTGATATTATAAAATAATTCACACCTATTGTATATTGAATGCACCACTAATTATTGATTGTTCAAGTAAAGGGTCGGTCAACAAACACTAATTAAGGATCGATTTTGATTAAATTAAGGATGAAAAAAAAACAATCAGCAGAATACACGGAAAGGTATTCGACGCTTGGGATAAATATGAAGATGAGGAAATGACTACTACACAGCTATTGAGATTTTGTAGCCGTATTGCTGGTCTTGCCCCCATTTCCTCAAGAGATCCAATATATGATATTTGAGGACTATTGAAATATAATGATGTTGATGAGATAAACATGGTGATTTAGCGAAATTCGTTGCGATTCTCACCAAGTACTGCATGTTGTCTGATCTGGGTCCACTATGTTTATTGTACTATGTTTTATATGTTTCTTTTTATGTTTAATTGCAACGTGCTATGATAAAAAAATCTCACAGAAGTGTTGTCTGATCTGAGTCTACTTTGTTTAATGTATTCTGTTTTAAATTGTCTTATTGGGTCTACTACTGTAAATGTAACGTTTGATGTACTATGTTTTATATTTCTTCTGTCACTGTCACGTTCGTTTTTTTGTCTTATAACAGTGTGCTATGGTTTTATGTGCTATATATGTTGAATGTGTGAAATAAGAAAATAACAAAACTCCCTTTTTACGTTTTCAATTATTGCAGAATGTAGGGGAGATTGGACACTACATGAATAAACTTCAAGTCTGGAAAGATATTAGCTGCAGACCATAGTGTAAATGTCTCAGTAGGCCTATAGCCCATAATTACCAACAAGTTCATGCAACTTAATTAATCACTTTCGGTTCCTAATAGCTTCAGATCGGATGCTAAAGCTACCAGTGCACGTGCCCAACAATACATGTATGTCACAAAATACATGTTTCTGGAGAAATGGGTATTTAGAAACATGATATGTCACAGGATGTGACGAATGCCCCCGAAACGCATATTTAGAGTTTTGCTGGTCGGTGTAGAAATGTTATTCCATTTTTTGGCTATGAAAAAAAACCATCTACAGACCTGTTGAATGTAAGTGACACCTAGTCTTATGGTAGTGAATGTTTTTGCCAAATCTTATCAAAATCCATCAAAGATTTACAGAGTTACAGAGCAAACACCAAAATATTAAAAAAAATATTAAAAAATTGACCTTTGACGCCCAAGAGTGACCTTGAAGCTACAGACCTGTTGAATGTAAGTGACACATAGTCTTATGCTAGTGAATATTTGTGCCAAGTATCATCAAAATCCATCAAGGAATGACAAAGTTATTGAGCGGACATGAAATCCGAACAGACGGACAGACAGACGAACGGGTCGACTACTATATGCCCACCTTCGGGGCATTAAAAATAAGATTTGTATTTAAATTGAGTAAATCTTTTCTTCATTTTGCAATGCAAACATTATAATTATACTTGATTCATTTAAATTCATTTAATCAATTTTCAATGCAAGCACATCACAAACATTATAATTATACCAGATCTATGTCTCTGGTTATACTAATAACTTATTCTTTACAACAATAATTGTTGCAAACTTCCAAATTAAAAAAAAATCAATTATTTAATTACACCAAAAATAATTGGTTGTTTGCCAACACCTAATCGTTATTAAATATACACTATATAAATTAAGTGTGACGAAACCTCGACCTGTTTTGTACAGAAAAATAAGTGTGACGAACCAGTATTGTGACGAAACCTCCGACACCCCTCCCAGTTATAGTCAGTGATTGCTCGGGAGTATCAGGGCTTTAATTTACATTAAAGCCCTGGGAGTATCAAGTAGAAGTTTATATCACGTCGTCGTTTAGACGGAAATCAACGTAAGTATTAGCGATTTTTATGCACACATACCAAAAATAAAAACCCTAACCCAAGAAAATATAATAACCTGAAAGAACGTTACTTACCTCTCAAATTGCAAGTTAACTAAACAATATTATCACGTTCTATGTTGTCTGGTACCCTGCGTACTATCCACAGCAAAAGAAAACATAGTTACGGTAGATAATATAATATCTAGGTTAGCACGGAATTTTCCGAAAATAGTAGTCTTTGATTAACGTTTTCCGTGAAGAGAAGAAACAAGTTTTGGTGTACAGCTTATGTTCTTTACAACTTTAAAACAGTTAAGTGCGTTCGAAAATTTGATGTTTTTTATAAACTTGTATATTTACCACATGTATACTATGTGTCATTAACATACTACTCTCATTAAGTTAATGTCTAATAATAACTTTGTCGTTATATATAACATGTATATAGAATTAGCTGGATCTGTACATTTTGTTCAAAGTAATCACTGCAACATTTTATTAACTACAGTAGTTATATATATGTTTTAAAAGCCCCTGGCCAAAATCTCTATGAATTTATGTTTCTTTACGTCGCTTGGTACATATCTTGGTCATTGTCTATCATCAGAAAAAAACTATATATGAAAATTAATTTCGAATGCAATAAACAATTTTAAGTATAACTCACGTAGACTAACTAGGAGTAGGTAACTTCCCAGGGCTGGATCTAGAAATTTCTGACTGGGGGGGGGGGGCTTGGGGGAAAGTACGGAAGGGGGTTTGGGGAGCCTCCCCCAAGAAGATTTTCTAAAAAAGTGGAGTAAATGGCTCATTTTGGTGCATTTTAGGCATAAAATATAATGAAATTTGTGTGAGAATTTAAAAGAAATATACTGGTATTCTTTGAAATGTTCAACTGAAGCAAAAAACATATGACAAGTTTTAACTTTTTTCATTTTATATTTATAAAGTCCTCTGAAACAAATAATTTATCAATAAATTAATTGGCCTAACAAATAACAACGTCATCACAATATCCAATCTCCTCAAAGTGATCTCCCCTTCATTCTTTGGAAAGATCTCTGCAGTCACGGGTTAATCTTAGCTGGATTTCAGCTATATATACATGTATGAACTTTTTTAAAGGTCATGTGACACGACTATAGCAACTTTGTCTATTCAACATAATCATAATGTTATGATTAAAACGGTTTAATTGCGAAATTATGAAAATATTGCTTTTGATAAGAAAAAACGTGTTTTTGATGATCGGCTATTTCCGTTTCGACATCGGTAGTTTCCGCTGCAATTTTTGGCTGTGACGTAGATTTATCCCTACTGTCCCAGGTAGTAGTGCAGAATTACACTGCTCATAACACATCGGTTTTTAATTGAAAAAACAACACTAAACCACAAGTGCAAGAAACAAAATAAAGGCACACTTATAAAAATAACATGCTATAAATTGTAAATTAAATAAAACAATGTGATCACTTCTCGAGTTTTATAAGTAAATTCAAACTTTGTGCCGGGAGAACGGTTTGTAATTTTACCTTTATAAATATTAATAAATATTCCAATTTCTTCCATGTTGTGGTTCTATATAAAACTATCTCCTTCACGTTTTAACATGCTGCGTAACCATTCCTCACTTGATGTTTACGTCATAAACAAATTCTTTTTCATTTAAGTGTAGTAAAATTGAAGTGAATTTAGGTGATCTGATGTGTTAACATTTGTGTCACTGGAATGGAAATTCACACTACAGTATATTTTCACGTTGGGATATTTTTTGAAAAATAATAATATGGCATGTCCATCAAGCAGAAGTTTGTGTCTGCTTATAAATTAATATCCAATGAAATGTCAAATTCCATAAATCACGCCTTTTACTGTGGGATTTATGCAAATTAACCTGCCCAAATTGGACCCTTGTATGTCCTGCATAGCTGTCAAAACAAAGCAATTAACTTTTTATGACCCAATCAATGATAAAGTTGAGACAAATAGCAAAATTTTATGGCAAATGATCTTACAAATTGATTGAATTACTTTTGATCAGTCAAACTTGTGAAAACAAGCTTGTTCCGATTAACATGTCTAAATGATTTTTGGTAAAGAAGCTTCCATGCAGATACATATTTTAATTAGATAATTAAATGTAATAGATCTATTTATGATGAAAATGAAAATCATTCGACTTCATTCGACTCTAAATGTGAACAAATTAAAACAAAAACAATGTGTTTGTGTTATGATTTTGACATAGTTTTTATGGCTGCTTCATATTATTTGTTCTATGATCATTATTGTTTTTTTTTAATGTTGCATGAATAGGCCAAAAAAAGGTAGGCAGTTAAAATGAAAAAAGTCATAGATCTAGTCAAAGATTACTTACACGTAACTCAGGCAAAATATACCACAGACAATTAAGCAACACACCACTGTAAAGAGATTGTTTTTTTTTATAGAAAAAAATATCTCGATTGGAGTTAGTTAATCAAGTCATCCAAAAAACTGCATCGGATAAAAATAAGCATGTTCAAAATCTTTTTCGATCAGTTACTTGAAAAATATCTCTAGATATTTTCACTGATGTATCTTTTAATTCTATAACCCTAATTAAACTAGCCTCTGTATAATATTGCTCATTGGCTTCGTAATTCCATCAAAATTTCAAATTATTTATTTCAAAAAATCTTCAATGTGTATTCATGATGTTAGCTTGACTTGTTCAATTTTGTTTTTTTACTATATTCAGTCTACATTTTCACTTTCCATCATAATTTTTAAGATTTTGTTAACAATCCAGGCAGCTGTGTCAAGTGGCAAGAGATAAATGTGCGTCACTTCCGGTTTCGCTCGTGACAGGTGCGCGCGACCAAGTGCGTTAAATATGGATTTTAATTTGCTATAAAAACATCTTTAAGATGAAAATTACCTGCGGAATTTTTTAAAACTGTCAAAGTTAGATATATAGTTTTCGCTCATACTAAAATTTCGAGGTCAAAAATTCGTGTCACATGACCTTTAAAGATTTTTTTTTTTTCTCTGTTTAGATTAGTTATAATTGGAAATGCATCGATTAAACATGCCTGGGTGTAATGAAATTTAAAAAAAATGTAACTTGAAAAAAAGTTTAAAATTTTGTTTATTTACTTTCGACCATCATCACGTGACATGACTGTCGGCAGTGATTACTGTACTGAAAGTATGGAAGAGAAGTAACCGCTGTATGGAGTTTTGCACCATTCGGAACACCTCGGGCGACTTCAATAAGTCTTTAAACGAAGTTGTCGGAAAAGGCCGAGTTGTTACGATTGGAGTTTTAACATTAGGCAACTGATCATGGTCAGCAGACAACTTTATCAAATACGTCAAGGTTACTAGACGCTTGAAAACTATACATCATGATCAGTCTGGAGAACTTTCGGATAATCCGTGCCACCGAATATACGGTACATTGTTTAATATACACGGCTATAAAGTTGCGAACTCGTGGATGTGGTCCAGTGGTAACGCGCTGGACTGGTATACCAGGGGTCCCGAGTTCGATCCCCCGCTCCTCCACTAACATTACTAATAGTCTTTCGGATGAGACTTTAAACCGAGGTCCCATGTATCAGTGCTATACACTGAGCATGTAAAAGAACCAGGAGTGTCTCTGGAATGGGATGCTTTCTGTATCTTGCACTACCCCCACCACATAAAATAGCTAATCTCTCCAGGGGGCGTCGGTCATATGGGCAACCGGTACCGACGATAAATAAGCTTAGATAGATAGATAGACAGTTGTTACGGTAACGCAATATTGCATGACCATTGCAAATTGAAAGTCTGGCTGTGTTTCTGTTACGAGGTGAAAAGAGCTGAAAAAAATGTTTTAGAGTCTTTAAAAATGAGCCCTTTTATTTTTTTTTTACAAACGGGCCAGCCTTGGGCCCCATAAGCCCCCCCCCCCCCCCCCACCGGTAAATCCGGGCCTGTGCTTCCTCTATGGTGCTTTATATAAATGGAGAACGAAAAAAACATACTTGCATCTGGCAAGTTCTAAGGCTAGCTATCCTCTAGCGGAGAAAATTCCCGGACCATAGGTGTTATTGTAAATCTACTTTTTAATATGTCTTTAAATAATGTATAATCTATTGTTCAACATTGAATTGAATAATCAGAGGCCCTTGTGATATTGCCAAATCAGTATACTCTAGCATAAAACCAACCATTGCAATGAGGTAGAAAACGGACAAAAATTGGGCCGAACATTTTGCGCCTCCCCCCCCCACGTAACCTGAAATCCTGGATCCGCCCCTGCTATCGTAATTTATAGCTGCTTGAGATGGGTGACATACATAGTTGTGCCTTAGTAGAAATGTTCGCTGATCTGCTAACTCTCTTCCCCACCCCCCCTCTCTCTCTCTGTCTGTATCCTCACTTACAAAACATGAAAATAAGTTTTAGGTCTAAATGGAAAGTGGCGCCATGTACCTTATAAATACTCGGAGCTAAACATTAAACATTGTTACCGAGTTAGTTACAGTATAGCCCTGTTAGTTATTGCCAATCAGGCCCTGTAGAAATCACATCAATTTTTAAAAATAAAAGAGAATAAATTACTGTTTATGTACTTTTTGCACGCATGTCATGTGCATTATGCCAAAGGTGGAATAGTACTAGTAAGTACAGGAGTTTTATTTTATTTATCTTAACTATTTCATTTCAAATTTATAAATGAGATAAAGACAATCAGAAACGGTAGAAATATTTAGCGTGTAGCCGAAAGAACATTTACTTATGCCCAGTCTACATAGAATAAGTGTAGCTTTACTTCCCCAAATATCGGAAAAGATTCTTCTTAAGGTGGAATTTCTACTACAAAGCAAATCAATCCAGGCATTTAAAAAAATCTGACCTCCCAGGAGTACTTGTGAAAATAAGGTAAGAATTTAAATTTGAACGGTTGGTATAAATATTTAGATAGAACTTATGACATTACTTTTTTGTAGCTAGTAACAAGAACTTAGTAAACTATGTATTCCGCCCAATTCAACGTTACTTTACTGCTGTACAAGGTGACAGACATTCTTCCGAATATATCGCTCCAAATAATTTGTACAGCTGAAATGTTTATTGCGGTATAAGTTATAAAACATGGGGGGTGGGGAACTATGAATTTTGTGTATCATACTGTAACAGTGTTGATAATCCTGTATTGGATCCAGTTATTAATACATAGGCCTAGTTGAAGAGATTGATTTTGAACCATGACCTTAATTATGTGATTTTCTGCAGATATTTCCTGACTGTTTTATTCGTGAAGTTTCAGTGAGTGTTATCCAGAACGGTATCAAAATATTTTCTTTTTCGAATGAAAACTCCACCAGGAAAATATTTAGTCATTTAACTTCCGTACAATATGGAACGCTGTTAAAAGCACGATTTTCTAGAATTTCTTGATATAAAGAAACTGATTTCTTGAATGCTAATCACATTAGATGTATAGGAAGTGAGCACTAGTAGTACGCAGCAGTAGAAAAACGTGAAGTTGGCAGTAGCAGTAACAGCAGTAGCAGTAAAAAAAAACGCGATGTTGGCAGTAGCAGTAACAGCAGTAGCAGTAAAACAAAACGTGAAGTTGGCAGTAGCAGAAACAGCAGTAGCAGTAAAAACGTGAAGTTGGCAGTAGCAGTAACAGCAGTAGCAGTAAAACAAAACGTGAAGTTGGCAGTAGCAGTAACAGCAGTAGCAGTAAAACAAAACGTGAAGTTGGCAGTAGCAGCAACAGCAGTAGCAGTAAATCGGTAGCAGTAAAACAAAACGTGAAGCTGGCAGTAGCAGCTAGTAACAGCAGTAGCAGTAAATCAAAACGTGAAGCTGGCAGTAGCAGTAACAGCAGTAGCAGTAAAACAAAACGTGAAGTTGGCAGTAGCAGTAACAGCAGTAGCAGTTAAACAAAACGTGAAGCTGGCAGTAGCAGTAACAGCAGTAGCAGTAAAACAAAACGTGAAGCTGGCAGTAGCAGTAACAGCAGTAGCAGTAAATCAAAACGTGAAGTTTGCAGAAGCAGTAACAGCAGTAGCGGTTAAACAAAACGTGAAGTTGGCAGTAGCAGTAACAGCAGTAGCAGTAAATCAAAACGTGAAGCTGGCAGTAGCAGTAACGGCAGTAGCAGTAAAACAAAACGTGAAGCTGGCAGAGGCAGTAACAGCAGTAGCAGTAAACAAAACGTGAAGCTGGCAGTAGCAGTAACAGCAGTAGCAGTAAACAAAACGTGAAGTTGACCTTGAAAAGCAAAATGTTTTCCGATCAATAACTTTAGAACCCTTGGGCCAAGATTCCTCAAACTTTGCATGAAGGTTTGTCATGACCAGTGGATGACCCCTATAGTTTTCAGGCATTAGGTCAAAGGCCAAGCACAGTGACCTTGAAAAGCAAGACTGTTTCTGATCAATAACTATAGAACCATTGGGCCCAGGTTCCTCAAACTTGGTGTGTATGTTGGTCATGACCAGTGGATGACCCCTATAGTTTCTTTCAGATCACCAGGTCAAAGTCACAGTGACCTTGAAAAGCAAAATATTTCCGATCAAAAAGTAAAGAACACTTGAGCCCAGGTTTCTCAAACTTGGTTTGGAGGTTGACCGGTACATGACCCCTATAGTTTTTCAGGTCACCAGGTCAAAAGCCAAGCTCACAGTGATCTTGAATAGCCAAATAGTTTCCGATCAATTACTATGGAAAGCTTGGGCATAGCTC